>MU221637.1:2110-16897 GCA_018584345.1 Thuja plicata
CCCCCCCCCCACCTCTCAGTTATTACTAACACATTTGAAGTGGTAGCACCTCTGAAATCAATAGGTGGTGGTATACTCTTTTCCAAGTTTAGAGACAATTTAGGACCAGGACCAGCAAGATGAGGGCCAGAGGTTTGCCTAAGAAATTCAATCTTCTTTTTAATTTCAAGAGCAAAAGATTCCAACTTAGCCTTCTCTAATTCCTTGGCTATTATCTCCCTCTCTTTTGGCTCTCTCCAACTCAGTGTTTGGCCAACTTCATCATGGGATCCATCATACTCCCTTTGCTTACTGGTTCCTTTATTTCAACAGCTGCTACCTTTTGTTTACCTTTGTCTTTGGGCTTTGGTGTGCCATACAATTGTTGAACAACAGGTTCATACTCCTATTTCTCAAGTATAATAGCAGCATTCATTGCTTCCGAATCTCTGAGTTGCCTTTTTAACTGGTCAGATTGAATCTGAGCATGTCTGATTGTTTCTTCCTTTTCTCTTTCTCTTTTTTTGTCTCGAGGCAATTTGTTCTCAGATTTTTCTTTCTAACTCACCCACCTCTTCAAAAATCTCTTCAGAATCCACAAGAGTTATATCATATTCTAAATTTTCTTCCATAATGGTTCTCTCCCTTCTATGGTGATGGGCATGTGGTTTCTCAGATGAGGGAGAGCTCGGATCACTTGGAAAATTCCTATTCTTTTCACCTCCACTCTTAGATCTAGACCTAGTCTCATGTCCTTGAGACTTACCACGAACCATCTTTCTGGTATACCTAGGGACATCATCGACCCTCTCACTCTGAGAATAATACTCCCCATAGATTCCTAATCCAGGTTGTGCTTCATGTTCAACCTCTACATTTTCTTCTTCATGATTAGGGGGAATGGGAATATCCATTCTTATGTTCCTCCTTTGCCTCCAAGTTTTAGGAGTAACTTCAGCAAAATTTATGTTCACTGATTTGCCAACTCTGGAAGTGGAGGGAATCTTTCTTTCCAATTCATTCTTAGGATGATTGTTCATCATGGATCTAGTATTTTTGTAACTCATAGCTAACTCTCTGGTGTATCAAATAATAATAAATTAGCACCGATGCAGAGATTTCTTCAAGTTGCCACCCAACAAAAGAAAAAGCTGGGAAAATACACAATAGCTCAAGTAACAAACTTGTAGTATGGAAAGTTTTCATGGGTCACAAATATCAATACATTCTAAGCACTTATCCCAATATGTTCTCAAGAATTATACAAGTCACTGGGACATGCAAAGACACAACTCTATAGTACAATGGTCAACCAACTAGTAAATGACAAGTAAGTAGGCTAGGAGTCCAGCTCAACTTGATAAACCTTACTCACTTATAGCAATAAAACACACAATCCCTAGCAGAGTCACCATTTTGTTGGTTCTTTTTTATGTTGTAATAAAATTAACAACAACCTCTTCCTTTTATGAATTTTTTATAGAGGAGCCACCTCCAAGTATATGCTCATGCAAGAAAAGGACCAACTAACAAGCACTCTCCCGATACTTTTACACTTTAGGCCCTGCTACACCAAGGGGGAATACCCTGCAATACCTTCTGATATGTCTTTAAAGGTAATATTAAGCAGTAATCTCATAATGACTCAAAATGACTGGGAGACACTAGCTAATTGGCTAACTACCCATTGAACATCAACCATGAGATGGAGTATGATATAGAAAATATTACAAACTTATATAGATGAATACTTAATGGATTTTATGATGTTTGCATTTAGGAAAACACAACCAATGTGCAATTAGATATGCAATAAAGCAAAACTTATAAGCTTCAGATCAGTGCTTTATCCATTTGGGAAATACTCTGACTCAGATACAATATACTCAAATTAATGTTTGTCGACAAATTCAAATCATAATACCACCACCCAAAAACCCATACTACTGATAGAATCCTTGTAGTGTGTAAGATGAATCTATGCATAAGTCAAAGCCTAATTTAAACAAGTTAGGGTACATTTCATACATATCCTTTGAAAATTCTCTCCTCAAGGTTTCTACTTTTCTGATGAGGATATTCCTTTTGATGTCCAAGTCCGCCATTAGCTTCAGACACTTGTGAGTTATAGTGAAAACAATATCAATACTCTCCTCCTCTTTGGACATGGAATAGAAAGATTTCACCTCAGCCCCTTTTCCTTTCCAGGTGTCCATGACCAGACCCCATTGATCTTTGTGTGCATCATATTCATTGATAATGTTAAAAACCCTTTTTCCCAACAAATAAAGACCAGCAAGATTTACCTCTTTAGCATGTCTCAAGAGGCTAGAGTATATTTTTTCAGTGTGCCTCTATTTTACCAACTCCTCTTCTTCTTTGTATACTCCTCTTCTTCTTTGTATGCCGAAGATTCTTCAAGATCTTTTTTAGAAGTTTCTTCTAGCCTGTTCCTTTTAGCCAATAATTTGTCTCTTTCCATCTCCACATCTGCTAGAGTAACAGGGCTTGATGGCATAGGAGAAGGAGGATAAGTGACATATGGGTTGGATGATGAAGGTCGGTAAGGTTCTTGAGCAATCATCATCTTAGGGATAGAACTTTCTGATTTCTTACCTTCTCGTTCAACAATCCTTTTAGCCTGTTTAATAGTCTTCATCTTCTCTTCATTATAGGCACCCAAAACTCTCTTGAATTTTTCACTTAGGCTCCTAAGTTCATCTTCTAATTTATGGGCTACACTTACACTATATTTAGCAGATTCTAAAGTTATGCCCGCGGCTTCAACAACCCCTATTTCTGCAACTCTCCTTACCAAAAGGCTACTTGAATGCTCAGCCTGAGTATCTCCATCAGTTATCTTGGGGTTTCTTTTTCTCAATTTCCACATAACCAAGGCTGCATGATCTTCACTAAAATTTACACCCTTTGAAGCTTGTTGTACTTCTACTTCTATGACATGAACTATTTTTGTTTCCTTCCTGATGGCATCAAAAAACAATAGCATCGCCTATGTCCCATTCAAGGAGTATCAATACTCCTTCCCTCTTGACTAGCTCTCTGCCTTCTTCAGGAGTTATCTTTTCAAATCTAGATAACATCTAATGTTTTATTTCATTTTCAATTTCCTCTTCTCCTTTGGCAGGTTGTTCCTCTTGCTTTTGTTGGCATCTATTCTTGAATTCATCAATATGAATTCTCCATAAGAATTGCAAAAATGCTCTCTCTTTAACAAAGTTGTCATTAGAAAGGAATTTCTCACTTGCATGTTGTGTCAATGGATCTAGCTCCTTGCTAGAAAATTTTTCTACTGTCAGATCCAATTGAGCATGTTTTGGCTCTTCAAGCACTCCTTGCAATTCATCAGTTTTAACATAGATATGCCCAGTGTTTCCCATTTGTACTAATTGTTGAGCTATAGCTTGTTCATCCATGCCCATTGGGGATTGGGAGGGATAATATACATGTTCATGTTTTTGTTTTTGTCCCTCTTCTACCTTTTGCCTCTTAGGAGATGGAAAACTTTTTGCACTAGGCTCTAGTGGCCTCTTTCCTTTAGGATCACTAGTTTGTCCACTTGTTGGTAAAATTGTGCTATATCCCCTCTGTTTGTACACTACATACTCTCCTCATGGGATATTTCTAACAGGGAAGGCTTTACCCAAAATTTCTTTAGCCTTCTCTGGCTCTGTTTGCAATATGTTATCTCTTTTCTAGCTCAAAGCCTACATAATTTCTTCAAACATATCCATTAGTGACTCGATCGTCTTGGCCCAAGGCTAGAAATCCTTTAAAGGATCATATGTCTCATCAAAATGATGAATAAAATCAAGGCTTTTCTTATAAGACAACCATTTTTCTTTCTTTATTTCTTGGTTAATTAAGTCGCATTCATTTCTGACTATGTCTTCTGAAAATTTGAATTGATGATTCAACACTACACACTTTGTCTTTTCCCTTAACATGTCTTTAATGAATCCCTTAGGGTCAGCACACCTGGATATTGATGTGGTCAGATTGTAAGGTTTCAAAAAATCCTTCAAGTGTTTCCATCCTCCCTTGGTGATGATAAACTGGTGAGCTATAGTTATTACATGAAAGATTGTTCCTTTTCATCTTCCAGTCAGGGCATCTTATTGCAAACTTCCAATCTGTCTTAGGACCTTTGCCAATCCTATCTTAAGGGGCACTATGTAGGGTAATATGTTTGGCACTCCCCTGAAACCATAGACCCTGTATATAGTTGACACTAGATAAGGGATAACATCACCCCAATTATGTATTATATTGACCTCTTGGTCAAATTCATTTGGCCTCAAGAATTTTGATAATGCTACAAGAATCCTAGGGTCCTCTTTCAACAATAATGTCCTGAGTCTGGAAGAAAACTACCTATCAACATTTATATAGCTGGCCTCTTTATTATCCCAGGTCATGTCTGCATTCCACAATTGTACATGCATGATTTCATTATCCTTAAATCTAGTCAACTCCATCTCCTTCTCAAAATAATCTGCCCCTTATACAGGAACACATGCATCAACAATGAATACCATGCAAAAGGTTTGGACACCTATCATCCCTTCATGAATCAAGTCTACAATATATGGGGCAAAATAAAAAATTATTGCTACGCAGGGATGAAAAATCTCAACCATCATTAGCATATAATGGATAGGCATCTCAACTTTCTCATCATCTCCACATATTTGACAAAGAGCCCTATAAACTGATTTGGCCTTCAAAGTGAAATAATCAAGTTTGAAAGGTTCTTTTGTGTTAGGCCCTACCAGAACTAAGTCCCCAACTATGCCAAAATATTGCTTGAGGGGCCCTTCTCTGAAGTATTTCCTCTGGGCTTGGTAAACTTCTTTTAATTGAACAAAATCAATCTTATCCATGGAAGTGTTTTGATCATTTAGACTGAATACCTCCCTGATCTCTTATGCAGTCACTTTAATCAGAACTTGCCCATTTTTGTCCCTGACTACTCTGGATATGCTGTCATAATTCCTAGCTTTATGTGTAAGTATGTCCATATCCATAAAAATACTAGGCACTACCAACTTGCCTATGTCAAACTACCATACATTATTGTGTGGGGGATTAGCATTTCTTTGACCAAAGAGCACCTTAAATAAGGCCAAACTAGTCATACCTATTTTGGCATCCCTAACAGAATAACCCAAATCATATAACCCTTTAGTGATTTTCAGGCGCAGATCCTTGGGGACTAATTCTTTCATTTTTAAGGCATCATTAGTCGACATGGTTAATTGTTGCAATAAATCATCACAAACATTTCTATCCTTGTAATTAACCTTCCCAGAGAATTCTCTTCTAGGTGGCATTGTGAATCTAAAGTTTGATAGTCTAATAATGAATAAAAACTTTCTCTTTCTGCACACCCTACTAATTCCCTCAAAGTTCTTGCGACCCAGAATTATCAATACTAGAAGATTACCGGTTCCGCAAGAAGCTTTGAAATCTGACCGCAATCACCGCAATTTCACTCCGCTCTGCAACTAATGTCAATTATGCAAAATGCTTTTAGCGATCGATAATATAGAAATCTGATCATCATAAACATTAAACTTTAACTGGGAATAAATCACACGTTTGCCATTACTCCTTCGAGTTCAATGCTTGGCGTGCAACTATTGTTGCTCTTTTTGTATTTTAAAATAGAACCGTCGATTCTATTAACCCTTTAACCATATCGGATGGTCAACAATGAATCCTGCTCTACATTCATCTCCCCGTACATGTGGCACATTGTTGCATTTGCTTGACGAGTAAAGATTGGACACTTTATACTTAAGGCTTTGCGCGAGCCATCAGATCTTCTTAATTTGTAGTAACTTTAAAAGCCTTTACAACTTGCGGCTCTGATCTTGCAGGGACACATGGCGGCATGGCACAATGCCTTATTGATTAAAACAACATCACCTTTGATCTAAGGCTTTGCGCCAGCTGTTAGATCTTTTTCAACTTAACTGGTCTTTACTCAGCCTTCCTATGGCCTGAAGCTTTGATCTCTTGGGACACGTGGTGAGATGTCACAATGCCTTGATGATTAAAATCATTGCTTCTTTCATTAGAGGCTTTACGCCAACCGTCGAATCTTGTTGAAGATGCTATGCATTTATTCAGAACTTTAATTATCTGTCAGACCCACTAGACTCCACATTTCAGCATGACACTATCCCTTGATGACTATTGTGTGCACATCTTTACCATAAGCCTTTGCGTCAACCGTTGGATTGAATCTAACATGCTGTCACTTTATCTTAATTTTCTCATTCACATTTGGACCCACTAAAGACACTCGTCATCACGACACTATCCCTCAAAGAGTAACTCAACAACATCTTTGTCATGAGGTTTTTCGCTAGCCGTTAGATTAGATCTAACTTGTCCTCCATTTAACCTTTCCTTTTTGATGACACTCTGGCCCATCTAGGACACATGTCACACTGGCACTTTCCCTCAATGTTATCCGTCATTCATCTTTCATCTACAGACAAAGCGTTAGCCCTCAGATTGACTTTTATCTATGGTGAGTAACAATTTGCTTTTCAATCTGTGACTGAATCTTACAGGGACACGTGGTTGAACGACGTGTTCCCTTGATAATTAAAAGTCATTCATCTTCATTATGAGGGAAAGTGACAACAGTTAGATTAAACAAGACTTGCACGACATATAATGAATTTTTATTGAAACATTCGTGGACTTTGGACTTAGGGGATAAAACAAGATCACGAGGTTAGGACACCGACAACTTAATGAACATGACATTTTAAAAAGAACCCATTCGAGACATGACCTTAAATGATAAAAGTAACATGAAATTAGAAACCTTTTCAATGCTTAAGGTTTTAAGACCAAAATCTATGCTATGAAATGTGAAACAAGGGTTTTCTCAAGTAATCTTCACAAGCCATTTTGCAAAAATAGACCAGGGATTACTTATTTGAATTTTTTTTGGATAGATCTAACACGAGCATTGACAAGTCTGAAGTCCACACCTCAGTTTAATCCTCCTGAGTATAGTGGAAAGTTGGATTTTGATGAGTTGATAGACTGGATAACTGAAATGGAGAAATCTTTGAGTATGAGAATGTTTCAGACGAGAAAAAAGGTGAAGATTGCAAGTATAAAGTTGAAAGGTCATCCATCCTTGTAGTGGGAGCATCTGCAATTGGATCGAAAGAAGAAGGGTAAAGACAAGATCAAGGTATATGATAAAATGATAAACAAGTTGAAAGGCAAATTTCTACCCTGTGATTACCATATTAACCTAGTTAGGAGAATGCAAAGTTTGAAGGAGAAAGATAGCTCAATAAAATATTACACTGAGGAATTTTATAGATTCTAACATCAGATCTGGACATGCTGAAGATGAAGTGGAAAGAATAGAAAGATATCTAAATGTATTAAGAAGTTTTGTACAAGATGAGATCAGCTTGGTAAAGATGGAGAGTATTGAAGAGGCATATCAGTTTGCCCTAAAAGCTGAGGAGAATTTGAACAAAAGATGTTTTCAAAGGCAAAGAGGAAGAGGAGGTAGATTCCCTAGATGAAGAGGTAGATCTTATGGTGAAAACAATAGATATGATCGGGACAAGAAAAATCAAGACACACATCAAGATAAAGGTAAGAACCAGTGGAAAGGTGGAAGCTCATTCCACAGAAGAGGGAACTACTCCTGAGGTGGATATAGTAGAAGAGGGTTCCAAGGAACTTGTTACAATTATGGTGAAGAAGGACATAGATCTTTTGAGTGTACACACACAAGAAAAAAAGTCGGTAGTAGAAGAAATGCTTTGGTATAAGAAGACTCACCGAATGAACCTAAAAAGGAAGGAAACCTAATGGTTAGAAGAATATTATGGACTGAGAATAATAAGAAAGATCCTATAAGGAAAAGTTTTTTCAAGACCAGATGCAGAGTTGCAGACAAAGTTTGGAAGGTAATTGTTGATAGTAGAAGCTCAGAGAATCTGGCATCGGAGGAGATGGTCACAAAGTTCCAATTTAAAATAATTAAGCACTCAAAGCCCTATCAGATTTCATAGATCAAGGATGAGCATACACTAATATTGAGTGAACAATGTTTTGTGAATCTAAACATTGGAAAGTATTATGATAAGATGTTGTGTGATATTCTGCCAATGGATTGTTGTCATATTTTATTGAGTAGACCTTGGAAATGTGATAGACATGCTATACATGATGGAAGAATGAACAAATATACTATTTGGGTTGATGGTAAGAAACAAATCTTGTTACCTTTGGTTGAAGAATTTTTTGGTGAGATATGTACATCTATGAAAGTTTGTTTGAATTTAAGGTAGACAATTTGTTAAGGGTTTGAAAAGGAATGATATCTGGTATGCTTTGATTCCTAACAAACTAAGTAAAGACATAGAAGATAAAGTTTTGAAAGAAGTTGAGAAATTGCTCACCGAGTATAATGATATCATTTCAAATAATGTACCTGATGGTTTTCCATAGATGAGAGATATTATTCATTGTATGGATCTGATTCCTGGAGTGAGTTTGCCAAATAAGGCACCACATTGGTTGACACCGACCAAGAATGCGGAACTCAACAGATAAGTTAATAAATTTTTGAACAAGGTTTGATCAGAGAAAGATTGAGTCCATGTGCACTACTAGCAGTATTGGCACCTAAGAAGAATTGAGAATGGCGAATGCATACTGATTCAAGAGCAATCAACAAGATAACAGTTAAGTATAGATTTCTTATACCGAGGATGGATGATATAATGGATTGTTTGAGTGGACCAAAATATTTTACCAAAATTGATTTGAAGAGTGTATATCACCATATCCGAATCAAAGAAGACAATGAATGGAATACTAGTTTCAAGACAAAAGAAGGTTTGTATGAGTGGTTGGTTATTCCCTTTGGTTTAACTAATGCATTGAGTACATTTTTGAGGTTGATGAATGAGATTTTGAAGAAATTCTTGAATAAATGTGCGATTGTGTACTTGGGTGATTTTTTGATATTTAGTAAGATTAGAGAAGATCGTTTGATGCATATAAGACACGTATTGTAGAGATTGAAAGAGGAAAAGTTGTTGATTAATTTGAAAAAGTGTTCATTCATGAAAGAAGAACTTGTGTATTTATGTTTTGTGATTTCAGCTGATGGTTTGAAGATGGATCTTGAGAAAGTTGAAGCTATACTTAGTTAGCCTACACCTAAGAATGTTGAAGTGAGGTAAGATCATTTCATGGATTGGCAAGTTTTTACAGGAATTTTATTAGAAATTTCAGTTCTATTTGTAATGCTATGACTGAGACAATGAAAGGGGATAAAAGAGAATTCAAATGGACACATAGAGATGATAAGAGTTTTGAGACTTTGAAACAAAAGGTTGTTGAATATATTTGATGCTGAGTGAATTTGTATTGTACACTGATCATAAAGGTTTACAATATTTGGGTAGTCAGAATAAGTTGAATCAGAGACATATGAAATGGGTAGATTATTTGCAGAATTTCACATTTGTGATAAAGCATAAGAGTGGAGTTTCTAACCGAGTTGTTGATGCATTGAGTAGAAGAAGATCTTTGTTGACTGAAATGAGAATTGAGGTTCTTGGTTTTGATCATTTGTATGAAAATGATCCTAAATTTTCTGAGCCATAGATAGTGTGCAGAGCACCTATTCCCAATCAATCAAGTAAGTATGAAGACTATTTCATTCAAGAAGATATGTTGTTTAAAGGTATTCATTTATGTATACCAAGAGGATCAATGAGAACTAATTTGATCAAAGAAAAACATAGTAGAGGTTTGGCTGGACATTTTGGAATTGATAAGACATTGAGTTTACTTAAGGAAAGGTATTTTTGGCCTCAGTTGTATAAAGATGTTCAGAAATTTGTGAAAAGTTGTGGAGTTTGTCAAGTTGCAAAAGGAGTAAGACAAAATATTGGATTGTAAACACCGATTTCTATTCCCGAGAAACCTTGGAGTGATATCAGTATAGATTTTGTCCTTGGCTTACCGAGGACAGTAAGAGGTAATGATTCCATATTTGTTGTTATGGATAGATTTTCTAAGATGACACATTTCATACCATGTAGAAAAACATCAGATGGAGTGCATATAGCAGATCTTTTATTTAAGGAGATTGTCAGATTGCATGGATTACCAAGGAGTATCATCTCTGATTGAGACAGTAAATTTGTTTGCTACTTTTGGAAAACACTTTGGAAGAAGTTGGACACCAAGTTGAAGTATAGTTCTACATTTCATCCATAGATTGATATATAAACAAAGGTTGTAAACTAAAGTTTGGGTAACTTTTTGAGATGCTTAGTTGGAGACACACTGAGTAATTGGGATTTGATATTGGCACAAGCAGAGTTTGCATATAATAGTTCAGTGAATAGAATTATTGGAAAGACACCTTTTGAGATTGTTAATGGAACACAACCGAGAGGTATATTAGACTTGAGATATTGCTGGAGAAGAAAAGATAAGTGATGAAGGTGAAAAATTTGTTGAGTTTATGAAGACATTGCATGAGGAAGTGAAACATAAGTTGGAGCAAAGTAATTAGAAATACAAGGATAGTGTAGATAGATCAAAAAGACATAAGAATTTTGAAGTTAGTGCAGTTATGGTTCATTTGAAGAAAGGAAAATTTCCTATTGGAACATATGGTAAATTGAAGATGAAGAAATTTGGTCCTTGAAAGATATTGAGAAGGTTTGACAGTGGAAATGCTTATGAAGTAGAATTATGTGATGACATGGATATATCACCTATATTCAACATTTCAAACTTGTATGAGTATCATGAACCTTATGAAGAAGTGACAGTACCGAGTGATTATCCTAAGAAACATATAGAAGAATTTGAGCATATCTTGAAATAAAGAGTTGGCATAAGTACAAGAGGAAAGGATTACATGGAATATATGGTAAAGTGGAAGAATAGACTGATTAAGGACTCGTCTTGGATTTCTCAATCTGAGTTGGATTCAATTCAGGTTGTCCTTGATTCATGATTCAAAGAATCATTTCCTTTGACCCCAAGTTTTTGATGTAGGAGCATCTTGGGTTCTTGGAAATCCTGTATAAACCAAAAATATGTTTGTTTTGGTTTTGTAGCTTGTTGGAGACTGCTCAATAAAGTGCTCAGTAACTATTTTTCTTGGTCAGTTGAAGGTTTTTTGTTTCACCGCTCGAGCTCGGTTACTTGCTTTGGCTGGCTTCACTGACGGGGTCTCGGTAGTTGTTCTTGGCTACTCAGTGGTTTTCACCAACTGGTCTTTGCGCTCGATAGTCTTTCTCACTGAGATGGTTTTCAGACGTTGGATCTTCTAGTTGACGTATGCATTTAATTTCTATAATGTAATTAATGTTGGGGTCTCTCATTGGGATGTACGTGGACCTAAATATGGGTCTTTGTTGTTTCCTATGTTGGATCTTTAGGATCTTTGGTGGTGACCTCTTTTTTGGTCTCTTGTATATATTAAGTTTTTGTTCCTAGATTTTGGGTAGCAATTTTTGGAAAAGAGTTGGAATAGAAGATTTGGATCGCAGGTCTATGACCTCGCATGTATGAAGATTATTTTGTAAAGATCTGAATGTATATGTATGAAATCGGGAAGGCCTTACAACCCGACATGTATGATGTTTAAGGAAATAATAATAAGAATATTCTACTTTCTATCTCTCCCTTTCTGTGTATGTTGCTTTCAAGTTGTTCTGCAAGTTGGTTTGGGTAGCTGGGAGTGCCCTTGGCCTTGGTTCTTCGTCCCTTCTTGCATCATTAACCTTAATAACAACAAATGAAAAACTTAAGCATCCAAGATCATCCACAAATTTGACACACATATTTATCTCATGGAAACCCAAATAGGGACAATAACCATGGTGGGGATTAGTGCCGACTAAAATAATGCACTCTTCTGAAGTATGCCTTGTGAGGAGGTTAACTCTATTAGGATTTTACAAAAACACTGTTAAGTGCTACTCGGTTAAGGGATTTACCTTAGGCCTGTTAGAACCTTTACACTGTTAAGAGTAGCATTGTTAGAGGACTTAAAAACACAAGCTAATGTGTCACCTTGCTAGAGGATTTACAATAAAGATATGTTAGGATCTACCCTATTAGTGGATTTCAACTACTATAACTATTAGGGAACAACAACAATGATGTGAAAATTAACACTACCCCTGCTTGATCAGATCCACTGAAGCACACAATCTCTTTTGAGCATACTTAACTCTTCTTTGGCTTGATCGCAACATGCACCTTACACCGCACTTGTACAACACACACGATCAACACACTTTAAATTCAACTTCAACCATTATATAATGAACTATTAATTCCACCACCTTTATCAAACCCTAAAATGAAATTACAAAGCATCCCGCTCAAATCCAATGCGCCAAACAAAAATATTAAATACACAAAACATATTTCCAAGATCACATCGGCCTATATAATAATTTACAAATGAAATTGAGCCAAAGAGTCAAACACGTTTTGACCATACTCAAACTTCCTCAAGAATCTTCTCCACATGATAACATCGATCAATGTGATGCCAAATCATCACCACCAATCATGAATACACATCATTAGATCATAAATCATTCATTGTTAATCACCATCGCATCAATACCGACTAGCGATACAAGATATGCCACCGATAACTCAAGAACATAAACACTTAACCTGTTGAATACCATTGTTTCTTTTTACCAATCACTTAACCTTCTCACCGATCACTCAAAGTAGTTGCAATTGCAACTGTAGCATCTAAACACTATTTGTAATACCCACCCCTTAGTTTGATTTTCTTTTCAGTTTCTGAACTCTTTTAGGCCTTCTCATGTATGTGTTGGTTATTTCAGTTGGTTTTGAGGATATTCATGTATTATCTTTCATTATTATATTGAACCATTGCGTAGTTGTGTTATATCTTCTATTTACATGTGATTTATGGTTATTTCATGATCGTTATGCATATGTTATGATGTCATTTTGATTATGATTTTCTAACAATACTGACCCTATATCTGTAAGCACATGGATCGTTAGTATGTTTTACATTACTGTTTGGTGTGTTTGGTATGGGACATAGTCATAGTTACTTGCTTCGGCAAGACCCACATGATAAACTGGTCTCAACCATTACCTGTTGTATTATATGTATGCATATGTTTGTCTTTGTGATGATAGGTTTGCAAGTACTGGGGTCTTCCTTGAATTGGCAGGAGTGAGCGTGCCCTATCGCAATATCTCAATGGTAAGAGAGGGGAGATAATATTCAAGCCTAAATCCCTACCCTAAACCCTTATTTTTTCCTAGAACAGACAAGAATCTGACTGACTATCCTATCTGATTCCGTTAAGTGACGTGGATTCGTGAGCCTTTCTGTGGTTTCTTGCATGTCTGTTTCAATTGTTTTTCTCTTTCATTGGTTTTTCTGTTTAGATGGTTTTCAGTTGGATTAATGATGCTTTTGGCTTGTTTTATTTAATGAGTAATTATGGTAAATATTAATGTTAATAATTGCACCTTTGATAAGGTTAAAACATTGATATATTAAATATATGGCTATTTAATAATTAAATATTAATTAAATGCCTATATTTAATTAATTGATTTAATTATTCAGTCTTAATTTAATAATTGAGATTTAATGAATATTAAATCCAATTATTGTAATTAATTGTGCAAATTAAATTATTAAATATTACTTTAAGTTGCATGATTAATTGATTTATTTAAATTGAAATATTCTCACGCATTTTCAATTGTGACTTTGTTTTATATTATAAAGTTGAGGTGTGCATTGTTTTAAGTAAAATTGAAAGTATAACATTTCTTTTAATTTTTAATTAGATAATTAATATTCCATTAGGGTTTCACTTTTTGAAAACCTAATTGCCTAGTTTTCTATATCTTTGGATTGAAAGCCATTTTGGAGGTTGTTCAATCAGGGAGAAGGAGAATTCAGGTGATTGGAGATTTGTTGAAAGCTTAGGAGTATTTTGGATTCTTGATTGCTTTGGATTTGAATTGGATCTTCTCATCAGTTACTAAGGTAGCATCTTGATCTTGATAATTCTAGCTTCCATATCCATGTCTTCTATGCATCTGGAATGCTGGGATCCTATGTTTGAATCT
Organism: Thuja plicata; assembly: GCA_018584345.1. Classification (NCBI taxonomy): domain Eukaryota; kingdom Viridiplantae; phylum Streptophyta; class Pinopsida; order Cupressales; family Cupressaceae; genus Thuja; species Thuja plicata. The sequence continues at coordinate 16,286 of MU221637.1, forward strand.
TCCTTGTTTGATATTATGTGTTTATATTGCTTAAATTTGAAAAATAGGCTATTGGAGCATTTGTGTATTTTTTCTTTCATGATTGTATGCTGGATCTATGTTTTAGGCTTAAGGGTTTCATTTAATTGTCTTGGTTGTAATACGAGCTTCATAGTTTTTATTTGATATGATTTGGTTGCCAAAACTATTATTAGGGTTTCAGATCTGTGAAGATGTCTTTATTTGTGAGAAAATTTAATATTATAGCCAAAATAGATTTTAGCCTTCAGATCTGTAAATCCCTTACCTTGGAAAGAAGAAATTTCACCCTTACTAGGTTCCTGTCCAAAACCCGGATCTAGATCTGCATGGAGGAAGAGAAAACAAGAGTTAAATTGCATGCTTAGAAGTTTTCTTGAAGAAAAGAGAATTAGTATTAAAATTAAAATATTTCCCTTATTTGCATCATGTGCATATTCTTAAGAAATTCTTCCCTATTCTCCTTTTGGAGCTATTTGTCTCGTTTATTTAAAAAAATCATATATGTGGGCTTTTGGAAAATATACATATATAATTTCATCGTTGAAAAGATAGAATCATAATCTTGTTATTAGAAATTAAATTATATATATA
>MU221637.1:25601-40176 GCA_018584345.1 Thuja plicata
GAATGAAGAGACAACTGTTTCTTTTCAAGAAACTCTTCACTCTCTTTCCATGGTTTTCTATAAATTGGACTTCTTTTCTTCATTAGAGAGGATGATTTTGGAGAGCATCAATATTATAGTCATTTTTGGCATCAATTCTTTCATATTTCAAGCTTAAATTCACATAATTAGGCTAGTTTTAATTGGAATTGAAGATGTTTAGCTTTCATTTATGATCTATCTATAGGGCTAACAATTCAATTTTGTGCTTTCAAGCTTCTTAGATTCATTGCAAGTTCAATTCTAGATTAAAGGCAATTCATTCCTAGATTAGTCTAATTCATTTCCATAGCTTAATCATTTCTCAATTCATAGATTAAGAGCATTTTCTCATAGACTAGTTACAGATTTCATAAGATTAATGGCAATTCCTCTCATCTTGCATTCTTAAAATCCTCCATGTTAGCAATGGTCAGGTTGTTGGCTCTTGTTCTGAGGGTAAAACTCAACATCCACAACTAATTATGAGGCAACAGGTCGCCTCAATCAAATTTGCAGAACAAACAATTCATGTTTGTCTTTGTGAATTGAGCGATTGTGTAAAGACTATGTTGTGTTTGTGTTGAATTCAGAGGTCTACATTCAGCATATAACAGGTGGTAGTGATTCTTTTACCATTTGAGATCCAACGTTCTTTTTCATGCTTGGATGATCCTTGTTGCAGTTCTATCTTCTTATTCTTCTGGAGACTTGTTCAGTTTCATGAGTTGTATACTTGTACCATATGTCTATATTGGTTAACATCCTTTTAGAGGACATGTATTGTATTGTTATGTATTATTACATACCCTGCGACTTGTGCAATGGATGTTGATTCTTTTATGTGTACCTTGAGTATCAGTTGTATATGTGGTCTTATTATATGAGATGGTTATTATGTATTTAGTTGATATATCTTTTATATTAGTTCTCTCTAGTTGTTCTTCGTAGATTAGTTGCTTGAGTAATTCTACGTCAAGGAACCCTCGAGATTTGTAACCTTTGTTGAGTTGTATTTATGTGTATGTCTTTTATTTCGTTGTGTTGCTTCCGCATTGTTATCATCTTTGCTTGTAAACATTTAAAAAAAAATTTTCGGTTAACTTAGCTGCATGTTTAGTTTAGTTCTCCTAGGTTCCTTGACATACACGTCATTAGATCATAAATCATTCATCGTTAATAACCATTGCATCGATACCGATTACCGATACAAGATATGCCATCGATAACTCAAGAACATAAACACTTAACCTGTTGAATAACATTGTTTCTTTTCACCGATCACTTAACCTTCTCACTGATCACTTAAAGTAGTTGCGATTGCAACTATAGCATCTAAACACTGTTGATCACCATATCCTATGACCGCGCCATAAGATACATCATAGATTTGACAAGACATTCAAATCATCTATCACCTGTCATCAATTGTTCTAGCAATTGTACTGTTATACACCATTCGATTACAACTCTCACATAAACTTACTTCAGCAGTAACAGTCATGCATTTGACATCTAGAGACATAACTAGGTCTCCCCTAAAGATAGCAACCATTGAAACTCACTGAAACACATCATTCATCACAAATATGGTTGACAACATACTAAGAATACAAAGTCAATAGTTGACACCAATGACAATATAATATTTGATCATCCTGCAATCAAATCACTATGTCATCACAAAAACTACATCAATTATGCCAACACAATGAGTTTTAACTAAAAAACTACACAGTTGAATCTTGATAGCAATATCACAATTGGACTTGGTGTAAAAAATATCTCCTACTTATCAATTGATGAGCTTAAGGGGCTTTATAACAAATGGTTCATAAGTCACAACGCTTCCTAAAGGTTTTGCAAATTGGATTGAAAACAAAGTGAGCTTAACCTTGTAGGAAACTCTGTGATTAAGCGCACTTGAGCTAGAGTTGTATTGGGATGAGTGACCTCTCGAAAAGTCTTGGTACTTCACCTATGTGAGCATCATGTAGTTGCAATGAGTGCTAAGTGTTCCATTCATTCTCATGAGAGACAAGTTCTTGTGAATCACTACTCAGAAAACATAAGTCAATGAGTTTGATTCAAAAACTACATAAATAAATCTTGATAACAATATCACAATTCAACTTCCTTAGAAAATTTCTCTTATTATTATTAATTATATAATATTTTTTCATTAAGGCTCACTATAGGATAACCCAAAGGAAAGTTGATTTTCCTATACAACATCCTCTGCGCGTAATGGAAGACGAGTGAAATTGATCGCTTTTAAGACGGAAGGGATTCAAACATGGCTTTATTAGTATAAAGTTAAAACCTTTTGAAGATCGGCAAGGAACATGATTTGTCGACATCCTTGAGGAGCTACTTACGAATGCAGGGGAGGAGGAGAGGAAGCTACTCTGATTTGGAATGGATATTGCATGTTTATCTGTAAAATCTGTGCGAGGGCCACACGGCATAGATACGCATATACGAGCATAGTGTAGGTGAACAGATGAAAGGAACGAACTTTTAAATCAGGTATATTGTAACAATAAATTGGTTTATGGGCTTCAAATTTTTAGTCAGATTTTTTGTACTTATCCTGATGATAATTAGGAATTCTGATGAATAACAATATATACACTAAAGCTCTTTCTTACAATTTAATGGACTGTGAAAACCTCATTAAATTATTTTAGTGTTGTTGCAGGGGCATACGCATAAATATAGGCATGGAAGAAGAAAGAGAAAGGAAAGCCCTGGAGTGGTTACTGGATGCATTCCCCTCAATGTCTCTGGAGCAAATTGCATCTGCCTATTCTGCCTCCGACTGTGATCTGTACAAGTCTGCTCATATGCTTGCAGGCGAACCCTCTCCTTCATCCTCTTCCGTCAAGGATGGTGATAATGGTGACCATAGTCATACCGTTGTCAAGGACAGAGACAAAAATAATTACAACATCAACAAAACCACGAAGAAGAAGAACAAGAAGATTTCAGTGTGTACAGGCACTGTATCGAGTGTTGTTGGAAATGGGTATTCGAGGACAGTCTCCATCAAAACGCAAGGAAAGAAGCCTCAACAAGACCAGCGGCAAGAGATGCACGTTGAGGAGTTCCTTTATGCAATGATGGGAGATGGCTGGCAACTCGATAGGGATGTCGTCAGAACTGTGCTAAGTAATACTAATTTCCTTTTCCTTCGTTTCCCGTGCTCAATCTATCTATCATTTTCAACGTATGGAAGGATTTTGCATCAAAGATTTACTTATTTCTCATATAATCTAGGTTAAATACTGTTCTAGAACATGGTACCAATATTTACTGCTCAATTAAAGGAAATTTATAAAGAATGTAAATGAAGAGACTGAGATTTTCTGATTGTTTCTCAAGTTAGAAAATAATAAATAGTGTGTTGACATGCATTAAAGGGAAACATGCATACAGAGGTTTTATGTGTAACGGTTCTGACAGAGGAATCTGAAACCGCTCTGATTGTGCAGACCAATCATTGCAGACTCTTCCTCTTCTCAGCCTTTTGGTCTTCCTTTGAATGCCTGATATTTTGCAGAACAATATAGCTAGTTGCTGCTGCTGTAATCTTGTAACATTGTTGATATTTTAATAAGAGATAAGTCCCTGCTTGAAGAGTGGATGTAGTCTAGACCAGCTGGATAAACCACTATAAATCCTGTGTTTTCTCTTTGTGTTCTTTGTCTGGTTATTTATCTTAGTTTATAAATTGTTTCAGCATTTTTATTTAGCTCAACAATTGGTATCAGAGCTGGTTAAGCTCATTTGATTTTCAAGAAATCGGTGAAGATTTGCAGATGCCATGGATGAGGCGGATAAATGGAAAATTGAAAAGTTTTCTGGGAAAAACTTTGGGCTATGGAAAGTGCAGATTGAATCACTGCTTATCAAGCAGGATTTGCAACCAGCAATGCTGGGAAAAACAAAAGGCAAAGGCACTATGTCAGACGAAGACTGGGAGAAAATGGATTTGAAAGCACGGGCAACAATCTTTCTCGCTCTCTCAAGCAATATGCTGTTTAATGTTTCAGTGGAGAAGACAACAAAAGAGCTGGTTGAAAAGTTATCTTCATTATATGAAATACCTTCAGTTTCGAACAAGGTTTTTCTAATGAAGAAGCTATATAATCTGAAAATGAAAGAAGGAGGAGTGATATCGAATCATCTCAACGAGTTCAAATTAGTTACTTAGCCGATTTCGGTTGGTATCCCATTAGATGATGAGATAAAGGCAATCTTATTACTATGCTCACTTCCGAATAGCTGGGAAGGTGTAGTAATGGCTGTGAGCACATTAGTTGCAGCCAAGACCAAGCTGAAATTTGATGAAGTTGCAGCCACACTCCTTAGTGAAGACATGCGAATGACGCATCAAGAATCCTCTTCCGGTGATGCTCTAACAACTGTGAGCACAAGCAATAGAGGTAGAAGTCGCGAGAGAGGAAGAAACAATAATAATAATGGAAGAGGTAGATCGAGTCATCACTCGAAATCGAGAGGAAGAAATGGCACTTGTTGGTTTTGTGGAAAACCGGGACACACAAAGAAGCAATGTTGGAATTACAAGAAGGCTCAAAACAATGTTATCAATGGCGGCGCTCATACTGCGACTGATGAAGCTTTGGTACTTGCAGTTGGTGACACGGATTCAAGCTCGTGGGTTCTCAATTCCGGTGCATCTTTTCATGCTACTCCATGCTGGAGTGCTTTCACAAACTACAACGAAGGTATGTTTGGCAAAGTTTTTCTTGGGGATAACAAAGAGTGTGATATTGTCAGCAAAGGGGATATTTTATTGTCGCTGAAAAATGGAAGTAAATGGGTTTTAAAAGATGTTAGGCATGTTCCTACACTTAAGCGTAATCTGATTTCAGTCAGTCAGTTATTTACACAAGGTTGTAATGTCAATTTTGATCTCGCTTCTTGGAGTGTCCATAGGTCAATTAATTTTAGCAAAAGGGTAGAAAATTGGAAGTTTATACACTTTAGAGTGTAACAGAGAAGTGGGAGCAGCCATGGAGGTTGCGGACAACAATGCCGAACTTTGACATAAGAGGCTTGGTCATATGAGCAAGAAGGGTCTTGAACTTATGCTTCAAAGAGATCAACTTCCGGGCCTTAAATCTATTGATTTGCAAATTTGTGAACATTGTCTTTATGGCAAACAAAATCGAACCAGCTTTGTTCGGACGGGTCATGAGAAGAAATCTTCTCCCTTAGAGCTCATTCATTCCGATGTCTTCGGTCCTACGGAAGTAGCTTCTGTCGGTGGTGCAAAATATTATGTTTATTTTCTTGATGATTGCACTCGAAAAGTTTGGGTTTATATGCTGAATAAGAAATCAGAAGTATTTTCAAAATTTAAAAGTTAAGGCTATGGTGGAAAATCAGAATGGAAGGAAGATTAAATGTTTACTAACAGACAATGGTGGTGAGTATTGCTCTTTGGAGTTTGATAACTTTTGTGCAGATCATGGTATTCGGAGGATTAAAACAGTCCCTTAAACACCTCAGGAAAATGGTGCAGCCGAGAGGTTGAATTGGACTATTTTGGAGAGAGCTTGGTGTATGTTGTCCAATGCTGGTTTGGGGAAAAAATTTTGGGCAGAGGCGTGTAATACTGCGGTTTATTTAATAAATCGCGCCCCTTCGTCACGTCCGGATTTTGATATTCCGGAAGAAAGGTGGGCTAGTAAGAGAATTTCATTTTCTCATTTGCGAGTGTTTGGATGCGATGCATATGCCCACATTCTGAAAGAGCAGAGAACGAAATTGGATTTCAAATCCAAAAGATGCATATTTTTGGGGTACGGTGAAGATCAGTTTGGTTTTCGGTTGTGGGATCCGGTTACTCACAAAGTGATTCGCAGTCGAGATGTTCTCAGGTTTGCAAAATCAGAACTTGAGTTCTGATGATTCTATTCAATTTGATTTATTCGATAATGGAAATCATATGTAGAAAACTTCCCGAGTTACATTCCACCCCTCTATTGCCTTTGCGGCCCCCAGCAATATTCATCCCTCCTCTCTCCATACTCCAGTGCAAATTCAAATTGGCACACAACCCGCTATTGTCTCAACAATACCGGTCCAGTCAAATTTCTCCAAGCCTCCTCTTGTTCAAACGCTGCAAGGAGAATCTTCTCTTAATAGTGGAGCTGTTGCGGCAGAGCAAGCTACTCTGTTTCCACCGCACACTCCTTTTCATACTACCATGTGGGTGAACTATCACCATTGCCCCGCGGTTCCTGATTTCCCCACGCCACCAGGCATCATACGGGGCAGTGAGGTGGCAGAGCCTCCTGCTCTGTTCCTCACGCCTCCTTCATTCAGGGCGTTACACTCTCTGCCGTGTGTGGAGGAAACTCTGCAGCTCCCACTCTCCAATCTGCCACGGGCAGATAAGACAACTCAATCGCCTCCCTTGCTGCCTGCCTTGACCGGAAATGATAACCAGCTGCAGCACGAGCAACCTTTGCCACATGAGTAGCTTACGCTGCTACCCTCTCCCTCCCAGCTACCGTGTGAAGGATATATTCCCCCACGCGTGACTCACTGCCTGCCGACAGGAGAATCTTCTGAGAGCCACATACAGAGAATTTACCACGAGACAGAGTTTGGCAAACAACAAGACATGGGAAATACAGAGAGTTCAGATCACAGTCAGAATGAAAATCAACACATTCAACTATGCCGATCTACTAGAGAAAGAAAGCGTCTGAGAAAATTTGACGATTATGAACTGTTATTCTCTTTGTGTTCTGATCAGGTAGAGTCACAAACATATAAGCTTGCATGTACTGATGTAAATTCAGTGTTATGGATGGATGCCATGAAAGATGAAATGGATTCGTTAAATTCAAATCAGACTTGGGATTTGGTTCCTCTTCCGCCCAAATCGTAAAGCATTGAAAAATAAATGGGTATATCGCATTAAAGAGGAAGATGGAGGTTGAAAGAGATACAGGGCCAGATTGGTAGTGAAGGGGTTTGCTCAACAAAAGGGTGTGGACTTTAATGAAATCTTCTCTCCGATGTTCAAGATGCAGACTATTCATTTGGTGTTAGGCATGGCAGCAGCATGGGACCTCGAACTTGAGCAACTCGATGTCAAAACAACATTCTTACATGGGGATATTGAAGAAGAGTTATATATGGAGCAGCCAGAAGGATTCGTTAAACAGGGATAGGAGCATTTATATTGCATATTAAAGATGAGTCTATATGGGCTGAAGCAAGCTCCGTGCCAATGGTATTTGAAGTTTGATAACTTCATGACTCAGCAAGGTTTTACTCGTTGCGAATTAGAGCCATGTGTTTATTACAAACGGCTTCCTACTGGTGAGTTTGTGATTCTACTATTGTATGTTGATGATTTGTTGACTGTTGGAAACAATATGTGAGTTATTCATGAGCTGAAGACACATTTGGCTCTTCATTTTGCCATGAAAGATTTAGGGGCAGCGAAGAGGATTCTTGGGATGGACATAATCCGAGATAGACAGAGAAGAGAAATTAAATTATCTCAAGAAAAATATATTCTTAAAGTTTTAGAAAAATTTAATATGTCAAATGCCAAATCAGTAGCCACTCCATTGGCTGATCACTTTCGATTGTCTTCCAAAATGTGTCCTACTCAGAAAGAAAAACATGAGATGGCTAGTATTCCTTACTCTTCAGCAGTTGGGAGTTTAATGTACGCCATGGTCAGCACATGTCTGGATATTGCTCATGTAGTGGGAGTTGTGAGTGGTTTTATGAGTAATCCAGGTAAAACTCATTGGCAAGCAGTTCAATGAACTCTTCACTATTTGAGAGGCACTTCCTCTCATGTTTTATGTTTTAACAGTAAGACCCCTTATATTTGCGGATACGCTGATTCTGATATGGCTGGAGATTTAGATAACATGAGGTCAACAACAAGCTATGTGTTTACTTTTGCCGGGACAGCGATTAGCTGGACTTCTTGGAAGCAACAAGTGGTTGCTCTTTCCTCTACCGAGGTTGAATACATTGCTCTTACTGAGGGAGCTAAAGAGCTGATATGGTTACAACGATTGTTTGGAGAGTTGGGATTTAAACAATCCACCTTCACTCTCTTTTCTGACAGCAACAGTGCCATTCATTTGGCCAAAAATTCCACATTCCACAGTTGCACAAAGCATATAGAAACCAGATTTCACTTCATCCGTCATGCTCTTGAAGAGGGAAGATTACAGTTAGAGAAGGTTGATACAAAGGTCAATTCGGTTGATGTGTTCACCAAAGTTGTACCTCGAGAGAAGTTTGAATTCTGTAGAACTTCTCTCGACATTGTAACGACGTAGCCCTAAGCATTCCAAGTAGGGGATATCTCTGTGCAGCACCAATTGGCCTTCAAGTGGGAGATTGTAACGGTTTTGATAGAGGAACCTGAAACCACTCTGATTGTGCAGACCAATCATTGTAGACTCTTCCTCTTCTCAGCCTTTTGGTCTTCCTTTGAATGCCTGATATTTTGCAGAACAATACAGCTAGTTGCTGTAATCTTGTAACATTGTTGATATTTTAATAAGAGATAAGTCCCTGCTTGAAGAGTGGATGTAGTCCAGACCAGCTGGATGAACCACTATAAATTCTGTGTTTTCTCTTTGCGTTCTTTGTCTGGTTATTTATTTTAGTTTATAAATTGTTTCAGCATTTTCATTTAGCTCAACATTATGCAGGTTGGGGTTAAATTCACAGTTTCTCAACCATTTTGATCTAAAATTGAAAGATGCGTACATGATTATTTCCATTCTCATTCATCTATGCCATTACCTTCCCCATTCTGTGGTCAACGGTCAAATGAAAATGAACAACTGTTCCTTTTCAGTTAATTTAGAGCGCACAACTATAAATGGAACATAACAATGAAAAAATATAATAGAAAACTATGAACCCTTAACTAATTTCCAATTATTTATAGATTATTTGGAAGAAGTAGTTTGACAATCCAAAAATTCTGTTCTTATCTCAAACTGAATTACAAATTCTTGCTACATCCAACAATCTTATTGGACTTTCAGGGAACCTTTTTTGTAAGTTGCATTGTACTTCTTTCTTGCGACATTTCCTTTTCTTTTGACAATTCATATTACACTCGTCAGAGTTCTAAAAGTCGTCCAATGGTTTATATTCTTTCTCAAACACACTATTTTAACTTTTTGGTGAATTGTGTTAATTGAGGGAAAAACAATTAAGGAGGCAGAGGAAAAAAACAAAAAAGGCGTCCAGCCATTACAAGATCATATATGTAGAAGCAAATATCTTTCTCGGGAATACCTCACCAAACCAAAAGATGAAGATGTTTTCAATATATTAGGAAAATCAGGAAAATGTGAGGCTGAGGGTTATGGTTAGGAAAATTCAGTAAAAAATCCTAGTCCTAGATGTTTTCTTTTACCAAAAATTTCAATCTAAGTGTGAAAATATTGCAATTACTCACCAAAAAATTGGGATTTATCGCATTTTATTGGTAGTTCATGAGGTTAAAAATTGGTCAAAATATTAGTCAAAATTTCTTGTGATTTTTTTGTTTACTTATTGTAGAGGTAGAGATAAAATACTTTTTAGGAGAAATTGTTATAAATTAAACATATACGCTTCTACGATTATGCATTAATATGAACCATGTGTATACAACTCTTTTGTGAATGATGGAAGATGTGGATTTTGATCTTTAGACGTATGGTTCATTGTTCACCTTGAACATTGGGACATATATGCAGCTGACTCTTTGGTGTTCTTGAAGGATCTGTAGGGACTATCCCTCTTTATCACTTTTCACATTGCATGGTTGCTTAAGAAGCAATGGCCATGCCTTTTGTGCCAAGCTTTCCACTTAGATTGTAGTGTAAGAAAGCACAAATGTCTCTTCTCAACTGACTTTATATGATAGTATAAGAAGGCATGGTCATCCCTTTTTGCCAAATTTCCACTTGTAGGAAGGGATAATCACCTACTTCTTCACTCGTCCCTTAGCTTCAAAAAGAACAATCTTGAGTTGTGCCTGAAGAATTTTGAATCAAGTAGAAGAAGGGTCTGTCATCCCTAATCTGTCTGGATTATACTTTCCACATGTTTTGCAATCTTCAAAATGTGAGAGAAAGGATTCTCAACCTTTACTTTCCGATCGACATGAGAAAGGTTGACCGCGCCTCTCAAGGGCAAATTTTGGTGTTCCAAATGAAACTTGGTTTGCCAAGGACAATGTTCTAATTGTAAGAAGAAGGTTGCCCATTCTTTAATCTCCATGGGCCAAAATGAAGGCATATTAGATGCACTAAAAAAGGTCCTAACATGCAAGATTTGGATGCCAAGGATGCTTCTACATTAGATCCATAGAAACAAAGAAAGAAAGAAGTTATATTAATGCCTACACATGATCAAAAATAGGTCAGTGGGGATGAAGGTTTCAATAGTTAACAATATAAAGTTCTAGCAAGAGATAACCCTAGAATCAAAATAATAACATTCCATAAGAAAAAATTAAACACCAAGCCACTAACAAATAACAATGAAGGGTGAACAAGAGCCTTACAAGTGTGTGCTAGTTCATTAAATATACCTACATTTGTAAAGGAGGAATTGTTTGAGCCATCACTGGTCACTATGTGCAGTGTCCCACCCTATTCTGTCCTAAAATCTCAGAATTGTTCGCTTGGAAATTTGTCAAACATATAACACATGAACCTACTGCATTTTGATTTGTGACTGATGTATTGATGTTTGGGTGATTGTAGGATGTTTTTGAGAGTTTTTCCAATGCAAATTTGTAAAAAAATACAATAAACATATATTAACTTATTTTCCAACAATAATGACAACCCAACTTCCAATAACTTTATTTGATACCGATACGAGTTTTATTACAATATAGTTCAGGTCTGATATGAAATATTGGACTTCAACAATAGTTGTTACACCCTCTCAATCTAAAGATTTGATCAAACAACATATAAATGAGTGAGTAATAGATCTTACAAAATCAAAGTAAAGCATACCCAAAAAGTATCTTCTGAAACTTGATGAAGAAAGGCTTCCAAACAGCTGTCTTTGTTAACGATATAGTAGCTGTGTGAGAGATCATTTTATACCTGTGGTGATTTGCGTCTTTTCTTCAGAGATGTTATGGTTTCTATCAAAAGTGATATGGCATTCTTCAATTATCGTCACCGTCTAGATAAGAGACATGAATGTTTTTTCTTTTGTTCATATTATTCACGTCTTTGTATTTGCTGAAATGGCTCTTGGCATCGTGTTTAAGTTGTCTCGGCATCTTGAAAAGACGTCCTTGCGTCCATTCAACGAAAGCACATTACCGAAAATACGTTGAAGATTCTTCATTTTGTTAGTAATGGTTGTCCCTTGGCATTCCGCAGAAGTCTATTTTTGTTTTCATGGTGTTACATGGCAATAGGTCTTCTTTATGATTTGAGGTGGCTCGTGGTTCATGACTAACGTGGATACATATGAATGTTGGCAGTTTATGTTAATATTTTGCCGTAAATGGATTGATGACCTCGGTTAGTATTGTAACGTCTGTCTCCTTGTGTGCCTTTGTGGAGACCCTTCGTTTCCAAGAGAGTCTATTTGAGATGCGTGTAAAAAGTAAAACGTTAGCTGTTGGTATATCCGGGTGCTCTGATAAATTACGTCTTGAATGTGTGCTCGGAGTTTTTTTTTAGATATATGCGTGAGATAAATTACAGAAGTAAACTCTTCAAAAAGGATATTCTTTTGTATATTCAATTTGCAGAGGATCAACAAGCTTGTGTAGCAGTGTGATTGCAAAAGCTCATTGTTGGACAAACATTGGAGCCAATTTTCTGGTATTGTGATAATCAAAGCCATGAGAATGCTGCCCCTGTTGAGAGGGAGTCTCAACATTTAGATGATATTTTATGTGTTTTAATGAGTTCTTTCTGAGAGGGAGAAGTTCGAGGTGCAATCCCTTGTTAATGAGTTCTTCTCCGTGAGGGAGAAGTTTGAGGTGCAATCACTTGTTAATGAGTTCTTCTCCGTGAGGGAGAAGTTCGAGGTGCAATCCCTTGTTAATGATTTCTTCTCTTTGAGGGAGAAGTTCGAGGTGCAAGCCCTTGTTCCATCCTCTGGGAGTAGCTATGGTGGATCTATTATGGTAAAATAAATGAATGTGTTATTAAACAGAGATCAAGAATGATCTATATATACAAGTGTACAAGAGAATGTTTCTATAACGAACAGGAGAGAGGAAATAGAAACATCCTGTAGAGAGAGAAAGTTTCCATAACGAACAGGAGTTTATTGAAACATTACAAAAATGAGTGACCATTAGAAAAAGACAGAAGAGAGAGTAAATTAGAAACTATCTAATATCTATTATTGTAATACCCTCCCTTAATGGTCAATCTATCTTCAAAAACGGATATTTGCATGTCCTCAAAAAGCGTAAAAGGCAGCCTCGGGTTGATCAAAGAGGTCTGCAGGTTCGACAATGTTGGCCTGTGGGTAGGATGACTCTCGGTACCCTGAACAAGTGCCTGAAGGCGACAGTACTTGAAAATCGTCAACATTCGCTGCTTCCAGGTATTGTAGTTCTTGCCGTTGAAACACTGACTGCCTTCCAGCATAAGATTGGTGAGAGATGCCATTGCACATTTTTCAATGAAAAAACGTGAAAAAACAAAGATGACACAAAGTTCGAGGCAGATTGACGGAAGACCCAAAAAAATTGAAAAGACACCCAGAGAAGAGCACAAAAAACCCAAATAGAATCTTCTGTCAGATTCTAAATCCGCTGGCTCGGAAAATGAGGCACAAAAAACGATGCACCCTGAAAAAAGTGAGACTGCAAAAACCCACCAAGAATCTACAATTCGTTATTCAAGACGACATAGAATCTGAGAGTTTGGAATGAAACCCTAGCCGTTGAAAAAAAACAGAAAAATTGCAGAGGTGTAAAAATGGCGGATTTAGTGCAGGGTGCCACCATCCATGGGCTCGTTTTTGTCAAAAAACAGCTTAAAAATCATGGACGACCTCTGAAAACACGAACAGAAGGAGGTAGAAGACACAAAAAGTGTGCAGGGCAGAGTAGGCCGTCGCGAATCTGCATAAAAACACGACTTGGTGTGCAGATAAGCCGCGGCTTGAATGCAGGAAACCGTCGCGGTTTCTGCAGACCAAAGTACAGAAGCCGCGAGCAAGAGTAAGGAGTCGCGGATTTGAGGCAAAACCGATTCTTCAGCACGGAAAAAAAATGCGAAACCCTAGTGGGTTTGTGAGGAAAAAACAAATGCAAATTTTGAACACACTCGGCAAAAAACTTCGATAATCTTGAACTAGTAATTTCAAAAAGAAATTAAAGATTTCCGAAGAGGCCAGGAATTTGCTCTGATACCATATTATGGTAAAATAAATGAATGTGTTATTAAACAAAGATCAAGAATGATCTATATATACAAGTGTACAAGAGAATGTTTCTATAACGAACAGGAGAGAGGAAATAGAAACATCCTGTAGAGAGAGAAAGTTTCCATAACGAACATAAGGAGTTTATGGAAACATTACAAAAAGGAGTGACCAATTATATTAGAAAAAGACATAAGAGAGTAAATTAGAAACTATCTAATATCTATTATCGTAATAGGATCCCCCCTCTGGGAGTAGCCATGGTGGAAGTCATGTGTGAGACTCCATGACTTAGATTTTCTGTTTCTTTCACCCTTTGGGAGTAGCCATGGTGAATGCCACGACAATATTATATTGAGGAAATTTGTGATGAGATTCACATTTTTTTTTGGTTGCAACTCTTTGTGTTTGTCATGTTGTGCGACATCGTGAAATATAAATGATCTCTCTCTTACTAAGAGGTGTTAAGGAAATAGATGAATAGGTAAGTGAATAATATGCTCTTGTTGATGGTCTGAGGAAAGCAATGGCCTTTGTGATTGATTGATTCCTCATTCCAGTCAACCATATATATTATACAAAGGGTTAGCAACTTGGAGGATCATGACCCTTCATGATATTCATTAATTACTAACTAATATAATTAGTTTACTTAACATCTCTTAACTAATCATCTGTAGGAGGAGTTTCTAAAACAATAAACATAATTAACTATTAAGAGTGATCTGCATTAACATTACAGTCCAGATTATAATCTGACTGTAATGCTAATGCAAAGCATTACATAACTGATGTAATTATATTTAATTGTAATTCCATCAGACATTAAATCTGATTGAAACTATATTTCAACACTCCCTCTTAGTAAAAGAAGATTTAAGTCAAACTCTCATTCATGACAATTTAAAACCAACAACTCAATGTTGTCTAGCCATGAGCATAATATTTGATACAGTCCGGAACACATCTAGACAATTTGAAACCAACAACTTGATGTTGTCTAGCCATGAACATAATACAGTCCGGAACACATCATGACAATTTGAAACCAACAACTTAATGTTGTCTAGCCATGATATGGTTATTACACAACAAGTAATAACATAGTGTTCAAGATATC
>MU221637.1:62928-81727 GCA_018584345.1 Thuja plicata
TGCCCTGTAGTGATGACTGAGATGGCTGAAACTTAGCTGCAAAGGCTTGTTCTGACGAGGGTGAGGAAGCACGGCTGCCAAACTGCTGCTTCCAGCGATCCTGCTGTAGGAGTTTGGTGCACAACTCCGGGAATTTCAGATCAACATTAGTTGAGGTAATGTTGAGCGTCTCTATGAAATGCTCATAAGACGTTGGCAGGCTCTTCAAGGTAATAACTACCATATCTTCTTCCTCCATTTTCCGACCGATGGCTTCAAGCTGATCACGGATGTCCTTAATCTTCGTAAGATGCTCCTGTAAGGTCACACGTTCATCCATTATGATGGAGAACAACTGGTTCTTTAAAAAAAATGCACGACTCTTGTCGGATGTTTCATGCAGCTCCTTCAAATATTTCCAGATGTCTGCAGCCGACTTGCCAGAGGGGATCTAAGGTAGTTGGTCATCTGTAACAGACAGCTTTAGAAGCATGACAGTTTCTCTGTTCCGATCATCAAACTTGTCCTGATCAGTGCCTGGTGTGGTGGGACGAGTTTCGGTGCCCAAAACCAGTTCATCGAGGCGACGATACTCAAATACGGTCAACATATGCTGCTTCCAGGTATTGTAATTACTACCATGAAACCACTGATTACCCTCTAACATCAGATTGGTCAAAGATGCCATTGGAACGAATCAGGTACACGGTTGACAGGCACGGATTTCAGTGCAATTTTCTGGCTGACCCAGAAAAATCCGACAAGTACCTAGAAGAGCTAACAGAAAACCCAGAAAGAATCTGTAGTCAGATTCTGAATCTGCTGGCTCGAAAATCGAGGCACAGAAAACGAAGCACCCAAAAAAATCTGACGAAGACCCAATTGAGATCTCGAAAAACCCACCAAGACTTCGAAATCAGAAAAAATTTTCGAGTGCAAAAACTGGGGTTTTCGAACAAAACCCTAGTCGGCGGCCATGAATGAAGAAAAATGCAGAAAACGACAGTTTTCTTCAAAAAATGACAGTTGATGGCAGCTGTACCACCACTGAGACAGTCGTTTGTCACTTAACACAAGTGCAGGTCGAAATGCAAATGACGCCTATTGACTGCAAGTTGCGGACGAGTTTGAACGGACAGGTTGCGGCCACAGAGATCGCGTGAAAGGTCCGCAGTTCGATCCTGCGTGAAGGCTCATACGCAGGCAGAAGACAAGTCGCGGTCACTGAGATCGCGTGAGGAAACCAGGGTCTGCGTGACGCCCAGACACGGTTTGAAGACAGGTCGCGCGTGAAGCCGAACCAAACAGGAGATGCGAACAAGTGTTTGCAGAACACAAAAAAACAACCGGACCAAAAAATATTACACAGATAATTTCTGAAAAGAAATTATAATATTTTCGGGATAGATAAAAACGGCTCTGATACCATAAAACATTACTGTTTTATAAATATTGAATAGAATGAATCATTACAAAGAGCTTCCAAGCTCATATATAACCAACGGATATACAGAAATTAGAAACAACAGAAACTATCTATAGAAATAGAAACTACCTGCATACGATAGATAGAGCATTATTAGAAATATTCTAATAGTAAAGAGACAAGACAATACAATATAATATTTTTAATAGGATAGAATTTGATCACAACTACAACATGGACTCTGATGTACTATTTTTTCAACATTAATAAAGATAAGTGCTCTTCTTTTTATTTGTGGTTATAAGTTATATATTTTCAATTAGTCTTTCGGATATTTTATTTTATAGAGTGTTTCATTGTGTTAAATTCACTGAGTATCATAATTCAAAATTAATATATATAGTTTAAATATCAATTGAAAGATCTACGGATCTTCTCTTGTTTTTATCGGTCTCTTAATTTGAGTTAAATTCAATAAGATTAGCCATATAGATTAATTTGAATTATAAGTCAAGTGGAAGCCTGTGAAGTGATAGTCTTGCTTTATTAAAAGCAAGTTTTTAAAACTGTCTCCGATTGTACGTAGGATTGAGAATTTTCTGACTCTATAGCCCGAGTCTTTAGAAGGCACTGATCTAATCATTATTTGGAGATTGTCATTTGGTTCATACTTTGTAGTTTGTAGATTATTTAATCATTATTTCAAAAGCATTACTTTTCGATCCTTAGTATAATCCATTTTAGTCAAGCTTTATAGAGTAAAGATTATCAAGAGATTTGTTGCATTCCTCCAAGGATCATTCACCACCTTTGGAGGAACTTTGTTTTGTGTACGCAGTGGTGCGACATAGAAAATTTGATAGTTCAAAGTGAAATCAGGCCTACCAGCCTTGGCTTGATTAAGCCAAAATTGCAGAGGTATCAAGTGGTGCATCACCATTATACCTATTAGTTGGCCAAAAGTGATCCATAATTTTTGGGCACCAATAGCTTCTACAAGGTGCCTGAGAGCCCACATGCATGGAACTTGGTATTGCAGTGTTGAACTCATCAGCCCCAACTGTTTTCTCCAAGTCTTTTGGGTTGACTAAAATTGTCCTAATTATTGATTCACATTGGACCACTTACGTTATATCCCAAATATCTAATACTTCCAAAATCACATAACACATCTAAAACGCGATAAATATTGTTTAAAAATCCATTCTTGTGCACATACATGTCCTAGGGGTAGTTAATTGCTCACTCATGATTAATCTATGCAAAGTCATATATAATTCTAAGCTTGATCTTTTAAGTTCCAATGCCAAAGAAAATAATATCAAGGCATTGGTTGTTGAAAACAATAGTGTTATCGGTGATGATTATTATAGTAAACTTTACTATCTGTAATGTCCCTCCCTAATTAATGAGACTAATGTTATGATTATTAATTAAGTGCTAAGTTGCCTCACACTAGCATTTAATTAAATATAAATATTTCACTCACACTTATAAAATTGATTTAAAAAGGTAAAATATTCTTTTTTTGTCTCATATCAGCTGAGGGAATTTAAAATTAAAGGAAATAAAAGAAAGTTACATTTGGAGGTCAGGTAAAAGGCGTGGGAAGTTTTCAGTAAGGGGCAGACTGGAAATTCTGAATTGATTAAGAATATTGCAGAATTGCAAACTGGTTCAGCTTCTGGAGAACACAGACTCTTCAAAGGGACATTATCTTCAGAGTTGGAAGATACACTCATGATAATTCAGTGTTTGTCAATTTGCTCATGGGAATTATAAACTTGGTATTGAGTCTCTGAATTAAATAATTGAAGGAATCAGGGAATATAAGTGAATGAGTTGGTA
Organism: Thuja plicata; assembly: GCA_018584345.1. Classification (NCBI taxonomy): domain Eukaryota; kingdom Viridiplantae; phylum Streptophyta; class Pinopsida; order Cupressales; family Cupressaceae; genus Thuja; species Thuja plicata. The sequence continues at coordinate 66,182 of MU221637.1, forward strand.
CCGTAATATTCCAAGAGAGTTGATGCTATCGTGTTCACGATTTCCTTCAGGCTTTGCTGGGTAAGTTATAACGGCTGGAAAATTCTGAGTTGATGCATACTCTTATTTTGGTAACTGGGTCGCAACTAGAATTGCGATAAGAAATAAGGAGGGAGACAGTTATTGTGAGTTCATATTGTTCAAACACTGCTGTGCAAATATTGTATGGTAAGAGCGTTGTGTGGAGGAATTCAAAACATAATACTTGTTGGGGTTGTGTTTAATATATAGTAATATCAAGTTCAAACTTTTCTCTGAAAACGCCATCGTGGCCGGGTAATGGAAGAGTCACTGTTAATGGGAAATGTCTGAAGAAGTGTTGTTGTTGAGTGCTGTGTAAATAACTGTTGGTGGTGCCATTTAAATCCAATCCTCAAGCCTTTGGGTACAACATAGAGGTTGGGTTATCGTTACCTTTGGAAACGGGAGATATTCACGATAGAATCAATTGAAGGTTTTCATAGTGTGTAGAACCTTTGGACATTTGAGACAGGTCACGGCAAGAGTTCTGGGAATGTTCATTGTCTGCGGAGCCATGAGAACAGCAACATCATTCTGAGACACAGCGTGAGTTTGTGACAGTTTGTTCCCTTGTCAATTGCAGATGCAGGCTGACTGAATTTCATATTGAGAGTGTTGCAGTATGTTCATTTCCTGAGACAAACATGTGATGTTGGGGAGTGAAGTGTAATGAATGACAAATAATGGGAGTTGCGAATATTATTTGAAGGAACACAGGAATGTCCAATCCGTGCATACAGGACGGAGACAACAGAAGAATACTGAATGGTATGAAGCAAGGAAGATACGTAGGTGACATTGAATGTGTCGGCTCAAACTACCATCAGCTAGGTGAAACTTATCGTTGTATAATCTTCTCAGTTGAAATGGTCGGTGTTATTGCCGAAGAATCTCTGGATCAAATCGAGCGCACTACAAAGGTCAGTTTTGGCCTTTTAATCTTTCTCTATATTCTGTCCAAAAAAGAAAGACATATAGAGGTGCTTGTATATACTGTGTAGCAGCAATTGTTTCTCAGTAAGGTGAATGAGATAATCTAAACATCATGGAATAACTAAAGAATTTCTAGTTATGCTGGACTGTATTGAATCTTCTTAATTTGTCATCTACTGTTGATTAATCATTCTGTGCAAGAACTTATTTAAAATCTGAGTAACAGTTAGACACATTTCCTATGCCAATCTGTTGTCAATATATCTGAATTGAGACAATGAAGGTATAAGAGGGAACAAAAATAAAAAAAGTCATCAAAAGGATCTTACACTATCGTTAAGACAAAATTGGTCTGTAGGACCTATGTAAATGTGCTAATAAGTTAACAATGTAACATTCCTTTTAATTTGGTTGTAGAACGTATCATTGGTGTTGACCTACTTTCTATTTCCAATTTTCCATCCCCACATTTAACCATATCATGCAATTCCTCATACGTGAAAGTGACTTCATTGTGGATTGTCTCGATACTGCAATCCTTATCTTTCTCCATGTTCATTTAAACAAAACACACCTCTAGTAGTGGGAAGTATCATTTACATTTAAAGACACAGTTCAGATATTTTTATGTATCGCAGAAGGTGGAAAAGCATTAGTTAATAGAAAGTGTATCTTCTTATCATGAAGAACATTTATCTTTTTTGTATTCAATGTTTAGACGGTATATGGGAGAATCAGTGCTGCAAGGGTGGGAAGTTGCAAGTGAACCTGCTTATCTTTAAATGAACATTCCCCCCGGCATCTCTATTAAAGTTTTCTTTGCTGCTCTAGATTTTATGAATTATCTGGTTCTCATCACTGTTGTATATATTTTGTTGTGGATTTACGAAATTACAAATGAATAAGAGGTTAAGGTTAGGTATATTAATTGGAAAATGATTACTGATTTGATGATATACCTAATCCTTTGGAATGCCTCTCTTTATTTTTTGCATAAGGTCATCTACATAATATCATTTTGAATATAAGCAATAGGAGTAAATAACAATTGTTTTTGCTGTTTGGCAGGTCAGTGTGGATATGATGTTGAGAAGGTACTTTAAGCAAATGATTAGACAGCTGACCCATAGAACTTCATTCCCGTGTATTCTATTGGTCATGTCTAATGTGATTGTATTCACCAAAGAGTTTGCCTTTCGGATAAAATGATTGTATGTGTTGTTTTGAGAATAATTCTTTTTTTCTTTCTTGTTGAAACAATGTAAGATGTACAAATCTAAATTTAAAAAGATATTATATCTTTAAGTAAGTATATTTTCTGTTACATAACTATCATTCAATGCTTCCATTTATATGCTGGATTGTGTTCTAGTGGAAAGATGGGTCATTTATGCAGAAAAAAGACCCAGAGTAATGCAAGTGGGTGTCCTTAAAATGAAGGACATATAACATAGCAGCAGAGAATATCTGTCATTTAATGCTTCTATTTATATGCTGGCTTGTGTTCTAGTGGAGAAATAGGTCATTTATGCAGAAAGGCCCAGACTAAAATGCAAATGGGCATCCTTAAAATAAAGGACAAATAATCTAGCAGTACAGAATATCTAACATTCAATGCTTCTATTCATATGCTGGATTGTGTTATAGTGGAAAGATGATCATTTATGCAGAAAAAGACCCAGACTAAAATGCAACTGGGTTTGCTTAAAGGAAGGAAAAATAATATAGCACTAGAGAATATATAAGAAGAAGATAAAGTGTTTGGTGAAGAAATAGCTCACTTATAGAACTTTGTTTGGTTCTCCATTACATTTGAAGTGTTCTTCATCAGCTAACTACCTCTTAACTATCAAATAAATCTTAATAGTGAACCAAGTCTTAGCTACTGACTTCTAGCTACGGACCAAATCAATTGTTTTTATGACCACATAGTCTAATACTCTGTCTTAATGGTCTTGCATTGCACAACATAAAACTTAATTCCATCCAAAACTAACAAACTTTTCTGTGCAGGAAAATAGTGTAAGATTGAGTAAAATTATAATAGTGAACATGCTTCACTTAAAGCTATAGAACACAATAGACACTGAGTACAAAATTACCAATAGGTGCCAAAAATTACGTGCTATAAAGAGAAGGATATGTACCATATATTTTCTTGGAGGCATCCATACTTGTATCTTTATGGTCTTGGTACTGTTACTAGTCATTGTAACTCCCAGGTTATTCTATTATTATGATCCATGGTTACCCAAATGTCATGGTAAAAACATGATAAAAAACAATGTTGGTTCAGATACGAAGTCAGAATTTAAAAAAGAAAGACTAAAATGATGTGAAACCTGTCTTGCAAACTAACATGATATAATATTTTTTTTGTGATTAAAAGTAAAGGTTGTAATTATATTGAAGTAAGAGTATATTTTAAGTTACCAAAACAAAGCTGCATTGGGATGCCGGATGCTTACAAAAACACCTTATAAAGGTTCAATATATACAAAGAAGAAATAACATAGAGTACTAAGACTAACTTTTGAAAGAAAATAAATTTTCTTAAACACAAAGACCTAGTGAGATGTTTAGCTGAATTCTTATCAGCATCAACAAGGTGCTCATCTGTGGTGGAACAATTTAGATATGACCAAGGTGTCCAGGAGTTTAGAGAAAGTTAACATTTAACAAGTTCTGATATACCACAACCATCTGCACCACAATCATTCAGGGTTTGGTGAATGGTACACAATAAAATGACAAATTTATCTATACCAGCTGGAGAAATAACATGATACCAAAATCAAGAAGGACCTAGTTGAATATAATCTTAGTGAATAGGCAAGTCAATGGAAACAAACAAGCTATGACTTAATTTAACACTGTTGAAAGAATTCTAATTTGGAACATGCAAGTATGATTTCACTAACGAGTGTTACAAAGGACTGTATGCATGCTGTATGAATCAACATGAATGAGGTAAAAGTTAAAAACAAATTGAATTTGGAGGGAAAATAAGATAAAAAATGAGAAATATTAGAGGGAGAGAATAAATCATAAGTTAAAAAGAGAAAATGAAGTACTAAAAAAAAGCAAAAAGCAAAATGATAGAAGAAATTGAAAAGTATAAGACATAAAATAGATGAGGAAAATTTGTAATCATTCTAGTCCAATTGTATGACAAAAATTAACTGAAAAGTTTAAGATTTCCATATTTTAACTGTACATCACTATTAAGATATTACTCACCTTTGTATGGTCTACAATAATTTCCTCCACTATATAATCTCAATCCCTGTCATTCACCAAATGGCCTATTAATTTTATCCCTACTGTACGTTGTGTGATTGTATGGCTTGCCCTGGCCATCAATGTCATATGAACTTTTAACATTGTTGCCACTATATGCCTCTTTCAAATTATTGTCTTCAAACAGATAATTATTACTATAGTGTGTGAACTTGTGAGTAATCAAGTGGTCCACTATACAACCCACCATACAACTCTTGCTTTCTATCACCATCATATGGTCTACCAATTTCTCTGAGTAGCTACGGAAGATTTTGGGCATTGTACAGAATCACAAACTAGTCTTGGCCTTTTCTTTGTACATCTTTCACTTGATATCATACAATCTACTATAAACATCACCATATATCTTGCCTTTTGGACTCCTACTTATAAGGCGAGTTCTTTGAAGTTGCAAATTTAGCGTCTACAAAACAACCTGTGTTGCCCCCCCCCCCAATACAAGTCCTAGGTATATATTTTCTACAATTAGCATCAACAGTATGACACTGGAGGGAAGAATCAAAAAGTCGGTTGGAATAACCACTTGTTCAAGCCAAGAGAATTCAAATTTAATTGTAAGGAGTTAGCAAATATTTTGCTGAACAATTTATTAGTTCAGAAGGTTCAACAATTACAAATAGAGATTATTGTTTGCAAAGGAAAAAATATAGCTTATGACAATGAATTAATAGGTATCTCTTTGGTGCATAGACCTAAGATTCTAAAAACAATGAAAGACAAAAGCATGGAAAAAGAGACTATTTACACAGCATGGAAACAATAAGCAAAAGCTAAAGGGAAGAAGCAGTAAAAGTAGCAAGCAAACGTAGAGAACACTATAGATCTCTAACTTGGGAGAGTTTGACAACTACAAGATATCAATTGTGACGAACAAGTAATCCTGAAGATCACCCTCACAAAAATGTACTGATGGCTGCTCAGGTAGACAGTAACTATTTTAATTTTTGGGATTTGAATTGCATCCAATAAGCATGGTAGCTAACTATGATAAAAAAGAGAAAAATTCTATTGTGCAATAAATGGATACCATAGTGACCATTACATATACCCTTGAGGATTTTCACCCAATATTTGGAATCCCATGCTCAGGTCTCTCAATATCAAAACCTTCAACACATGTCAGTCAAAGCCAAAAAGAAGTGTCTATCCAAATACTTAGAAAGGACAGCCTTACAAAATAGGAACAAACAAACACTTGGAGTAAGGGAAATAGAGGCTTGTGCAAAAATTATTTAGTAACTAATGAATGGAAGTACTTCCTAGATCTTATTAAGAGCAGGTCAATGGGAGCAACACAGGCTTTCAGACATTGCTGTTTGGATGATTGAAATTTGAATTAATGGCTGGGCTCAATAAGGGAGTAATTTATAACTGAGCAAATATATTATCATAGCATGCAATATCATAACTTTTGGATGCAATTTTTGCACAAGTACCGTCAGTTGCAGCTAGCGAATTTCAATCAGACAAACTATGATTGCTTACGGCCATCTATTTTTAGATGGAAATCTTGAGGTTTATAGGTCATCATAGTAAGTAAAAGGGGAGGAAGTCAAAACAAGTAGACGAAAGAGGAAATATACGCAAGTAGAACCATATATTGAAGATGAACCTATAGAGCAAGATAGTAGTGAAGAAGATGAGGATGTTGAAATAACAGAATTGACTACATCTCCCTTTGGCACCACACTTGTCGAACTATCTAAGGAGGCTTTAGAACGTATAGATAAGTGGCTGAGTTTACTAGGGGCTTCCATTGAGGTCATCAAATATGTTGCCTTGAGCCCAACACAAGAAACAAGACAACAATCAAAACAAAAATCTTAGCCACTTCCTACTCTTTAGCAAGAGTGAAGTGTTCATCTAGTACATAAAGGGAGTCCTCATTAGTTGCATGAGGAGTCATAGTTGTAAGAGACATTGCAATGGCAAGAGGAATCTCGTTGACTAGTCTAGTGTAGGGATGGGGAAGTTACCATTCGAATATCCAAACTAGACTCTAGTGATCCACTTGGAGCCACTCAATGATACATATAGGACTTGGAGCTAATGACACATATCATGAGTGAGGTTGCTGATATTGCAAGAAATTTGGACAATGCTCACTCTCCCTTTGTTCTATAGGAGGCTTGAAAGATTCAACACTTTGTTGAGGGAGTGCTAGGAAGAATTTACGAAAATCTATCTCGTGGGTGGCCTACCATAGAGGTACCTAAAATGTAACAACAATTGACTCCTACCTGAATGCCCCTTTTCTTTTGGTGGATCAGATGGTAAAGTTTTAGAGGTTCTATATTCTCTTTAGTCTAAATTTTGTTATAACTTATTTTTACCTCATGGTAGAAAGTAAAATAGCGACAAATTGCAATATCGAGAGTCAGTTTGTATTTCCCTAAAATTAAGAGAACTGAATGATCAAAACCATAGGTTCGAAGCACATCTTGCACGATAGACTTGGCTCACAAACTTCAAAAAGGCTAAGGTGGTCGACAAGGAAAAAGAACTTGCTCAAAAAGGTAAAAAATGTGTAGATAAGAACAAACAAATGACTCACAAAGAAGGGGAAATTGTTGAAATGAGACTTGCAATTGAGAATGTGAAGACTCGACTCATGGAAGTTGTCCAAATGGTTAAAAATCTTTGGGAAAGGGAACTCTTCGCAACTTATCATTTGAAGCAAAGAGTTGATGAGGTCTACAAATTGTCTACTGCTGCTTCTCAACACTCGACCTGTCCTTTAGTATTGTAGAGAAGGAAAAAGTAAACCGACCTAGAGACCGGTTAAAGTCTCAAGGGATGGATTGTCTCCTTGTGCCACCTCACTTTGCTATCTAGGAGTGCTAGGGAGATCAGACACAATAAGTAGTTTGCTTGGTTGTTTCAAGATATTTGGATGTGAGTGTTTAAGTGAAGTTTAGTTAATTGAATGCAAACCAGATGATTATAGTTAAAGCAAACGAACATCTAAAAATGTTTTGATTACTGGAAACGAAAGAACTAAGTATGAGGAATTGGACCCTGAGCTCCGTAAGCTCACTGTCTTGGACAACAACATGAGTCCAAAACTACAACGCGAAAGTTGGACACTAGTGCGACATGCTGGCGTCTCGTACGGATAGAGTACGAATGACAAGTACAGAATGCAAAATTAGAATAACAGAGAGCTATTTAATAATGTAAAATGGAAATAAGGAGTGATAAAAGACCGAATAGATAGAATGAAACCCCGTCTTGAAGGTCGATGGAGCGATCCTCTTGAAGCTTGCCTCTCCACGAAACCTGCACACAAGAAGGAGAAGAAATGTTTGGGTGGCTGTTTGGAGACTTGCCTGAGTCAAGTCCCTATTTTGGTGTCTCCATCTCCACAACAACCTAGTTGATATGATAAATCGGTGATAGATAGCTGAATGGAGAAAATAAAGTAGACAATAGTGCGAATAAGAAAGAGATAAGAGAAGTAATATGCTATCAAGACGTGAATGAGAGATGAGAGAACTCCCCTAAAGAGATAGGAGCCCAAGCGAGGACGGTAGACCCAAAGTGTGAGCTTGAGAACCTCAGCAATGGTGGAAACCTGGAAATAAAGTGAAATATGTCCAAGGTGGTAGACGAAGAACCAAGAAGTCCAAGGAGTGTGAATAATCAAGCTAGAGACCGCAATGAAGGCAACATTAAGGGTTTAAAATGCAGTTGGACGGAATCTCGTGCAGGCACGCCCATCGTTGGGGCGTTACAAACGCAGGTTGACATTTTGTAACACTCCAATGACAACCTGCACGTCTAAGGATTCACTGACGTTAGGGCGCCGCACAGACGTCTCTGCGACGCGTACTTGTCCAAAATTGTTGGGGCTGTGTGGCAGGAATCTCAGAGCGCGTGATGAGTTGGCTAATGGTGTCAGATAATGGGGATTATGCAGAATCCAAGTCTTAAGCTAAGGTAGGGAAATGTGAAAATGGCATTTTACATAGGGGTGTAAAATTTAAGCCATTACAAGTATATGTACCAAATTAGGGATTTCTTCTCACCCAACACTTCAATAATGATGGATTTGCCTACTTTTTGTCATATGGAAGACGACTTTCTTTTGGGAGGATTGATTTAGATAGATAAAACATATGTTAGTCATAGTTTACATTAGTTATATGTATCTTTTTTTTTGCTGGAGGAATTTTTATCCGCAGTCGTTTTAGCTACCTGATACGAGAGCATGAGTCTTAGGCTGAACCTCTTCAACTAAGAGCCAAGGTTGAGGGGCATCCATTTCACCAAATTCGCCAGGGGCATGATCCTGGCCTCATCCCTTTGTTATATTGTCTCTTTAGGTAGCAAATGAGTGTAGTTATGACTTGGTTGATTGAAGTAGTTTTTAGTAGTTGTCAATGGTTGAAGTATTTTTGGGTAGATTGGCAAGTTCTCTTATAGTTGGGTAAAAGGATTGCATTGTTAGAAGGTTTTCCTTTACCAATTTTTTATAAAGAGCATTGATGAATAAATAAACACTAGTTATATCTTTTGAATTACTGTCATTCTCATGTGAATTAATCTTGTATGTATAATTTAGTTTACTATGCTTTATTATTTGCATATCCGTAGAGCAAGAGTAACTAATTAGTAATTACAATTTTTTTTTTGATTGGTAAAAGGCCTAGGCCATGAAATTTTTATTAATTTTATGAAAATAAAATACAGAGTTGCTCCATTCATTGCGGGCACCGGTAGGAAAGAATGAAGCTAAGAAAACCTCCGGTCTTGCCCGAGACTTTGTAGTCCAGATCAGATTGAGTAAATAGATACATTACAATCTCGCCTTAAATTGTAGGTAAATCAGAGAAGAGATACATCCTACTATCTTTGGATACTGAGGTTTACAACTATATTGTTCCTGGTAGGATTACATTATAGAATCATTACATTGATACCAAGTCTTTTGATACTATCACAGTTTCCAAACTTTTGATTTCTTCTTTGCAAGGTCCTTCCTTGGTTAGCGTATGTACCCGTCCTTGCACATTTACCACCAAACATACTCCATTGCTTTCCTTATAAATGTTAGTTGATTAAAACCGAAACCTTTGACCTACCCCTAGTACTTCTTTATTCTATTATCCCACACTAGTGAAGTCAGTCAGAGATGACTGAGATTTTAGTTAAATGACAAGCCCATGAAGCATTTCAAGAGCAGCAAAGAATCTTTAAAATGCTGATTTGTAGTAAAGCTATCCTAAAAGCATATATGAATATAGTTCTATCCTTACTTGAAATGAAGAATGTAATCATTAAACCATCCGTAAAATATGATACTGAGTTATAAACAATCAACTAACCTGATAAAGTCATCTTACAGCTACCTAGTGTGTAGTTGAAGAAAGTCCTTAATCAAACATCTTAAAAGTCATGTATCTATGAAATATGTAAAAGATGCCTGTATGTCTTAACCGATCATGTGAGTGTTTGTGTCTGTGAATTATTCAGAGAAGCTATTTTATGTGTATTCCAAAAGCCATCCGACATAAGGTAACGTAAAGCTTCTATCTCACAAAGTCCCATATCTCAACTGAAATACTAACCTAGTGAGAGGGGGAGATTTGCCCCCATGTATGTATATATATATATATATATGTTGCATGGGTACTCGTACCCATACCCCTGGTATGTGTACCGGGTACATGTACACACACCCAAGTACTGGGTACTCAGTGGGTACTCGGTGGAGAGCATCATAGCTAAGGACCTTGATTAAGATTTTTGATATTTGTTTCAGTTTTTTGTTTGCGTATCAACTTGCTCTTTACCAAGCTTAATTCATATGTAATCAGTTTGAAACTTTGATACAATACCAATTAACAGTAAATTTTATCATTGTTCAAGCCAGAAGTTTAACATTTGCAATATATCATTGTTGTATGATTTATAATCTTCTTGTTCATGTTTAAAGTTTGCCTTCTCTGTTATGCTTATACATTTAGCATATATTATTATTACAAACACATTGCCAATTTGAAACTGAAAGCAATACATTACATCAGCAAACTTTATCATTGTTCTTGTTTTGAAAACTCATTGTCATGACTCATGTTTTCAGATTTTCTATAAAATATTAAATTATATCAAGAAAAAGTTTTGATGTATCCAAGTACCCCTGTCCCCTATTTTTAAAAATAGTCGTACCCGCACCCGTACCCGTACCCAAAGTACCCAAGTACCCCCGTTCCCTTGCAACCTTGATATATATATATATATAGATATATCGCAGGCAGATGAGAAGGAGAGAGACAGTTTTCATAACCTCTGAGAAACATACCGCTTGCTTAGAGCTTAGATATCTTGAGCAGAGAGAAAAGGTGAAGTATGAAGTATTAGTAAACATCATAAATGAGACATTATACACACACACACACACATACACACACACATATAGAGAGAATATAAATGTATATTTAATGTACCCTATTTACAGTCGACAACTACCTACAGAGATAATTATACAAGTTATTCTTGAAAATGCGAACTAGCACCAAGATATCTCCTATCAACCATAAGCTTATAATAGATTTACTACTAACTACTATAATAGCTATAATCTTTAACTGTCCCAGCTATAAACATGGCTAGCAATCTATACATATGCCAGGCAGAATATACAGTTTACTAGATAAAAGCCAAAAGTATGAAAGTATCTACGACCATGCAAGAGGAGAATAAGAAAGACCCAGTACACCGTTTATCGCCCATCTGACCCAGATAGCTCCTAGGAGAACCTGGTGTTCATTTTCGGCTTTGGTCCACAAATGTCTCTGAAGAGGACCTTACACCTATTAACATGGATCCTATTTCGCGACTCTTCCATCTTTATCTTTTCAGCATGAGTTGCTCAAGCCTTGACCCCACAGTCTCCTTTGCATCATCTGTGTGCAGGACCTAGAGCAATTTCTTCCACATCTCTTGTGTCTTCGGCATACTACTCCTCTCCACAGTCAGGTAATGTAGGAAAGTTCAGATCCTTCAGGGTCAAATTCTCAAGTAATATAGATCCAAACCCTCGCAGTCACGAGACCCTTGTAACCAATCCACAAAAGGGGATGGACGAAGTGAAGCCGCCATTTGCTGGAACATTAAGTTCCTATGCAGACTCCCAGAACAATTCTGCATCTCATGTATTTCAACCGAGATGACGAGAGGGAATCTCCTCACCATTCTGTGGTAGCCTCTCTCCAAGCCAAGATAGTACTGCTGTGCCACCGATATCTTTCCTTCATTATCCACATTGTCCAAGACTGCATCAATTTCTCCAAGGTATTTGTGTTTGAAACTCTCTGGAACAGATTCTTCGCGTGACTTTTGGAATTCCTCTGGTGAGCACCAGGGCAAGGAACATCCCTGTGATGTCGGTGTTATTAATACTTGTATAAATGAATAAAATAATATATAAACATGTATATATACGTTTATATATCTATGTATATTTATCTATATGCTCATACATTTTACACTAGTTTTATTATTCGTTTTCCTAATTTTGTCCCAACCAATCTGTTTTTATATTTTATTTTAGAGCTTCCCCCTATGTGATGGCAGTTGAGGATTTCTTTCCAAGAATAGCTTCAAGGTTGCATATTTTGGTGTAAACACCTTCAGCTCCATCATTAGCCAGTTTATTTGCTTTTTTATTCCCTTCTCTGTATATGTGATTGAAGGTGCAGTTGGTGAGGGATGAAGTTAACCTCAGGGCCTTCTCTAGTAGCATGTTAAGCTTCCAATTAGGCATAAAGCCTTTTCTTAATGCATTAATAATGATAGCCGAGTCCCCTTCAATTTCAATCTTTTTTAAGTTTAGATCTAGGCATAATTTTAATCCTTCAATTAGGGCTAAAAGCTCCGCTTTATTATTGGTGGAGTTTGCTAGGGGTTGGGACAAGGAAATGACTTCTTCACCTTCCCAATTGTGAATGATACATCCAACTCCTGCGATACCTGGGTTTCCCCTTGATGCACCATTGAAGTTCAGCTTGCACCATCCCAGTTTGGGTGGTTGCCATATGCATTCTTTTCTCTTGTTAATAGTCTCTTGATTGCCTGGTCCTACAAAGGCTGGGAGTTTTAACCCTTCCCATCTAACCCTCATTTTTTCATCCCAGTGAGTCATTGAGTCAAACTTTCTAGGTTTGTTGAGCATACTAATATTGACTTTCTCAATTATGATTGCATATATTTTATTTATCATTTGCTCTTTATTCATTCTTTTTTCTTTAAAAATTCTCCTATTCCTTTCTTTCCATAATTCCCAGATTAGGATAGAGGGGTAGATAGTCCATAATATGTTGTATATACTATTCTTATGTGTATTAGGCCATGCTTGGAAAGCAGCTAACAAGTTGTTGGGCATTGCTGATATCCATCCCATTTTTCCACAGAGCCATCTCCAACACTCATTGGCGTATTCACAGTCCAGAAGGATGTGATCTGCATTTTCCTGTTGCTTTTTGCAGAGCGGGCATATGCTTGGGCCCTTGTAATCCATCATTGTGAATCTATCTGCTGAAGGATTTTCTTTTGTAGAGCCAACCATGTGAAAAGGCCAGCCTTAGGAAGACATCCTTAATTTCAACATAGTCTAAGGGGAAGATCAGATTGGGGCATCAAATGTTTTTTCATTAGTATCCTACATCCATCCTTGGAGTTGTATTCCCCAGTCTTAGACCCATCCCACATCAATTTATCTTCTCCAATCTTAGGTGTGATACCTCTTTGTTGCAATATCTCTTGTAGTTTTTGTTTTTCTTCCCTAGGGATGTTTAAGTCATCAAAAGATTTCCACTTCCATTCCGTGGTCTCATTATCCAAAGTTATCATGTAGTTCTCAAAATATTTCCCTAGTTCTTCTAAAATACCTTTGGAGATACTACTGAAGTTATGCAGATTGCCAATTGCTTCCTTACCTCCCCATGAGTCTTCCCAGAATAATGCCTTCCTCCCATCACTGATGTTCCAAGTTAATCTCTCTCCTATTATGTCTTTGCAGTCCATCATATAATTCTAGATTCTTGATCCTTTAGGGAGGTGAGCTTGTCTGAACAACTTAAGTGGTTCCTAACTTCTCAGATATTTATATCTGAGCATTTTCACCCATTTTAGCTCTGGGTTCCTTATCATTTTCCATACAAGTTTGGCCCAGAGCTTTACCTTGTTCTTTAATGTTTTTAAAGCCCAAGCCCCCATCCTCCTTAGGTCGACAAATTTTATCCCGTGCAATAAGTGCCATCTGATATTTATCCTCCGATCTTTGCCAGAAAAAATTCTTCAATGTTTTGTTAATTTCCCCCCTTTTGTTAGCAGGAAGATGAATGCATGATAATTGGTAGATGGGAATAGCAGCCATGACTGAGTTGATCATAGTAGCTTTTCCAGCTGAGGATAACCATCTACCCTTCCAAGAATCAGTTTTGAGCTTAAGCTTCTGTATGATGTTGTCCCAAAGTTTTGTAGATTTGGTTCCGTAGTCCAAGGGCAGGCCTAGGTATTTGCTAGGAAGCTTACCTATATCAAACTTAAGAATTGAGCTAATTTCTCTTTCCAGGTTGGGTTCAGTGTTAAAGAAGAATTTTTCAGATTTTGAGTTATTCACCTCCTGTCCAGATGTCTTAGTGTAAGAATCTAAAATATTCCTAAGATTTTCCGCTTCTTTCTTAGTGCAAGTTCCAAACAACATGTTGTCATCAACAAATTGTTGGTGGGTAAGGGGATCTACGCCATTGGTAATTTTAATTCCTTGCAGCATCCCATCACTTTTTTCTTTTGTGATGGTTCTTCCTAACTCTTCGACCATTATAATGAAGAGATAAGATAAGATAAGATAAGATAAATTATTAATGTCCAACAAGAGACCACAAACAGGCCTAAGGGACTGAGAGTACAACAGAGAGCCTAGAAAGCAACAAGACCACCAAACGGTGTCCGAGAAAAGAGAGACAACAGAAAAAGAAGAAACAACAGTAAAAACCAGAGAGGAGAGGAAACCGCGAAACCACCAAACTAGTGGTTTCCGGAAACCGAAAAGTAACTCAAGATCGACGGGTAACTATCCGTGAGGGGAGGAATCTGAGTTAGAGTCCGTCTTTGGGAGGAGGGAGTCCGCTGTCGCTGATGGGGCTGTAAGAGCAAGTGATCTCTGACCGATCTGGAGTGAGGGACAGTGGAAGGACTCTCAGGCCTCTTGATTCCTCTAGGGGAGGGAACCGGAGCAAAGGAGGTGATCCGCTAACAAAGGGACTTAGAGCCTAGGGGAGAGAGCACCTGTAAAGTCGAATCACAGAGATGAAATGCCTCCTGGAGATAAAGTGCCAAACAGTGTTGATCATCGTATCTGAAGAAGGAAGACATAGATCTATAGTCTCTGAAAAGACAATGAAACCTCCCACGAATCTCATAGTAAATTGGACAATAAAATAAGAAATGGATCTCAGTCTCAGCCAACCCCATATCACAACACTGACAAAGGCTCTCCTCTCTACTGGTCTGGTGATCGGTCTGGATCCGAAGGCGGTGAGAGCCAACTCTAAAGGACCCGAGATGGATGCGCAGGGCGTGGGGCCAACGTCTGAAAGTATACTGGGGCCAAGTGATCAAGTTGTCCAGAATATCAATATAGTGCTCGGAATAGAAGGCCATGCGAGGCCGAAGGCCACCAGGAGGATCAACCCAAGTAACCTGGTGATCTCGTTCAACTCCGACTGAGGGGGGAGGAGATGAGCAGGAGCATCCAGGGAATACTGGAAGGGAGGGAGGTGGTTGATATCAATACCCACAGAGCTGAGGAGACTGGAAGCCTGGGCATACCAACATCAAGCACGCCTACTAGGGTTAGAGGCTGCCAATGAAGCCGAAGAGCAATAGGCCAAGTAAGACTAACGATATCTGCCATCTGTCGAGTCAGCAAAGCTTCTGAGTCTGTAAGTAACCAAACAAGATCGAAGATCGTGCAAAGTCTGAAGGGACGAGCCTCGAACTCAGCTAAAATGATGCTAGTGGGAATAGTCGGCTGACAGCGAATGACGCGTTGGAGAAAGAGAGTCTGCACTCTCTCAACAGAGGCCCAGTCAGTAGTCAATGAGGGGCCCCAAACTGTCGAGCCATAAAGAACAGTAGGCCTAACCAGTGAGTCAAAGATAGACATCTTTGACGTAATATCCTGAAAGTGATGTCGAAAGCACTGTCGCTCAAGTAAGGCAAGAGATCCCAAACCCTTGTTGA
>MU221637.1:83717-107154 GCA_018584345.1 Thuja plicata
TGGAAAGGAGCCTGAAGATCCCTGGTGCGGGCATTGAAGTCACCCATAATAACCAACTCCCCTAACGCAGAGAATCTGTCAATCTAGTCAATAAGATCATAATACGGATCACCCTCAGAACTATGCACAGCATACGGAGAAGTAGCCGGAGGGAAGTAACATAAAGCAATAAAAAGATATTTGTCAAATCTGCCCCTGATGCGGACCCACATGAATCTAGCAAGACTGTCCGAATGCATAATGGTCGTCAACTTGGCCAGGGAGTCCCGAATAAGGCAGGCAACCCCATCCGAACCTCTGACACCCCCAAAAAATCTGACCTCATCTCGATGCGCAAAAAACTACTAATAATCGGGAATCCCAGGAAGAGGAAGAGGACGAGTCGGGCTCTCATGAGTCTCTGTGACAAGAATAATATCAGTAGTACCGATGACATCTAAGAAGAGACCGGGTAAAGACCAAAGAGTGCCATTACCGTTCCAGCAGTGAATAGTCAAAGAATCTCTAGTCACCCTCATCACCCTCTGGGCCCGCAAACGTCATTTAGATTGGGGAGCTGTCTTGGGGACCCAACCCACAGGGGGGTTGTCCCTGATAACTGCTTTGAGGTTCCGTATGACAGCCCATTTACCATCTAACCGTGCAGCATTAACAAGAGATCGGGCATGTTTTTGTTTAGCAACCTGTGATTTTGTAAGATCCTCGTCAAGAAAGATTTTTGTTGGCAGTAGGAAGAGTTTTCTACGAGCCCTAAGGGCTTGCAACCTGTCTAAAACACAAAGAAATTCGATGAATAATGTAGAATCATACCCGATCCAAGCCTTGTCATTGCATATAACGGGTAGCTCAAACTGGTCACGAAGGAAGGCATAAGCCTTTTCCACAGGATCGGTGGTATCGGAAGGAAGACCCCGAACCTTGAGATTGAGCTCTCTTGCACGTCGAGCCCTTTCATCCGAGATTTTGGACAGCACAAGTTCTTCAACCCCTGCTAATGGAAGTTGCTGCTGTCTTTTTTCATTGTTATTGCAGATATCGGCCCATGATTTTAATTGTGATTCAGTATTGTTTTTCAAGGCATTATGACAGTTGAGGAGTTCATCTTGCATTACCTTGATGTCTTTAATTTCTGCAGCATGGTCAATGTTTTCGTCCAGGTGACGCTTGATGCTCGAGGCTTCAGCCACAAATGTAGACATCTGAAGCTCAAGAGCTGAATCTTTCTGAGTAAGAATGCCGAGTTCCTCCTTGAGTCTTGTGTTCTCTGTTTCAATAGCAGATAGTCTGTCCATAAGTTCCTGAAATCCTTCATCGGACATCCTCCTTTGATATCTTAGCATCGTGGTGGGTGTTTCCGTTGCCATTGGTTCAGACATGAACACACGAAGACTGGTAGAACAGTCAACAAGCGGCACGGGAGGAGGGAGAGAAGCCAAACGCGGACCACAAGTGGAGGAGGGAGCACTAGTCGCAGAGGAACATGCAGGATCAGCACACCACACCTGGATCGAAGGAGGGCGCGCGCGGCAGAGAGATGGTGCAGGCGTGAGGCACAAGAGCGATGCAGGCGTGAGGCACAAAGCATCCACACATAGAAAATCGAACGACAACAACACAGAGGAACCTGTGCAAACAGTGGCCGCGACAACCTATGCCCGTCGAAAGAACCAACAGGCAGAGAGAATAATGAGCGTGACAAAAAAACGACGCAGGTTCGAGGCACAGGAGGTAGCACTGAGCAACGGAGAGGGCAGCAATGGAGGCGCTGGGCAACACAGACGGGGGCGAAGGTAGCGCTGCCAACAGAGGAGCAAGGTCTTAGTAGGGGCTGCGACGGCCGAAGGCCGTCGCGAGCATCATCGTCGCGAAAAAGGTGATATAGGACCCCCCCTGTCTGAGGCCACATGATATATTGAAAAAGCCTTGTGGGGTGCCATTTACTAAAACTGATATCATTGGGGTCGCAATACATTCATAAATCAGATTGATCCATTGTTTTGCAAACCCAAAGCCTTTGAGAACTTTGCACAGGAAGCGCCAATCTACCTAGTCATAGGCTTTGCTTATATCAAGTTTTAATAGCATGCTCGGTTCCTTGTTATTTTGGATGGACTGGATGGTCTCTTGTACAGTAATGATTCCATCAAAAATTGATCTGCCAGGGATAAAGCCAGTTTGTTCCTCGTTAATGATAATAGGCAAGAGTTTTGAATCCTGTTGGCCATTGTTTTGGTGAGAATTTTGTAAATTGTATTGCATAGTGAGATAGGTCTAAGATCGTCAAAGCTTCAACTTTATCTTTTTTGGGTATAAGGGCTAAGAATGTTTTATTAATTTCTTTAAGTATGTTACCTGAATTTCTTATTCCTTCCATATCTGTTGTGATTTCATCACCAATGAAGTGCCAACACTTCTGGAAGAACGAAGCAGGGAAGCCATCTGGCCCTGGTGCTGTATCAGGATGCATTTGGTTTATAACCAGTTCAATTTCTGCCTTAGTGAATTTTGCCATAAGCATTTTGTTTTGTTCATTAGTTATAATTCTAGTAATGTTTTTTTAATATTTGTGATTGTTGGGAAAGTCGAGAGCCCTCAAGATTGTTTAGGATTTTCTCAAAGTGGTAGACAACCAAATTGGCTATGATTGCTGGATCCCCCGTGTCGTTTCTATTAGAGTCTTTAATTTTGGTGATTCTATTGATGTTTCTTCTTGTTTTGGTACTGTTATGGAAAAATTTGGTATTCCCGTCTCCTGTAGCTAGCCATGTCTCTTGAGATTTTATGTGCCAAAAGATTTCTTCTTTTGCTAGCGCTTCTTTGTATTCTATTTTTAGTCTCTTTTCTTCTAAATACATTTCCTCTGTCATTCTTTTATCTATGATTACAAAGTTAAGGTTGGCTAGTTCCTCCTCTAATCTAAATTTATTTTCAAAAATGTTGCCAAATTGATTTTTGTTCCAGGATATTAGTTTGTGTTTGATATATTTTAATTTGGAGACCACACAATATAGTTTGGAGCCCTTATAGTTTGATTCCTTCCACCATTATTCAATAAGGTTTATAAGGTTATCAGATTTCCACAATCCATTTAAATCAGTTATTTGCTTCTGGATTTGATTGTGTAAGTTTTTTTAGCATCAACGTTTCGGATCACACTCCGTGATCCATCATCAGGATGAGAGAGAATGCAAGAAATGTAAAATATAAGATGATGGATCACGGAGTGTGATCCGAAACGTTGATGCTAAAAAAACTTACACAATCAAATCCAGAAGGAAATAACTAGTTTATAAGGTTGTCATCTCTTAGCCATATCTGTTCAAATTTGAAAGGGCAATTTATGGGGTGCTATATCCTTTGAGATTATCAGTTCGATAGGATAATGATCAGACCTCGAAAATGGTACAATCTCAGCAAAGAGGTTTAAAGGGAAATTAGCCCAATTACCTTTAAAAAGAATCTATCCAGTTTATTTGCTATAAAACAAAAGCCCTTCCTTATATTATTCCACGTGAATTTGTGTTGTTCTGTCTTAATTTCAATTAAGTTATTCTTGTTAGTCCATTCTAAGAAATCTGTAGTTGCTAATGAGATTCTTGTGGAGCCACCCCATTTTTCCTTGGGATCCAGGATGGTATTGAAATCCCCCCATTGATACAAATATGGTCCCTCAGTGTTTGAAGGGTGCCTTCTATCTCACTTCATAGAAACCTTTTATCCATGTGATGGGTTCGTCCATAGATATTGACTACCATGAAACTTGGTTTGGATCTTAAACTTTTGACTTCACCACACATCCAGTTTCTGCTATGGTTGAATAGAGTAAATGAGACCCACCTTGGGTTGCATATTACAACTAGTCCACCCGAGGCTCCCTCAGCTGAGACCCCCATTATTTTCCAGAAACCTAGCTTCTTACTTAGCGAATCGAGTTCCTCTATGTTGAGTTTTGTTTCCCGAATTATAATGATATCAGCTTTCAAAGATGAGATGCAACATTTAAGGATGCGTTGCTTGTTAGGGGCGTTTTGTCATGTCCCCGAATTTTTAAAGTAAACTGAAAGTATTTTATAAAAGCAGGTAATTATTTAATATTAAAATCCAATTAATATTAAATAATTATAAGTTGTGAAACTTTTAATATGGAATATTTTTACTGTTTGCGGTAGTTCCATTACGGGACTTAACCGATTGATTTTGGTGTTTAAATAATTCTACCTCGGTGGAGTTGGATATGCTTGGATTTTTACAGAATTTGTTATTGTAATGAGTATGGAACTTCCTTCCTTTTGTCAGGCCTAGTGGAATGATGATTTGGGGAAAGATAAGGACGAAAAGAATAGCCGTCAGGTTGTATACGGGGTAGTGTATGTGGTGGTGCTGGTAATCATCGCCAAGTGGAAGACTAGCGGTTCTGTTAGACGAAGGTTACTGTATGTATATTCTTCTGCAAAAAGACCACAAGTTGGTAAACGACAAGAGAGTGCACGGTCGGGGCTTAGCAAGAGACTCGCTGGCTTTGGACACTAGCGGAAGTATTCCATCGGGACGAAAAGCATCTTGACACGTGAACGAGTCTTTGAGGATAGATACGAAGAGGGAAAATTGGCAAGCGTCAAAAGCATTACAGGCCTACAGCCAACGAACATATTCTCAAACAAGTAGCATGGTGCCGAATTTACGGCTGGAATAATATATCAGCGGAATCATCAACAGACAAGGACCTGCGTGGATACACTCACCGCCCAGAACATTACTTCATTACACAGGTGCCTAGAAATACTTCTTCTCTCAGACTTCGCATTGTAAAGTTGGAATATTCTCTATATTTGTTTCTAGAATCTATGAGTATAGTTTTTGAGTACAAAGTATTAGAGCATTCTTACTTCCTGAGACGTCTTTACATAAATTGTAATTTGTCCACAAATTGAAAAAGAATGATTGGCACATGTGCACGTCAATTATATGTGGATCCTTATGTTCAAACCATCATCTACACATAAATTAAGGATAGTATTAAACAGTGAGTTAGAGTATATCCAGATTGCAACAAGGGAATTTTACAGTGGTATTAGAGCTTTCTATTCTGCCAGCCTGTGGGGTGTTTAGATTTTGTTGTGTGGTAAATAGGGAAAAATGTTTTACTGAATATGCCATCAGGCCATTACAACTTCCGGAATACCAGAGAACGTCAAAATAGAAATCCAACTAGTCCATCCAGTTCAACTCCACAATTTGAAATTGAGGAAATTCATACCGAGATAGAAGAAGAAATAATTTTTTTTTGAACACGTCAATCACATGGCAGAACCAGAAAATAATAGGGATTTAATTGCGGCATTGATTAGAAGTCAACAAGATATGCAAAACAATATAAATACTATGACCAATCTGATGACTCAATTCATGACTCAAAATTTAAATCAAAATCAAAATGAAGGTGGTAGGGATGAACGTTCAGGTAATAACAATCAGCCTGAAAGATCAGCAACAGCCAGACCTTATATGCCAAATTTTACTTCACAAAATTTACACCCAGAACATGAACCTGCAGTTAGAGAAGTACAGGATGAAATTTTGAATGATTGGGACTCAGCTGGGGCAGAATTCAGATCTCACATGTCATTTAGGGAGTACATGGATGTCAGAATGAAACATAGGCCGCATAGGGGCAGAAATTTCAATAGCGAATTACAAAGGAAAATTGGGAAGATGTCCATCCCTTATTTTGATGGCACGGGCAAAACCACCGCTAGGGCTTGGGTTCAGAAATTACACATATTTTCTATTAAACCCTATAAGGAGGATGAAGCTATCAAATATGCAGTGTTACATCTTGATGGAGTAGCACATGAATGGTGGCACCATGGACAGGCCACATTGAGCCATAATCTGGTAGATACATATTTGGAATTCACGGAACGTCTCATTGATAGGTTTGATTCTAAAGATCCTGAATTACATTTAAAAGAATTAACACAATTAAAACAAACGGGGACAGTTGAACAATATGTAATAGAATTTGAAAAATTGGCTGTGCTTGTCACTGAAATCTCTGAGCGAAAAAAGATTGTCCTTTTTATTGATGGACTCTCTGATTCTTTGAAAAGTTGGGTTAAGTCTTTGTATCCAACCAGACTGCAAATGGCTCTTAAGAAGGCTAGAGATCTAGAACCTTCCACAAAAGGAAAAACTTGGAACAAAAATCCTTTACCGAAATTGGATAAGACAAAGAACTCTCCAACAAAGAAACATTTCCAAAACCCATATTTGATAAAGAAGAAATGGGTGAACTCAGGAGGCGCAAATTGTGCTTTAGTTGTAAAGAATCATGGCAGCCAGGTCATAGGTGTTTGGGTAAAGGGAAAATACATTACATTGAAGTACTATCAGATGATGATGAAGATGGGGAAAATATAGATCCAAATATTGAAAATTCTCAAAAGGTTTCTGCCTCTGAACAGGAAAATAAATAGCCATGTGGTACAATAGCATCCATGACAGGAATACCTCATTACAACATTTTCAGGGTAAGAGGGGTGTTATAGGGTCAACGAGTTATTGTTATGATTGATAGTGGATCTACTCATAATTTTATTGATGCTGCTCTTGTTAAGAAAAGGGGTTTACATATAGTTAAACACGAAGGTTTTGATGTGAAAGTGGCAGGTGGTACTAATTTAGTCAACACACATAAAGTTCCACAATTGAGTATTGCTCTTGGTAATTAT
Organism: Thuja plicata; assembly: GCA_018584345.1. Taxonomy (NCBI): domain Eukaryota; kingdom Viridiplantae; phylum Streptophyta; class Pinopsida; order Cupressales; family Cupressaceae; genus Thuja; species Thuja plicata. The sequence goes on from MU221637.1 coordinate 90,449, forward strand.
ATGGTAACAGATGATTTTTATGTAATTGATTTAGCAGATACTAATGTTGTCCTGGGAATTTAGTGGATGGAAACTTTGGATAAATATTCGCAGAGTTTTAAATGTATGGATTTCTCTTTCAAGGTGGATGGACAAAACGTGATTCTCAGGGGAATGTCGAATGGTGGACCCAAAGTTGTCTCTGCTAAAAGGATGGAAGCTTTTTCTCGTCATGGGGAGGTTGCTTGGTCAACACAATGTTTGATCACTTCAAAGGTAACAGGTTTTGAAACTAAGGCCTATTCAGATGATTTGTTGCAAATATTAGATTCTCACAGCCTAGTTTTCAGTGATATACCTCCTGGGGTACCTTCAGACAGAGGTTTTGAGCACACAATTGAACTGGAAGAAGGGGCTAAGCCCGTAATCACTACTCCATACAGGCATCCTAAGGCATTCAAGGATGAAATAGAGAAAGCTATTAAGGAGCTATTGGATATGGGACATGTTAGACCCAGCTCGAGTCCATTTGCTTCCTCGGTAGTGATGGTCAAAAAGCAAGATGGGACTTTTCGTATGTGTATCGACTATCGGGCCCTCAATAAAAAGACTTTTAAAAACAGGTATTCGATTCCCCGCATTGATGAATTATTAGATGAATTACTTGGTGCTGTATATTTTTCTAAAATTGATTTGAGATTAGGGTATCATCAGATTAAGTTAAGGGAACAAGATATACATAAAACTGCTTTCCGTTGTCACTATGGTCATTATGAATTCTTGGTTATGTCCTTTGGACTGACGAATGCTCCAGCCACATTCTAGTCGTGTATGAACCATATTTTTAATAAGCAGTTGCGGAAATTCTTGCTTGTTTTCTTTGATGATATACTGATTTACAGCAAGACTTGGAACATCTGAAACATATTGATGAAATTTTGGGTATAATGGAGTCTCAATCTCTTTATGCTAAAGCTTCTAAATGTGAATTTGGTATGACGAAAATTTTATATTTGGGACATATGATCAGTGCTCAAGGTGTGTAGGTGCATCAAGAAAAGACCAGGGCTATTCTGGATTGGCCGCCTCCACAGACTCTTTCTGATTTAAGAGGTTTCTTTGGCCTATGCAGTTATTACAGGAGATTTGTTAGAGGATTTTCACAGCTGGGAGCACCACTGACAGATCTTACCAAACAAGGGGCATTTAGATGGACTGCAGAGTCATAGTAGGTATTTGACAAACTCAAGGAGGTCATGAGTTCTTGCCCTGTCCTTGCATTGCCAAATTTTGATCAGCCCTTTGTATTAGAATGTGATGCATCAGGTAAAGGAATTGGAGCCGTGTTAATGCAAAATAAACATCCGATAGTATTTGAAAGCAGGAAACTCATTAATGTTGAAAAGTTGTATTCGATATATGATAAGGAAATGTTAGCTATTATGCATGCATTAGCTAAATTCAGACAATATTTAGTTGGGGCCAAATTTGTAGTTAGAACTGATCATAATAGCCTGAAGTATTTCCTTAATCAAAGAGACTTGAATGATAGACAACAAAAATGGATCAGTAAAATTCAAGCTTATGATTTTGAAATTGAACATGTTAAGGGGAAGAACAATGTTGTAGCCGATGCTTTGTCTAGTAGACCGGAAATAAATGCTTTAAATGGGGTATCAGCTGATTGGAGATCTTTGTTAATGGTTGAATATTCTAAAAATTCCTTTGCTTGTGATTTGTTGGATGGAAAAATTCAGGATGATAGATACAAAGTTATGAATGAAATTATTTACTACAAAGACAGAATCTTTTTAGTACCTGAATCTAAGTTAAAGTTAAAAATCTTGCAAACAGTTCATGAGTGGTTTTAGTGGTTTGTTCCACGAAGGCCCTCAATTTATTGCTCATTTGCTCACTCATATTGTTGTTCGGTGTAGGTTGGTTGATAGCTGCAAGCTTTCTTCTTTCTCTTTCTAAAGCCCCTTGAACCCTTTGGCTAGTTTGCATGAACTTCCTTTCACAGGATGGCAAGAAAGATGCTCTGATACCACTTGTGATGTCCCCTTCCTAATTTGCCCTAAAATGACAATTGCACAAGATTAGGGTTAGGGTTAGCCACATATAGGGTTTCTTCAATTATGTGATCTGTAACTTGAAATCCCGCATCCACCACACAAACACACCAACATACAAACGGATATGTATTTATATTCAATAATGCAAACAATATTCATAAATTGATCAAGGATTAGAGCAAAGAGGATATATCTTCATGATTATGCAATACTTAAATTTTCTGTGAATTCCACTTATAGAAGATATGGAGTAAGGAAGCATATTAGGGTGCCCTAAGATCACAGTTTTCCCTCTATACGTTCTCCTCCATTCTTCTATGATTAGAATTAACTATGGTTCACCACTAGTTCCCCGATGTATGGGTTGGGAAGATACTTGCAGTAGGGTGCCCTTATGAGGAGCACACAGGAAATACTGAGAGGGGGGTGAATCAGTATTTCAAAACCCCTTTAAAACAATTTGCAGAATGTAACCAAAAAAAAGGAAGATAACCAACAAGACATAAACACAGTATTTCTCATGGAAAACACTCTTGGGTAAAAAAACACAACATCAAATAGCTTTCATTAACATAAATGGGCACCAACTCAGATTGCAAAAAAATTGCCAAGAGCACCAACTCTTTGAAGAACACACCTTGCAAGATAAAGCACCCACTCCACCTGAAAGAGGCACCGACCTCAAACTCTTCTTCAAATAAAATGAACTCTTTCAAAACAAGTAAATTTTTGTATCCATCCGAGCACTTTCAGCACGACTTCACATCCCTTTTTCAAAAAATGCACAACGCTATATTAAGAAATGAAAACACCCAATCTTCAATGATTATCACACCTTTTTTATTTTCAAACCATCAACCATATTGTCTATCTCCAAAAAAGAATATCGTACCTCTCTTTTTCATCATGCTGTCACAATAACCATCAACTCAGCTTCCCACATCAGATTCTTTATTTCAACTCTCACAAAAATGGCTAAGTCTCCTTTACATGACCACAAAAGTCATTTGCACAACTCTAAAGATGCGCCTATCAAACCACAAAATACATATGCCCACCACTGTTTACAAAGAAACTACACCTTTTCAACCACCCATGATACCTACCTCTACACGTCAAAAACAAGAACTTATATTCAAGGCTTGATTTAAACTTTACTTAACTCCTCCACCCAACTGAGGAGAGTAATTATTATTAATGCATAAAACCTTCAACATGACATCAGATTCTTCATTCAAAACTGAAGCCACAATCTTCCCAGCATGTGCACGATTTCCAGCTTCTTCAAACGCTGCATACCCGGTCCAGTAATAATAAATGTTGCCTAAATTCCAACGTTCACACGAAGAATAGCATCACAAAATATTGCTTAACCTTTTTAAAAACACGGCACAATAATATTTATTCAAAACACCCAGTCTTTTTAATAGAAATGTAACACAACTTTTTAAAGGCCAATCCAATTTTTATACATGTCCAGAAACGTTAAGAATCCCATTAAATGCTTTGATGCATTTACTTCCACCAACAACACCATTTAAAACAACGATCGCCTTTTATTCAAGGCATACAAAAGCCTTTAGAATATTCAATCGGTGATGGCCAGTGACATGACAACGGTAATTTGACTAAGCTGCTGATAGGAGACAAGTAGACACTTAAGATGCTGATGCAGACACTCACCCTACTCACACAGACACCTAGGCAGCTCCAACAAGCATACAAACACCTCAAGTAGGTAACCAAGCAGCTCAAGCTGCCAGATAGGCCAGTAAGCACAACCAACCAAACAAGTAGCTAAAGCAGGCAAGTAAGGAGCTTAACCAGCTAAACCAAGCAAGTAGATAGCTCAACCAAGAAGACAAACAACTCAATTTGACCATAATGCATAATCAGCAACTTGGCCAGCTCAATTAAACTTTTGACATCAATGACAAAAATTCCAACACCTTAGCGGTTCTCCCTTAATCATAGTGTAGAAGGGTGCCCTCCTAGCTATTCTCCCTTGACTACCACTGCAATAGTGTGCTGTTAGTGGTTCTCCCTCAATTACATTCCTTCTCCCCTTTCTTGTGATAGACTTCTGCCGAGTTTAGTTCATATCCTTAATGTCTATTAACAATAAATCAAGATTGTGTTATAAAATTTCATAAATATATTATTCATTACCAAGAATAGTATTGACACTCTAGGTTCAGGTCTAAATATAGTTATTCTCTTCTTGGTACCAAGAAATCGATTTGATGAAAAGATACCACCTTTTCCTTGTAATTGGATGTTCTTGTTCTGCTATTTGATGATCCTTCCTTGAATGAATTGAACTCCATTTTATACCTTATATGATGGGAAGGGTTGCATTCTAAAAGATATGTCTTATGTCTCTTCACCATCGTATCTCTTCGTAGTATAATGATTATTTGTTAACCTTGTCTAATTGCACCTTTTCAATACTAACCAGTATTGAAAATTACAAATCATTGTCTATCTCAGTTGCTAACTCATCGTTGTTGTTTAGGCGTACATTAGCCTTTGTTTATTCACCACCTATACTTTGAATATATCGATAAATTCAATCCTTAGCGGTGTTGATCATCCCGTGGGAAGTATAATTGATAATATAATGATCGCTCCTTGGTAATGTTGGAATCACTAATAATATTCATTGTATTGATATTGCTGCTCTTGTCAATAATATCACTACTTAATCAACGACTTCTATATCATTGCTTTAGTGTTGCAATTAATCATTCCTTGACTATCAATAGCTCTTAGTCAGCAAAAGTGGATATTTATATAATTTAAAATCATTGTCTTTCTCCCCTAAAAGACTTCGATGTCTATTTCCAAAGGACGATGGATCCCATGTGGCAGATCTAATGCCACCAATGCACATGTTGACCGCCTACTCTCTTATCCACCACTTCATATGTGCTTGGACAGCAAAGATAGCTTGGCCCGATATTTTCATGTGCTTGAAATGTCTTTCCTTTTCAAAGTGTACTCTATATTACTTTGAATATCCCAATATTGGAAGTCTACTGGTTGAGATCTATAATGTATAAAGTTTGCTAGCATTTTTTCAGCCTCAAGCATGTGTGGCACTTATAAACGCTACCTCTGCAATACCACTGTAATGGTAATCATTGCTTGATAAGTTTCATTCTTAGGCATCACTGCTGAATATACCGACCCTTCTTTATTTCTCAGCATCGTCCTGAGTTTTTCAGACATTCTATTTTATACTGCCATGATTTACTTCCTTAGGTTGGATGATTAGAAAATTGTGAAGTCTTATTTTATAAGTCAATTTTCTGAAATCTAATTTATCTACTATGCAGGGAATATGATAGGAGGTGAGATGAAAAACAAGATTAAAAACAAATAGTCCATACCATTAGGATTTGTTCCAAATAAACTAATTAGAATCTTGGTATCTCTAAGTAAGCTTGCTAGCTTGTGATTGCTTGAGGACAAGCAATCTTGTGCAAGGCGGACTGTAATGTCCCTTTGTTGAAATAGGATTTTTTGATAAATAATAATAATAAATTAAAATATATAAAAAATAAAGTAAAATAAAATATAATATAATTATAAAATATAAATATAATTAAGTCTAATGAATGGTCAAAGGGCATGAAAAGAGTAATGACTATTAGAGAATTAAAGGTATAAAAGGAGTGAATCGCTCATCAACTTGGGGAAAAAGGGAGGAAAATATAAGTGACTTGAGGAAATATAAATAAAATATTATTTTTAAAAGACAATTAAGGATGAATAGTTTTGACTCTTTCAAAGGGTAGAAATAGTGAAAAGGTGCGACACCATCCCAATTTTAAGATATAACAAGGAGATCGAATCATTTGGAGAGGCATCAATTCAGATGATAACAATTTTAGAGCAGAAACTTAGGACACTCAGTAATAATAAAGGAATAAAAGAGATTTGGAAAATAATGTATTATTCTCTAAAGGCAGCAATGAAGGGTGGTGACTCTTTAACCAATAAAATATAAAGAAGAGATAATTCCATGGATTCAATCATCACACACATGAATCCCTAAAAGGAAATAGAATAAAATATTCTAGGATCTAATGGTAGAGATAAGCAGTTAACATATTGTTGCGGATATATATTTATATGGTGCTATTTGTTGGTGCTCAAATCAACAGATTGGATTTCCTATGGACTTGCCAATCCAATGCTGGGAAACCCAAGTGATTTGGCCAACTAACAAGATTCAACCAAGGCAAGGTTGAACCCTCTGCAATTCTGGCTCTGCAGAACCAAGACTGGTAGGCCTATACCTTGACTTATCCTTCAAGTTACAAGGCTTTTTATTGCAGATAAGAAACACTTCAACCTTCTCTCTCAAGTATGGAAAGGCACTTGAAAGAAATCTAACTGAAAGCAATATATCATGAACTGTAAACTGAAATACTTTAAGTAATTGAAAGAATGTTTAGTAAATGTGTATGTAATTTGAAATGAATAGATAGATAAGATATCGCAAAACTATAACCAATGAACTGAATAACTATAATCCAATAAGCAAGAAAGACCAGTGCCTTAATCAACCATGGGCAATAGAGTCAATATCATTCCAATCTTATGTTCAACCTCAGAGATAGTTTTACAAGAAAACTTATCACTTCAAAGGTGTTATAAAATGAACATGCAACCTTGAAACAAGTTCAGAGATAATTCAAAAGGATATTATGTAACGCCCCGCTAGGGAACCCAGGAGAAGTTAACCTTAACATGATACTAACATTTACAGAATAATTTTTTTTTTAAACAGTTTACAATTGATAATGAGTAACAATGCAAAAGCAATATAACATAAGACAATACATACTCATAAATGTAACTTATTTATAGATTAAAAATCCCGAGGGTTCCATGACGTAGAATTACGTAAGTTAACTAATCTACTATAATCTACTAAATGCAATAAACAATTAACACTCTCCATATAATGCAAATGAATATACAAGAGCATCATCTCATAAATGAAATCTAGAAACAACTGATATCATAAGGTATACATAACAAACCAACATCCACTACACAAGTCGCAGGGTATGTGACAAAACCCAATATAAAGTACAATACAATATCCCAAAATATCACAACTGATACAGTGATACAAGTATACATCATAAGAAAGATAAGAGAAAGTTTCCAACAATGAAAAATAAGAAAGTACAACTGCAACAAGGATCATCCAAGAAAAAGTCATGAACGTCGGATCTCAATGGTAATAAGAATCACTACCACCCGACCACGTGAAACCAAATGTCCACTCCCACCGTGCTGAGGAGATAACAACAGGCCCACACACACGGGAAACAACCAAACAAGAAAGACTAATGCAAAGGTACACCGGATAAAAAGGTAACAAGAAGATTTTAAGGTTAAAAGTATGAAAGATCAAGAGACAAAGCAAGTGTACCAAATACTAACGTAGGAACCTAGAAAACATATAGGGAGGTGTCATCACATAAGTCTACCCTTGAGTTACCCTAGTAGCCCCTCTGGACCCTGGCCCCCAAGTGACTCTATGTGGCTCAGTAATCCTTTCATACAAACAAGGATTCTAACCATGCAAGACCTCGATCAAGCATCTTCTCCCACTCCCATCCTTAGCATGTATTAGCACTCAAGGCATGGGCGAGGCACACATTTTTCTTATTAATATTTTCTCTCAATTGATTTCATTAAGTTATCACTTATTAGGCCACTTACAATGAGTTACCCTAGTAGCCTCTTAGGGCCCTGGCCCCCATTGCAAGCCACTTCTCGTCTATGCTCCTAGATAACCTACCCTAATGCTCCCAGCCACAAGACCAAAAGAAGATAAAGCCAAAACCACAAAAGACTTCTCGTAAAGCATTAAATCCTTAAAGTCATCAATGAAAATGTTGGAGCATAACAAAGAATAATACATCCTATACAAGGATTCAAATTGTTCATCTCATAATGAACATTTCAACAAGTCATCCATCCCATAATGGATATCTCAATAAACAATTACCAAATTCTCATAATCTCATATCACAAAATGAATGATCCTCAATAGCTTCAAAAGCATCTCTCTCCAACATGGAGTAAATCATAATAAAAAAATACCATCACTCAAAATATTGAACAATCATAGTAGAAGAAAACAAGGTGACCAAGTGAACAAATCATAACTCAACACAATATTGGTTGTTACCTCTTATGGTAAAATAACATAAAGATCAAGGAATCAAGGACGACATGACATCTCTCACATATGTACGCAAGATAACACATGAACCAATCGTGACATAAATAGGTTATGAACTTTCCACAATATGAAACCCAAAGAGTAAAAAGACATAAAATCATAAGCTAGTACAAGTCCGAAGACAAAACCCACCTAGGGTAACCACCTACCTACATTGACACTTACAAGACCAAGATCACATGAAATAAGTCATGCATAAATTTTACATATTATTAAACTCCATTTATATAACATCATTATTTATATTAAAATACTCTTAAGTCATAAATGACTTAGTTAATAACATAAAGTATGCAGATGGAACATATATGGTGTTTTAGTGAATCTCTATGATCTTTAAAATTAAATTATAAATTGATTAAATCAGTCATATTAATTATTTAATAATTTTCAAACTGATTAATTTTTAATTAATAAGACTTATTAACAATTTTTAAATTTATAACAGTGAGTTTTTGCGTATTTCCTCTATGTAGATCAGTCTGTATTTTAAATGGTATAATCTCATATGAAATGATATGGACCTGAAACTTATATCTATAGAAAGATAATTTAATTTCACATATTTTTCATTCTTTCCAGTCCTAAAGATAAGGTCATTTAAATGGTGTAAAAAGTAAATATCTGAAACAACCCTTTTTGGGAAAGAAGGTTACTAGTTTGGTAAAAATACCATAACTTTGTTTTGAACCGTTGGATCATCATAAAAGGCAGGGAAAAGATTCATAACAGTATTATTTAAAATCTCACCGAAGCGATATTCTTAATTATGTAATTAGAAAAAGTTACGGATGAATGTTTGGGAGGCTCCGATTGAAAAATCAAGCTCAAATAGGCCTAATTTCACTATAACAGCGAATATTTGATCATTTCTGTACAAAGGAACCCTACTTAATTGTTATATATGTTAAATAAAATCCAAATGGGTATCCTAAAGTGTCTTTATATTTTTAAGGTGACATCTAAAATGAAAATTATTTCCAGCTCTGACTCTTCACAACCCTAATCCAAAAACTTATGTTTTCAAACCCATATCCTTACATACAAATTATCTCCTAGGGGTTCCATACAAATTCTCACAGAATATCAGACATGTCATAAATATAACTCACAAGAACACCATAATCATCTATATAAATTTTTAGAAATCAAAAGAACATTAACTCAATCAAATCACAATCAAGCAAGCACGGAGAAAACAATCTTTCCAACAGAAATTGTAAAAGGACTCAAAAACTCCTACCTTGAAAACGCCAGGTAGACTTGCTAAGAAGAAGAAGAAGAAGAAGAAGAAGAAGAACCAAAAAGAAGACTCCACTCCCAAGATTTAAAAATATATTCTTTAACTTGAACATCTCCATGCAAAAACCTGTAACCTGTCTCCTGAAACTTTTGTTCTAAAAAAAAAAATCATTCTGTAAATGTTAGTATCACGTTAAGGTTAACTTCTCCCGGGTTCCCTGCCGGGGCGTTACATATTACTTCTCAAATGACAGACAAATTGACTGAGACCTCAATCAACAGAATTTAACCATGCAAAATGAGAATACCAACTGATAATAAAGACTATGAACCGGATCAGGAAGCATATACATCAAACTATCACTTTGAAGAAGTTCTATTGATTTATCTGAGGGACTAATTGTAAAATGATAATGAAACAATTGCACATGTGAAAGAAAAAGGACTAATTTTTATTTGATTTTGAAAAAAAATAGTACATCTAGGTCCATGTTACAGTTGTTGATCCAAAACTATCCAAATATGTGAAATTGTATTATATTGTATTGTGCTCTCTTTAAATTTTATATTACACAACCCTTATTACAAATTATTTTGAAAAACCAATAAACTAACTAAAAAATAACTACCTAACTTTCGGATTTGGCTTTGGTAGAAAATACAAAACACCTCGTGAAAAGCTAATATCTCTGCTGGAGATAGGAAATTTGATTTTCCGAACTGGGTCGTTTTTAGATTTTTAAAATTCTACCATCTTCAGCCTCTGTTGGCATCATCTTTGTAGCGGGTCGAAATTCCAGCATTTTCTGAAGGCTTCGATTAGTTAGTTCCATTTATTTGTGTCATAAATCTTCCTTCCTTTGATTTTTTTAGTATGAAGAAACTTGCTTCTTGATAATGGATTGGGACTTCTAAATTCTCAAAATTTAGGGTACCACCACTATTCTTGCCATTTTGATATTTATGCATAATAGGTTATATATTTAAGGCTCTTTAATAGTTTAATATAAGTTATCGGGTTCCCCTATTTGAGGTTGGGTTATGGTCTGGTTTTCCTTTGGGTTCGATCGAGTGCGGCTTAGGCACACGTGTTCTTTGTGGTTTTGACTCAGTCGAACCCACTTGGAACCTGAGTGCCTGGGCCGCACCTGGGCCAAACTCGGAGCGAACGCGGCTGAAACTGGGTGCACCCAAGGCTGTGGGTGCGAAGAACTGGCCCCACATGCCTTAAAAAACTATTTTGCACCCTATAAAATCCTTTTGCAAATACATTTTGAGACTTCTGCAAATTATGAATATGATATATGAGGTATTTTATTTATAATTTTATTGGCAATTATGGATTTATGAGTAATCACGCTTCTAACTTATTATTATATTAAGTTATATGTTTGAACATGTATAATGTATATATGTATATGTGTGTATATATGTGTATGTGTAAGAGCCCTGCCCCCGCTCAAACTCGCATTCACTGCTCGCTGGCTATTGCTTTCACTGGTTTGAGATTGATTTGTGTTTTTTTGCAATTTTCAAGTTTTGTACTTTTTTATAAAATCCTTTTGCAAATACATTTTGAGACTTTTGCAAATTATGAATATGATATATGAGGTATTTTATTTATATTTTATTGGCAATTATGGATTTATGAGTACCACGCTTCTATTTTATTATTATATTATGTTATATGTTTGAACATGTATAATGTATATGTGTGTAAGAACCCTGCCCTAGCTCAAACTCGCATTCACTGCTCGTTGGCTATTGCTTTGATTGGTTTGAGATTGATTTGTGTTTTTTTTGCAATTTTCAAGTTTTGTACCTTTTTTTTGTTTTTCCTCCTGCAATAAATGATCACAAATGCTAGTAAAAATTCAAATGAAAAAGAACCATTTAACATATCCAACCTGAAACCCCGGACTCTCAAGCAGGTACTCAATAAACAAATCCGTGCAGTAAAAACAATATTAGGCAGAATCAACCTGGTCTCCTGCAACCCTCAACTGATTACTCTGACTTTGTGACATAACAAGCTGGCGTCCAAAATCAACTGCATGGGATGAAGTAACATATTTGCTTCCAAGGGAGGGAAACAAATCTACAGTAGAGCCATATTCCTAACTAGATGACCCTCTGTGATTTCCTTGTGAAGATGATGGAGTAGCGTCGTGTACTAGCACACAACTCTCTGGAGGATCATGACATGTATCATCAGAGCTACATGTACTAGCACACCACTGCCACACAAGAGCTACCAGTAATCTGACATGTATCATCTGTAATAGTACTAACCTCGGGAGAACCTAATTCAATAAATGGTCCTCTACTGCTCTTAACCAAAATACTCATCCCATCGGAGACTATTGCACCTGTATCAGCAAATGGATGTAGCCAAATCCTCCCTACAACCCTTGGATATATGATCATCAAATATGATCATCACCAACTGCCACTATAAAAGACTATACTGTATGTGTAGCTGGATTGTGCCAAACTCAACTGCACAGTAAGCTCCTCTAACCATGACTGTGACTCTTGAAGGGCCAACTGGGTGCTCTCCAATGAATCCATAGTCACTTCCAGCGCATGAGTGAGCTCATCTACCTCCTCTTCCTTTCCCCTTAGCACATCATAGCAAGTGCATTCCCACTCAAGAAGATAGTCTCTGTCAGCCAATAACTGTGAATAGTTTTGTTTCATTATTCCCATGGCTTCTCGAAGTGTATGAAACTCTGTAAGGGAAAGACCACCATCACAATGCTCATTTGTTGCAAGAGTGCTCTTACCATAGGTAGCTAACATCTGGCGAGCAACATCAAAGTGCTCTATGGTTGTGGCAACCATTCTGTTATTAACCTTCAATTGCCCAACCAAATGATGTCTCTAAAATTCATGGCTCCCATGCAAGCTCTTTGAATCAAAGTCTGCACTGTGATATGAAGTGGTATCCACCATGCTCACTTCATGATCAACAATATCATGTGTGCTATCATCAACACACACATCATCAACCAAGGTATTGCTACTATGTACCTCAAATGATGGCTCAACTGGTAAAGTGGAAGTTGCTGATATGGCATTATCTTCACACACTTCTTCCAAGGTAGCTGCATATCCATCCCAAACCCGATCCTGGGACCTGTTACCAACCACTGAGTTTTCTGATTTGCAAAATCAGTCTTGTTGTGGCCTTCATCTTGTAACACATAACTCATCTCTAACACTCAAATTTTGAGTGTCTACACAGGAGGACTCCATACAACCATCTTTCACCCATGGAATGGCTGCTATCACATGAGTAGGCTCAATACTAAGTCTTCTGTCATAAGAATCAGAATTGTTATCCATGTTGATAACAACTTCTTGAGCGCCAACATTCTCTTTGAATTTCACCCTCGTTTCCATTATTTCCTTTGTGCTGATAGAATTATTAGTATTAGTGTTTGCTTCCTTTTTCTTTGCAAACAAAGTATCCATGATCTCTGGATGTTGTAGAAGCCTTGATAAATTTTTGTCATAGTTTTGAAAGACCTCCATAAGCTCTGGCATGAGATCGTGTATAGACTTCGTTTTACCCATGATTCACAACTAACCCTTTGTTCTGATTGTAAAAAACTTCCCCAACAGGATGACAAGAAACCACTCTAATACCATTGTAAGAGTTCTGCCGTGGCTCAAACTCACATTCATTGCTCATTGGGTATTGCTTTCACTGGTTTGAGATTGATTTGTGTTTTTTTGCAATTTTCAAGTTTTGTACTTTTTTTTAATTTTTTTTTCTCATGCAATAAATGATCACAAATGCTAGTAAAAATACAAATGAAAAGAACCATTTAATGTATCCAACCTCTTATTCACTAAGCAAGAGAAGTTTATTTACAATGTAATTATTTTTACTAAGAAAGAAACCAACTACGAACTTAGAGAAACTTGGTATAGCCGTGGGCTTATGAGAGACCAAATGGATGCCAACAATGGATGAATTGATGAGTAAATCAGTCGTTTGAGATCATGCATCCAGTGAATTACTACCAAACCCTCAAACGTGGCCTTCTTTATCAATTCCGATCCAATCTAGACTCACGCGGCTGGAGATTCCTTGCTACGGCTGCCTTATTCTCTGTTTATATTGGCCGCTATGAGTAGCAGAAACTGTAATTGCACTCTCTCACGATCGGCTCGTAATCTCTTCATAAAATCTCAGAACTCAACCAATTCATAGAAATCATGAATCCTGGTTTAGAGCCATTGCAAGAAGCACAAATAGTTTGGTGTTTCACCAATTCTAAGTGCTAGGCTATGTAGAATTCCCAATTCCACAAGCTCGAAATGCAGAAACCCTTGTTCAAAACTCCACAACAAATAACAATTAAAGGTTAATAGCTTCAGCTACACACCTCGCATACTAATGGCATTCTTGGTGTAACCAAGTTTTGAAACATTTGAATTATAATAAACAATTATATCTCCCTCCATGTGTTGGCGCCATGACATAAAAACATTAAATGAACTTGGTCACGTAATATAAAATTAAACCATATTATTAATTATGGCTTAATTAATAATCATTAATCCATTAAATAGCTTATCTAATCTCTAAGTGACCAATCCAGATACCAAGTGCTCACTGATTGTGTCAACGCCTGGACACCCTGCCAATAATAGCAATTGACCAAGAATAGACTTACTATAAATAGTAAGTCTCAAACTGAAAGCTTTGTAGAAATCCCCACATCTCCATACTATTGCCAAACTATTCAGGTGCCCTGCTAAATACTGTAACCTTGACTTCCCCGATATAGCCACTTACTATAAATAGTAAATGTGTCAATCTAACTCAAACAAAGAGCGACCTTGAACATCCCTGATTATCAGAGTGGGAAAATAGCCTTTGGCTCGACCAACTAAGACCTTCTAAGCCTACGAAGGTCACTGATAGGCTAATCCTCACTGCAACTTGAGGTGAGCTAAAATGGGGACATTACAGTATATATATGTATATGTGTATGTACACGCACACATGGAAGAACTTGAACCCGAACCCATGGATTTTTTTTTTTGTTGAACTCGTGTACTTGAACTCTTATCACAACCAGAATCAGCAACTTAGATTTTAATTAACAAACTGTCTCATTATGGAGGATAGAACGGTATACATACTAAGGAATGAAAGTAGCATATAATTGCCATTCGAGTAGAGCAATCCCGAGTTGGGCTAGGAGGCTGAATGATGGGTGCCATTTCGTGCTCTTGGGCTTGATAAAAATGAATAAGCTCAAGGTGCCTTATATGTTTTTCCAAGGAACTCCATAATGAGGATAGGTTGTTAGGGAAAGTATTATTGAATCTCACATGCACATTATGGTGAATACATATTAATGGATGCAAGTAGCACATAAGTTCCATTCAGGTAGAACAACCCCTTTTAGTGGGGCCAGGAGGTTGAATGGTGGGTGTCATACCATGCTCTTGGGGATGATGGAACAAGATAAGCTCGAGGCGCCTTATATGTTTTTCCAAGGAACTCAATAACAAGTATAGGTTGTTAGGGAAAGTTTTATTGAATCCCACATGCACATTATGGTGGAATACATATTAAGGGTTGCAAGTTACACATAAGTTCCATTCATGTAGAGCAACTCCAAGTGGGGCTAGTAGGCCGAATGGCAAGTGTTATTCCGTGCTCTTGTGCATGATGGAAAGGAATAAGCTCTAGGCACCTTATATGTTTTCCAAGGACTTCATAATGAGGATAGGTTGTTGGGGAAAGTATTATTGAATCCCGCATGCACATTATGGTGGAATACATATTCAGGGATGCAAGTAGCACATAAGTTCCATTCAAGTAGATCAATCCCTAGTAGGGTTAGGGGGCCAATTGGTGGGTGTCATTGTGCTCTTTGGCTTGATGGAAAAGAAGAAGCTTGAGGTGCTTTATATGTTTTTCCAAGGGACTCGTGATGAGGATAGACTCTAAATCAAGATATAAAGTTGGCAATTTACACTCCTAAACATACTACATACCTTATTTGGGATTTTTAGGGCAAAATAGAGTCAAGTCCCAATAGGGGGCATTACAACTCAATGCTATTTTATGCTCATTTTGTTTGTAAGCTTAGTTTTCACTTTTGGTAACTGCTTTACTTTTCCATGAATGTATCTGGGTTTCATATATTTCGAAAATTTCATTTATATGTAAGAATCATTATAGGCAATGAACATCATGTTTGCTCATGCTTTTTTGTATGTTAAAGGGTCTTCCTTTGATCTCACTAAGGTTTTCATTTTGTTTTCTTTTAATGTTATGTGTTCATATGGCAGAGTCTAAACATATTGCTCGAAATGGCCGCAACATCCTCTAAATTTCATTATGAAGACCTTTCTATTGGTGAATCAAGTGTAAAATACAATGGCGAGAAGGATGGACTGATTCAAACAATGTCAGAATCTTTCCCAGAAAGAGATCAGGATGAGCTCTTAAAAGCTTGCCAGGTTAATATTTCTCTCGCAAATTTTGCTATCTTTGAGCATTGCTTTATTAGATTACTAGAAATACATTCTGTTTAAGTGCCTATTGAATAGTAATCTTTAAGTAAAAATGTCCTGAGATGTGTCCTATAGAGATTGTTTTATGAATGTGAAACAGTATGTGGCGACATGAAACATCTAAGTGAATAGCTAAATTACTCTTCTTAAAACCAATGTTATTATAGAAACTTCAATTACCCTTACTTCAAACTCAATATAATATATAAGAATGACAAATATAACATCTACAACTCTTGATCACGATTGACCATCAATAAGTGGGGCATGAAATATATAGAGGATACATTTGTTACACTATGTTTTTTGTTATACTGGGGAAAAACAGATAAATATATTGTTGTAATGATCACGGTCAGTGCCCAGTGTGGCCAGTGCAGGTGATGGGAGAATGCTTCATAATGCATGAAGTCCTGAGGATACAATTTTATGAGAGGGACAAGTGGAGGCACTTTGTATGAAACCTTCAATCCTTGAGCATATCAATTGCACAAGACATACCTACCAAGTTTTATTTTCAAATACCAATTCTTACCTTCTGTAAAGGGATTTTCTCTTAAATTATTGCTAGAAGCATGTGAGGTCAACTACGA
>MU221637.1:136210-146829 GCA_018584345.1 Thuja plicata
AAATCCATCACATCAATAGTCATCATCAAATGTTTCAATTTTCAAAGTTCAAACTTCAAACATATGTTAAGTTAAACAAAAACTTAAAACAAGTCTATGACTCTATGAAGTCCGAATTTTAAAACGCTGCGGCCGGGTCACGCAGCCGGGTCACGGCGAGTCAGGACGTGACCCGCGAGTCAGGCGAGTCAGGCGAGTCAGACTCCCTGACCCGCCGAGCTCGGGTCACGGGTCATTTTGACCCGGCGAGCCTTGCCCGACTCGCTGACCCGGGAGACTCGCCCGACTCGCGGCGAGTCTCGTTACTCTGTGATTTGCTTCACAAATGAGCCTGTATTTATAACTCCTTGGTCTCCAAAGTTTCCCAAAAACCATCATCAGTTAATTGCCCTTTATAATATAAACTTCCAAAACATTATAATAATAATAAAGTATTATTATTATTATAATATCGTCTTATCATTAATTAATAACATATTGTTATTAATTAATACAAGTAATTATTAAATATAATTCTGATGATGATTCCTGCAACACCTGCCATACTGACTGACCAACATGCTCATCACTGCCCTGCCATAAATGGCAACTGCCAAATATAGACTTACTATAAATAGTAAGTCCCCAGTCCAAGAAATTGAATAATTGAATATCGTCTGGAGAATTGACCACTGCTGGTACTGCCCTGTCAGAAATGGAAACTGACCAACTGACTTACATATTAGGGTTGACCTAGGCAGTAGGGGGGTGATTAAACTTGCCCCTGGTTGTTGGAGTCAACCTTGCTCTGCCAAAATTGATGAATAAACCCAGGATTTGAAGAAGACTTATGCCTTCTTGAATCTGAATCTGAAAGTCCTCCACCTACCACTTGCACATAGAAAACGATGAAGATGTTGGGAGAAAGGGGTTTGCGTTAGTTAAATCCCTATTTAGGAATTAACCTTGAAATACCTTCACGAATGTTGCATAACTAACGAAGATGCTTGAAAGTTGTCTTGATGCAGTCTTGATCTTGGATCTAGGATAGGAAGAACATGAATGCCTTCACACAAGCTAGGATCTAGACATTACTCCATATCTTCCATGCTTGATGCTTGAATTGACTTGATTGCTTGCCTCTTAATAGGATTTGTAGATATGGATCCCAAAATGAGGGAGGTAGCTTTGTATTTATACCTCTCCTAGCCATTTTGGGGCTCAAAAGTTAAAGAAGGCCAACTAAGGATTTAGAATCCTGCTCAAAATTAAAACACCAATTCCAACTCAAATTTGGGCCAAAGTTAGCATGTAAGGGGTGACTAACAATGTATGGGTCACAAAAGTTATGACCTGTATGTCCCGGGTGGCCCTTGGTGAGGTAAAAATGGCTCAAATTTTAATCGGATGAAGATTCCAAAAATGTGTTTGAAATCGGGGTTTAATCCTGCATAATGGGCATGGATGCCTTGGACACTAAAATAGGGCCCAACTAAGGACCAAAATTGTAAGTGCATACGATTTAGGACACTACACAAACCTTAAACAATATCAAGTGAAATTATTAGAAAATTTCAAATAAAATAAATTTTAAAATTATGGAATTAGCTTCAATATTGAAGGCATCTAAAAAGTAAACCCCCAACATCGTCACTTGCTTTATCATTACATATAATGAAATAATTTTAAATCAATGGGAAGTCAAGTCTATCAATAGAAAATTCATAGATACGCTTGTGACCAACCAATTTTATAGGACAAAGTTTTCTTATAACGAGGTAAAGTAATAATATACAACAAAAGGCTAATTTTGTGGTATTTTTACTAACCCCAAAACTAATATAGTAGTTTCATAACTTCAAAGATATTCGTATCTTGGTGTAATCATAGTGATATAAAAAATAAATTTTTGAATAGATGGTGGATGCTCATTGGTCAATCCCATTGTAATAAGAACGCGGTGACATTTTATTTTGTGAGACAAATTTATTCTAAGTTTATCCTTCACAAAATTACCAATTATCTTGATATGAGAGTTTTAGGGTAGAGGTGGAGGCTCTACCCAAGATAGAGTGAGAGTTCACGAAGTAGGAAACCAATTGTGAAGACTTTAAACTCTCCATAAAATTACTCTCCTCACAAACACTCTTATACAACACAACATGCAGATTTCCCAATCTCATAGTTTAGTAGATGATCACGTGATGACACCATCTAGTTCAATTGATGTGACCTTATGTTATTGTTACTATCATTTATGCTCTTAAGGAGACATCCATTTGCAAGGTGCAAAAGGTATCACCCCTGTGAATGAACTCATTGTCATTTTATATCAATGGGAGCATACAACATGATTAACTAGTATTGGATGGTGAATTTTAAATAATATAGTGACGATTGGTGACCTAGTTGTATCATCATAAATTGTATCCATGTACATTTTTGTCCTCACCTAGGCGTCATTTTAGCATTTCTAACCTTCCATATCCGTTCATGTTCAATTTTGCTCGCACTGGCTCAAAAACAAACATCTCGATCGCACTCTAGACCTCTAGTCCTTGACCCTACCTAATTCAAGAGCTTAAGGTTGCATGGGACATCCTTGTCCCAGGACAGGGTTGCCTCCAACGCAACCTTGAACCAGGAGAGGGTTGCCTAAGGTGACCTTGCCTAGGTACTAGGGGCCTAAATTCAAACCATCTTACAACTAGCTTGTGAAAGCAGGAAAAATTCTTCTGTGTTGGCCTGCTTTGAAATTACAAACCTAATTCATGGGAAGAGGTATAAAAGAAAGCTTAGCCCCCCTTAATCAAGATCAACCAGTCAAGATGACATTTCATCCCACCATATTCTTTAGATCTAGTATTGTGGCAAGTTACAACAACCTCCAAGCAAGCATGTGTTTATGATTGATTTCCTTTTTAGGTCTTGTCAAGTCATGTTATTGCATCAACTTTTGTGATCACATTCAAAGAACATTGCATCAACAAGGTATAAGGTTCAAATACTTCATTTTCAAATCTAACCTCTATTACATTACAACACGTGTTGAAAATAGTATGAAAATGTAGCAACCAACATACCAGCTGCTCTACAATTCTTTGTGTTCTTCATTATGCATTGGACAATATTTTGAAGATCCACTTCCTGAACACACTGTACAAGGATATCATCAATAAATTGTGCATCTTTCTCTTGCCCCTTACAATCCATGGCTTTCAAAAACATTGTCACTTTAGGGGACATTACAATCAAGCTGATTAATGGTAAGTTTATACCATCTTTGCATCCATCAAACAAAATGGACACCCCATTTTGTTTCCACAATTTTATGATGGGAGCCAATGATTTATAACCTAAGCTTGTGTACCATTGTGGAGCTTCATTTACTTTTCTCAACATCTTGCCAATACGGTGATTGAACAATATTGAAAGACAAACTAGTTGCATAGAGACATCTTGAAAAAAATTGATCAACAATCTCGCTAGCTTTATTCTAAACTGTCCTTTCTAACAGTCCCCTCATTTTCTTGACATTAGTAGGCTCTCCATGCCCACCCAAGTGCTAGTGGCTCTTTACTACAAGATCAAGGAAGACATAATGAGATGGAGGAGCAGAGGGCTTCTAAGATCTCCTCCACAAAGGATGCTCTTGTCTATAGGAAACTCTTGCATTTACTTCCTCCCACTATTTGATATATTTTTCTATTTATTCAGGTGGCACATATTTGTCTTCCTTCACTGGATATGCTTTAATTCGCACGTTGGGAATGGTGCAAAGTGGGCTTTTGTCTAGTTGTACAAGCTTCTATACTTCTGATTGTAGACATTTTATATTCAAAGAAATGTTTCAGCTCCTTGAATTTGTTGTATCATTTATACATGCCTACACAAAGGTGAGCCCCAGAGGTTTTGAAGGTGGAATGGCCAAGGGAGGGAGTATTGGCTGCCATTGTACTCTACTTCAACTTTAGTAAACAAATATTGAACAATTTTTAAAATATATATGCTATTTGTAAACATAAAAATGAATATATAATAGTGTAAAGTGTATACAGGTTTTTAAGTTTCTAATATATATATTGTTATATAGTATATTAGTAATATATGATTGTAAATATATTAATGATATTTTATACCAATAAAGGTTTTTTAATTTATACTATTAATATACTGTATTAAAATTCATCATTTCATAATAGTTCTGAAAACCTTTTAAATTTTTATACTTCACTCGATACATTTAAATTTTTTAACTAGCGAAACCAAAATTGTTGGTTCATGTAGGCCATAGTCTTACTTGGTGACTGGTTGAGGGTGCAGGATTGTGCAGCAAGAATCGGCACTGCACTTCAGTTTGCAGTTGCACATTGTATCTTTCCATTTGTGGATCAGGGTTTTTCTGTATTCACATGTGCATCACACTAACACTTGAAAAATGAGCAACATTTAATGCTTTTTGGGAATAATATTATTTGGCTAGGGTTTCTTTCTAAGTGAAAAAGTACAAAATTAATGAAAACAATCTCCGACTCTGGAATCACATTAAAATCCACTTCAAAACACCATGTCAGCATCGGATTGACCCCAGTTTGGCTAGGAGAGAAAAAAACATTTCAGCCTGTTCAAATCTGAACCCTGGTCAGCTCTGCAGGGATTTAGGTCAATACCTGATTTCGGGACGAATTGTACCAGAAATCAGTAGGGAAATAGGTTAATTCAGCAACATAGTTGAGAATACTGCAGAGTTTTCAAAATTGATAGGGTGAAAACAAAGCCACCAGCTTAATGGAAGTGGCAATTTTGATTTATTGATGTTCTGCGATGTTCTGGTTCTGTAAAAACTCTTTAGTTTTGGGCATTTCACCAGCCTTTGTGGTTCAGATACAGATTATAAAGCTTTATGTAGCCTATTATGACAGGAATTGATGGTCTTAGCTGTATTTGATGCATATTAGAGGGTTGCACAGGGAGATATTTCATTGTAATTCTCAAGTTTTATGGCTGTTGTAAGAGCAGATGCAGGGGAATAATTTGAGAGAGTTTTTCATGTCATTTCAGCTAGAGATCACAGATATTCAAGCTCCTTAAAACCTATGTGTTTTAGATCATTAGTGTTTGCCCCTTAGAAGTATTTGAGTATCCTTTGCATTTGAGTAATATGCAACAGTAAAGAAATGTCTCTTTGATCCTGAAACACAATGAGACTCCAAGAATGAAGACCCTATATTTTTAATGTATGAGGGAGTGTTTCCTTTTGTTTTTGGTGCTGGAGGATACCCAAGATCTGCACCAAAGCAAACATAAGTTCCCTAATTTGAAAACATATTTTGTGCCCTATTCCTGGACCTACCTGACATTTCTCTGCAGAAAAGAAAAATGCTTGTCAAATGTGCTGCTCATTCAATAAGTTTTATTTAACATTACGAGAGCAGTCCAATACAATAGAAGACCAGCCACAGACTGGATATTTTCATCTTTACAACTATCATTGTTCAAGAGGAGCAGTAATTTTCTGCTGATGAGATAATAGAATTTAAAAGAAAAGTATATTTGCAGTTTTTGTGTGAGCACAGCATGAGAAGTAAGGTTTTTCTTGCCTTTGCCTTTAGGTTTCATTAGCAGTCCTTTGGAGCAATAGCTCTTGGTTGTTTTTGAGTAAATTTTTTATTTATTTCTTTTGAAACTAACGAATTTCCTAGCAACACCCCTAAACTAAACAGCAACTATTAACATGAAAAGGCATACCAATAATTTTTGGACTCGTTTTATATTTTAGAAAAGTTATTCATTCATTTTAGTGAGCCTACTTTTTCAGTAAGAATTGTGATTATTGTTTTGGGAGGTACCCTTTTCAATGATATAATTTTATAGTATATCACAGGGTTTTCTGAAAGTCAACCAAAAAGTTCAAAACCTGTCAAACTTCCAAAAAAACCCTTTAAATTCATTTCAGTTTGTTCTAATTATTGTACAGTGGGAGTTTCCCCTTCCTTTTTTTGTAATTTGTGAAAACCATACAAAATGGAACTAGTATTAGTGTTTTTTGGTGTTTTTGCTATGATGTTCACCAAGACAAGAGGAGGTCCAATGGCCCACAGTGGGATGATAGTGAGAAGCAGAGGGATGGATTCTTTGGCTCTGCACCTACCACGGGACCACCACTACAAATCGTCAAAACAATGATGTTAAAGCCTGTGTTCCAGCCATTACAGCCAATCTTTAATAACTTTTGAATGTTTGTGTGTCTTGGCATTCTTCACAGGCTACAGTTAAAGAATTTTAAATAATGCAAATAATGCATATAATAAATTGCTGTAGTTGAATGGAGTGGCATAAGCCATTGCTTTCTTTCTCCATCAATCTCTGAACTACTTTTTCTTTTGTGGGGGACAGTGGTAGGCTATGCGTTTGATTTACAAAGCCGGCTTTTCATCTACTTTGTTTGATTGAATGATAACATTTTAAATGAATTTTGAATTCGGGGAGCATAGGAGTTCTATATAGTAAACTGACAACATGATTTAATCAGATCTTTACTTTTCATTTGTTTAGCATTATTTGACAGAAAAGCACAATAAAATAGTTGAATCAGGACTTTTAAGGTAACTGTCATTAACTCATTTAAATTGTTGGGGATTTATAAATATTTATAAATTTAAGTTGGCTATTAATTTTTAAATTAATTATTTTAATATTTTTTAATTTATTTGAACTTTAATATCTTTAATTTTAAAAATTGAAATAAAAATGCCAATTTATATTATTTGAATTTAAGCATATTTTTTTTTGAATTATCTGTTGACAAACTCATTCTAACTTTTATCTTTACCAAACTTGAACATGAATATGAATCTTATGACATAGGTTTTATTGATTTCTGGATATCCATGATATTTTATATCTGAAAAGAATGTAGGATATGATATAGGGTACTTGTAAACTTGTTCAACGTACTAAATTCTTTTAAATTTGATCAGGAAGGCATTATAATTTATTCTTCATTCTTTTAATGAACTTAACTCTTCAATGTGTGGGGTAAAATTTATTTTGTACTAGATATTGTTTAAAATATAGCTTAATTAATTTTTTGATATTGATTATTTTGTCACAGTCCAATTTGGAACAGCTAAAATTAAGCTTTCCCGATTTATCTGAAAGTGCCTTAAATGAAATTCTGGAAGCTGTCAATTTCAATTACAGGTATGTGTGAGTCTAAGTTATTCTTTGTTTTACTCTTCTTGTTTATGCCAGATCTTAATTTATAACCTGAATATGACAATTATTGCAATTGTATTCTGATATATTGGGGTCCAGAGTTGTAACGAATCTTCATGTTTCAGTTTTTTGACCATGTCACTATTTCTCCTTTACATATGTCTTATTTGGTCTGATATTGCTTTTCTGCTCTTAAAATACAGGCTTCTGTGGCTACAGCTTATATTTTTTTTTTGTCTTAACAATTGGGAAATATAGCAATTTATTTCATATTATATATTCGCAAGATGCATTACTGAATTAAATTCAATGTATGTTAGTTGAAAGTTCTGATATTACAGTTTTGTTGGGATTTGGCATTTGCAAATTGTAAGGAGAGCTAGATTCTAGATTCTTTGTAGCCATATAAATAATAAGACTTGCAATGTTACGTACTTTGAAATTAATAAATGACTTTGAATGAAACATACAATATTTAGACATGAATTATTAGTATTGTGCAATGTGCATGCAATTACTTCTTTTAATTTTTGGTCAAACAGGTGGCTATTTATGGGAAGTTTATGATACCATATCAACAAACATACCGAACATAGCATAATCTAGAGAGATGTATTCCTGAATTGCTTTCCACGTTTTCCTAGGTTCTAAAATTATAATTTTCTTAGTAATTGTCATTTGCATGTCATTATTGTAGTCTGGTTTCTCAGCACAAAACTAGTAAGACTAGATACATTTCTCTAGAATGAAAGAAATAAGAAGATTATGAAAACATCATATAGCATTGATTTTTACATGGATCGGAAATGTGTAATCAACATGTAATGATTATTTTAAGTTAGGGTAGAAAATGTGGTTGTTTAACTTTAAACCATAGTTGAAAAACTCAGACTTGGCAATGACTCAGCTGGCCCAGAAATTTGGAAAACTCAGGAAAGAATTGGCAATAACTTGGCACATTTATCAAACATTTGAAAATATATAATTTCTTTAAATATCTTATAAGATATTAGTGGTGATAAGTTATTAACTTTAATACTTTAAAAGATATTAATATAACAACTATTTTCATTGTTTCGTATATAGATATTGATATACTATTGTTACTATTAATTGTTATATTAGTATTAGCTAAAGTTTAAATATTTTTTTTTGATCGGTAAAAGGCCAAAGCCCTGTTAATTTTATTAATAATGTTAAAAATAATTACATCATTCTCCATTCAAATGGGCACTGGTAGGAAAGAACGGAGTCAAGAAAACCTCTAGTCTTTCCCGGGGATCAGTGATCCACTGTACACATACATAGATATATATAGGGGCATACCCCTATTTACAAAGTAGGAATAATCTCCTTACAAGTAGAGTTCAATACTGCTCTATTTACATAATGATAGTCCTAAATTCTACTAATTTCTCCTTCCATCAAATCGCATCTTTTAACCTTTCTTAATGTCTTTCTTTGGATTAAGAAGTGCTCTTATACCTGTACCTGCATAAATGAAAATTGCCCTTTCCTGCATCTAAAATATTAATAAGATTGCATCATATTCATAACCAACATTCCTTTAATTATCCTTAGTGTATAGGCTCTTCATAACCTGGTCTGCATCATATCTTGTAAAGTTTCCTAGCATATAGTATTTCTACAGTCTATGTTCTCATAGCTTAGTTATTGTAACTGTAATCCAACTTTTATTCCTTACAGTATATTGTAAACTCTTCATTTGCACCCTTTTATTTGTTGTATCTAAAGGAGAATAACATAGATTGCGAAACATCTATTTATCTAGCTATATATATATATATATATACACATAAGTATATATGTACATTTATATATGTAAATTCAGATTTTCTAATCCCACTCTTTGTGGTATTTCCATTACATTCCATTAAATATTCCATTATAAACCAGATTAATTCTCTAGTAAAACATAGATACTTGCATTCAGACCTACGTTTGGATAAGTCATGGCCATGGAACAAGCTTGAGGATTCCTATCCTGAAGTCTTTACATTATTAAGACTAATGTACTGACTTCAAGATAAGAGATCTTCAAGGTACATCTCCAATGAGTGCTTCCTTTATTTATGCATGTATTATCTACTTAGAATAGTATCGAAGGTAAGTAGCATATGTCATAAAATTTACTTATGCAGGAAATCTGGTGAATTTAATGCATGTTTCCAAAATATGATGCCTTTAAAGATTGTTCTGTTATTCGGTCTAATTTTATTAACCAATATTATATGCTATTCCGGATTTTAAACAGGGGTTTAGAGAATATAATTGAGATCTTGAGTCATTGTGGCAAGGATTGGAGGGCATAATAGGATGTCCATATTACTATATATAAATATATATAAATTAGTATGTATTTATATAAATAAGTAAATATATAAACCTATACTTATATATATATATCCTCAGAAGTATGAGTCAGTGTGATAATGAATGGGGGACTTAAGAGTTGTAAATATAATTTAAATCTATATGAATATATATATGTATATATACATAGATAAGGATATATAATTCTGTTTACATCAATGTGTTTATATATAATGAGTTTATAATTCTATATGTATCTGTTTGAGCATGAAGTTCTGTATTCCTCTCAGTGTAAATCTATAACTGTAACTCTAAAAGGGAACATCATTTTAAAGCCGGGATAGCTGAAGAACCTTAATCATTTAACCATATGTTTTTTCTAAAGGAGATCTATTCTTGTTAATTCAACTCAAGTGTATTATTCTAATTTCAATTTAAACAATTTATATATATATTCAATACTGCATATATATATAATTGTCACTTCTATTAATAGCAATGTAACTGCAGAAGAAGAATTCAGAATGTATGTAAATACAATAACCTTGTATGTCGAACTTGCTTGATGAAGAACTATATATATATATATATATCGCTGAATAATGCTGCTGTCTATAACCAACACTTATCAATTTCGGTGTGGTATAGAAGCAGACTATCCACCGTATATATATGCAAATGAATGAGAGGTCACGTCTATGATAGACGTGACTCTCTAAGGAGTCACGCTAGACGTGACTCTCTAAGGAGTCACGCCTATCATAGGCGTGACTTATACTTTAACTCATATTACATACGATAACAAGCACGGTTTATTAAACCATCAACTTGTTATACCGTCGACTATATTAAACCATCGACTATATTATGTGTTGGCCACGATTTATATCATATGCCTCGTCGACAATATATATATTATGCCGATCACAATGTGATCGGTATAATATATATATTATCATCAACTATGGTAACCCGTCGATAGTTATTACATGTCAATCATATAATATGATTTACGTGATCAATATTAATACATATGATGAATATCATTTATATTATAATATTAACCTAGTTATATTATAATAATGATA
>MU221637.1:153781-190644 GCA_018584345.1 Thuja plicata
CTAGTTATATTATAATAATGATAATTATCATTATCATTATTATATTATAACAATAATTACTATATTAGATAAAGAATATAAATAATAGATATTAATAATAAATATATTATAATCAATAATATCTATTCATATATTTCACAATTTGTCTATTATAGTAGGGTCAATATTTTATCTGATTGACGCTATAATTATCAACAATTCTTATATAGGAAAATTCAGTTTTTGTTTTACATAATTACTATTATTTGATGAGTATGTTAACATGGATATATATATGGAGTGAATTTATAATTATATATAAGCATGTATACGTAAAAATGTATATATACACATGAAAGTAGTGTGAGCATCTATGTATATGTGGGAAGATATATATATATATATATATATAGGTAAATATTGGAAAATAAAATTTACCATGCAGATGTATTTAGATGTCTATTCAATAGAATATATATATAACAGTATATGTTTTTAAATGAACCAATATTCATTAACCAAGAGTTTCTAAAATTATGTAAAGACATTTGAAATTAGTTTATTTGTATTACCGGGATATTCATTGCAGTTTAGAGTATAGTGGATAATTTCCATCCAAGTTAACAAAAGGAGTGATATAACCTTTATAACATTACTTTTGTATAGAGGATGGAAACATATTGATCTAATTCTGTTTTGCACTCATCACTACCTTATAGATGGTCAGAAGCCATTGCAGATTCTAATCTTAGTTTCTTTCTCTTTCTGTAGCCCCCTTCCTTCAGCCATATTTCAATCAAATCTTCAGATTCAGAATCATTGAAGCAATCCATATCCGTATCCGCAACATCATCATCATGCCAATAGGAATAGAACCAGTTCTCCATAGCCGGAGTTCTGATATGCATAAAGAACATTAGGAAGTCAAGGTTCCTCTTTATTAATGGTCCTCTATCCATGAAGGTGTTAAAATCTTCTACAACCATAATAGGAGTGGAGGAAACTGGATTGCCATTAATTGCAAGCATATCATAAAACCTGGGTCTTGTAATAGTATAATCCCCTTTAATGTTTTGGATGACTTTATCGAGATTACCTAGGTACTTCCTTTTGAAGATTCTTGAACATAATCTTCCAATTTTTTCTTTATCAAAATCCACATATACAACAGAGGCAATGAACATGGACAGTATCTCAGTATTAACTCTGTATTTGTCTTCATTGGTAATAAATTCTCTTCCTAGGATGCGATAAACTGCTCTAGTGATGAGGGAGTGAGTGTTAAGCATGACCGATTTGAGGCGTCTAATTGTAATCTCTCCATCAAAAGCAATCTGAGTCCTGGAACAAATCAATTTGATTGGGGTTGCCATGTATGTCAGGATTCAGATAGCAGCATGGATAGTAATAAGACTTTCACAGAGGTACTTAAATAGCAGGGTACTTGTCCTAGAAGGAGTTAATTTGGCGCTACACCTACATGGCAACTTTTCACCTTCCCAAAACGGCTTTTGGGTTACTACACTTATCATTGCCTATATCTTATACAGATTACGAAGAAGCTAGAAAGATGGGTTACTACACTTATCATTGCCTATATCTTATATATGAATAGTTCCATATACCTATAGGTATTATATTAAAACAAAAAATTGACCTTTCCCTCTTCAGGGGAGACGATTGATCTTCTGTTTGAATCATAATATAATCAAGTATCTTAAAAATGTACTTCTCCAGCTGAGTTTTAAAAAATGACATATACCACATCGTCTTTATAATTTAATTTCACCTTCATTTCACATAGTTATTTTGGTTATTCTGTGACTTACTGTACCTTAACCTACTTTGTTACTACTAGTTCGAATTAGTTGATGTCCTCTTTCCTTTCCTTATTAATGAAATGACATTAGGTGATAAGATGTCTGTCTAAATTTTATTTCATAAAATTAAAGAATGGAGCTTTATCTTCGCCTGGTTAATGTTTTTCCTGGAATTGAGCCATTCCAAAGTCTTACTATTTGTATATTGATTCAATCAGCATAGGACTATCATGTTGATTTTAAAAGTTTCTTTGTTCTATTTTAAATAGTAGATAATGCATAAGCAATAAAAGAAATAAATGAGAGATTTGAAAGTATATCAAACTTATACAAGTATAATCCCATATTATGTTTTTGAGATTAAAACCTATTACATATCGTTATGCTGTTCTGGCTTAATAGCTTAATACAAAGATAATACGTCTGAATCCAAACTCTTACAGATTGTTTATAACCCTAACTTTATCCTGCTAATTTACCTAATATACCTTGTAAACTACGAGCTACCCAGATTCATAAAACAGTCTAGAAACCCAAAAAGTACCCTGGCCATTGTGACAACTTGTAGGCATTATCAGTCCTTCTGAAGTCAAAATATTAATACATGTTATGTTATATTAATTTTAATAATAATATCTAAAAAGTAACCATATATATTAACGCATGCCCTTAATATTAATTGTTTAAGGGATCATTGTTTAACCATAGAAATATTTGTCAACTAGCTTGAAGGGATCATTGTAATAATATAAAGTTTGATCCAAGCGGATTTGTTACAAGACTCAGATTCACATTGGACTTAGAAAGCTAATGTTTAGATTTTATATATATTTTGAGATGGTTTGTTTTTTGTTTTAATTTATTTTGTAAAACATTAAAACAAATTTAGTATAGGACTATAGAAATATTTGTGTACTAGCTTGAAGGTATTTTTTAATTATATAAATTTCGATCTAGGGGGTTTTTCTAGCAAGACTCAGACTTGCCTTGGACTTGGCAAGCCAATTTTTGACTTGGACGCGAACTCGACAATATTGAAAAACCATGAAATATAGGGATTGTTAAGGTTTTAAGACTTGTTTCAAGCATCTTTCGACAAACAAACTTTAAAGACAACAAACTTATCAAATAGAAGCTAGTTTGATAGAGAGCCAATCAAACCCCTTCATCTCGTGCCTCATTGAGTCTTGGCAAGTCTTGTAACTATGAGTTAAACAATTGGTATTGTTGTGACCTTTTCACACCATCACCCCATTGCAAATGGGGACCCCCTCTTTTCGGCCGTGGTTGTAGAGTTTTGGTGGTGGAAGTGTTTTCACGGAGCATAAAGGATTGAGGACTGGTCAAATTTTCAAGTCATTAAGGTTGCAAGCATGCACAAGTCATGAGAATTTGAGGCCATTAAGGTCAAAAGGTAAGAAATTGTTAAGTCGAAAGGAAAATTTCCTAAGTGACAGAGCGTTTTGGCTAGTCAATTGATCCCTAAGGTGTGTTGATGCCACGTTTTACCTATGAATTCAGGCTAAAATGAAAAAAATCATGCATAAGAGACTTCAAAATCCCTATGGAAATTGGTTGTCCACTCTTATAATGTGCAAAATCCTTATGAAAATCAATTTTCCACTTAAAAATGCACTTTGTCCCTATGAAAATAGAATTTCCACTCCAAAAATGGGCAAAGTTCATAGGGGGGCATTAGCAAAAACAAAACGAAGTGTTAGGTCCATTTGTTCTTGAGGTCAACTTTCCCCTCCTAGACACTAGGAACAAGGCCAAGATGCAAGTGTCCTTATGGATGTCAATTTTTCACTAGTTCTATACTTAGAAGTTTTTTGAAGAGTGGCTACGACTGAGAAATCCTTGTGGACAAGGATTTTCCCCTTTGTACCTATGAAGGTGGCTTTTCCACTAGTTCAACACTTAGAATATTTTTGGGCCTGAAATAGTGAAAGTCCCTGTGGACAAGAAATTTTCACTTGACCTTGTCCTCGTGAGATTTCCACTTTGTCCTTTAAAGACTATGTTTTCCACTTGAGGAATAAGGACCACAATTTATCCTTGTACTTATAAAATGTCCCCTAGTCCTTGAGAAGGTCAATTTTCCCCTTGGAAGATAATGTAAATCAATGAGAAAATAAAGTATGGGAATTGGATTAGTCCTTGTAAATATCGATTTTCCCGTTGGACTTTCGCTAGAGGCAATCAAGGACTAGTCCCTGTATAGGTCGATTTCCCTATTTGGGATCCAAGGGAATGAATCAAATGAATTGACAAGAATCGAAGTTGTCCCTATTGGGTTCAAATCTCCCTTTTGTGGGGTAAGTGTGAAAGATAAAACGAATTCGAAGGATCTGATTATCCTTTGCATGAGGTGAATCTCCCCTTGGTGTGATAAGGACAACAAGTAAATGTAATTATAAGGGGGATCTCTTATGTCCTTGAGCTGATCGAATTTCCCTTGGAAGAGATGGAAATGACTTTAAATAAACTCAAAGTGCAAGATCAAAACACAATGGAAATTTGCCTTGGAAAGTTTGAATTTTCACCAAGCTGGAGATAAAATGGCATGAATTTGACCTTGCATAGTTCGAATTTCCACCAGGCTGGTTTGTGTTGACAACGGATATTATGACGATTGAGGATATGAAATGAAACTTAATGAAATTCAAGAGAAATGAAGAGAAATCCACCTTGCACGAATTTCAAGACTTCAAGAGGCAAAAACATTTATCCCACATTGGCTATGTGGGTGCAATCCAAAGTGAAAACTCCTTTAAAAAGCCTTCCAACAGAAACAATTAAATATAATATGAAGGGTTGACCAAAGCTTAAAGTAAAAAAAAGAAGACGAGGAGAGCTAGGCAATTTGAGGTGGTGGTGGAAGGAAGTGAAAGGAGCTAGCAAGAGGCGATCAGACTTATACAAGTCTGATATAAGTGCGTCTACAGTCAGTATAAAGGCAGCCATCGTTGGAGGTGATATTTTGAAGTCAATGGTGCCATAGGAAAATGGTTGCAAGAAAAGAGCTCAAGGCTGGCCAAACATCCATCAAGACATAGGTGATGTTTGAGCAAGAAGTCTGCAGACCTTGAGACTGAAAGTTTCATGGAAGGCTGCGATGTGCAAGGAAAAGTTAGAAGTTCCAACATACAATTAACAATACTGTCCTAGGATCAAAATTGGAATCAGACTCAACTCAAAAGCAAAATCCAAGAGGTCAAGAAGCTGCGAATTCAGTAAGGATCAGATTTAAGTCTGAAAACTCCACCAAGGGTGCGGTTTTTATGGGAAAATCATAGAAAATTCTCAAGCAATTAATCCTTATCCGAATTCACTGTAGGGTGTTTGGAGAACATTTTTACAAAGAAACCATTTGATTTTGAGGAAAGAAGTGCCCAGGTAAGGGGACTGTAGACTTGTCTTCAGAAAGTCAGAGTTTTGTGCATCAAAGAGAATGTCTGATCCTTACTTTTGGGAGTCTAAACGAGTCATCTAAGTCATGATTCGAATGCCTTATCGATGTGATTACACCTTGTTTGCAGACCTAGTCCTCAGACTTTGCCTTCAAACATGTGTCCTAAAAAAACTATCAAGATACATAACTTTAAAATTCTCATTTTTTCAAGTTTATAGCAGCAAAGGACTAGTTCTATGCTCTTAAATTCAATTGTCTTCAGACAAGTCCTCAGACTTAATTCTTTAGACTTGTCCTCAAAATTTGAATCTCGTATATTTTGGTTCTAGATATCATTTGTAGCCTTAATTGCTTGATTTTTCTAAGTTCTAAGCTCCAAAGTAATGGCAGAATCAGAACAGCAAGGTCTGAAGTTAGTTTCTCATTCAGATTTCCTTACAAGATGCTAACTTTGAGCTTTGTACTAGGAATCATGTCCAAATCGAAGGCAGGGATAGTTGCAAGGAAGTGAACAAAAGAAGGTGGACGATGAGTTCAAGCTTAAGGCCAAGGATAGTAATGAAGGAGGATTAACCTAAAGCGATTAAGTTCAAAGGAGACAATACTTCAAGATGATGCAGGGAAGCGGATGAGGAAAGAAAAAGGATTCAACAATGTAATTACAACATGGATAATTCCTCAACAAGGCAAGAGAGGAACTTGATATATTCAAGGAGACTTAGAGGATTCAAGATCAGGCCTTCATCAAGGACGGACATGAGATCAAGTCTGGGTTTAAAAATGATATAGAAACATGAACGAGGACATAGGGACAAGTCTGAAGTCAAAGTCAAGAAAGATTGTTTAAGGACAAGGATGGAATAATCAAGAGAATCTTGAGCAAATCACAAAGTCCCTATACGAGTCGATCTTCCACTTAGAGACTAAGGTGTGCAAAACAGGGACTAGGCTAAAAGGACATTCATGCGTCCCTACGCATGTCAACTCTCCACTTGATTAAATGCTTGAAGAAAAAGGACTCTCATAGGCAGATCAACTTGTCCCTATTCACATCAATTTTCCATAAGGATCAAACATGATTGAATTCAAGGACAAGTTGTTAGGGACTCCAATTTGTCCCTATGAGGGTCGATTTTCCCTCAAGGAATCCCCTGACCTAAAAGGGATCAAGGCTAAAGGATTCCAAGCCAAAGAGGTAACAAATAAAGGTATCAAGGATGTCCCAAACAATGGGAAAGGAATACTTCACCACACAAGGGTGACCAAATTATGCGAGGAGGAAAGGTCTAAAATGATGAAGATTGTCATCATCAAACATCTAAGGACATGAAAATTTACAAGTCTATGATCAACGTGGAGAAACTAATTGCTTTAAGGAAGTCAAGATATGGGAAGGTTTCGTAGAGGAGGTGAAGTTGAAAGGTGGAATTGAGACAAGGATTGAATAAACATGTTAAGGTGGCATACACTCACCCTCACCCAATCAGATTACTCCAAGTGTACATGTGGAGTGCATTTTTAAGTGGATTTGCATTTTAAATCAATTTAATTCTCCCATTGGCCCATATGTTGCTGCCTTGTTTTTATTAGCTATTTGTGATTGCCCTAATTAGGGTTTGTCATGGATTAATTTTGGCCATCGATTTCAAATTGATCCTAGCCGTTCATTGTATTTGAGGCTCCTATATAAACCCCACTCCTCTCATTTGTAAAAGGGGGAGACTTGGAGAAATTGTTGCCATAATTCTGTCAAAGTAATTGCTAATTTATTGTTGGTCGTCATGGTCGATTACTTGTGTTGCTTTGGAGTATTGCATGGTTTCTACATTTCCTTGCTTAATTTAGGATTTTATTTCATGTTGAGTAGAAGTAGTTTAGTTGAATGAAAGCAATTGTGAATCATTCTTTGTTGAACTCACTAGGACCAAACCACTAGCTGCTTGTTGATTGTAATTTTGCCTTGAGTGCTCAAATGGCATATTTATGAGCTTTACTTCGATTATTGCTTGCACATTGATATGCAGCGATGGATGGTGTTAATGGAATGGTACCTTAGGAGACCGCACTAGCTTGGTTGATGTCGATGGCTAAACTAAGTCTAGTAGAGCCACAAAGACATTCACAATTTCTTGCATTCTATGGGTAGAATAGCTTTCTCGACCCTTATCCCTTTGCAGTTTGTTTGGTTAGAAGTAGTTGATATGTATTGAATGAATATCATAAGTCCCTTTGTGGAACCCAGTATATCACATCATTATAACTAAGTGAAAGTCCACAACTAGAAGGAACCTTGGGGTTTCCTCATTTGATCACACAATCCATACACATTGTTTGGCATATGGGCATCCTTATTCAAGAGAGAGTTGTAAATTTGGCGTTTCATTTGGAATACTAAGTGTTCGATTCTACATGTTGAAGTGGTCACAAAACTCCCATCAATAGGTATATCATCAGTATAATTATCACATAAACATAATTTCACATTGAAGTGTTTACTTTTCTATTCGAAGAAATAAATACATGGACTAATAATAGAGAGAAAAATGCATACCATATATAAGAGTAAAATATATCTATATTCGCACATGAAATTATTACAAAAGAAGATGAGGGATGGCTAGCCAAGGATCAAAGTTGACCAGCTAGATCATACTACTTACCTTGACAATACACAATCCATTTAAAGGACCTTATGGTTGCCAAGAGGAACACAATTATCAACCAACTAATGCATATAAGTACCTGAAGTTGACAAACATTTTGACTTAATATAAACAATTAATATATAATCAGATAGAAAATATTATTGAAACATAATAATAGGCATTGTACATTGACTAAAAAGTGGTTATTAATCATTAGATTAAAAAACTATGTTTCAAGGTTTCCGAGACCGATACCAGTCCGGTTCACATAGGGTACCGGTCTTGGTCCGGTCTATCAGTGGGTCTCGCTAGGGTCCGTTCTCGTGCGGGTATATTCGTTTAAGATGAACATGGGTTGAACCCAAGTGAACCTTGACGGACCAAGTGCAAACCTGGGAAAAAAAGCCTTTGAAAAGACTTTTTTTTTGCAAATTTAATTATTTTTTGTAGTCCACAACCCTAAAAAGGTCATTCTAAAAGACTTCAGTTGGTTTTTTTTATTGATTTGTTGCGTAAACAGTTTGTTTTATCTTGAGGTGGAGCAAAAATTTGGTTTTCAAAGGTGGTTGAGAAAACGTTTGGTTGAGTGAGAGGGAGTTGGAAGATCGATTTTTGAAGCTTGATCAAGTGTTTCACCTTCATTCCTACTCCTTTGCATGTTTCCATTGGTTGAAAGAGGTAATTTGTTTTTCCATTTTATTTTGTTTTTGTCCATGTTTTTTTCATTTCTCTGTATTTGTCCACAAGATCTACCTATTTTATTCTTTTCCCATTCTCTTGTTTTTGTTTTGAATGTTTATAAAATTTCTTGCCATTGGAACTAGAGTGGTATCTACCTCTTCCTCCATAGAGGCACAAATGAACAACACAAAACAATTTTAAATTCTCCTTTGTGGAATTATGTTGATATTGAAAAACTACTACTAGGAGGTGGGGGATTCCATTGGAAATGTCAAGGATGTGATGCAGAATGTAATAGCTCAGATTATTGGGTGGTAGGTTATTTGTGGCGATTCCTAGGAAGAGGAGCCAAAAAAATGCCTTGGAAAAAAAGACGCTCCTATACCAAATGAGACTGTGCTATAATATATTATGGAGCATGAAGAAGCAAAAAAGAGAAGAACATAGACAAAATTTGCCTATTAAAAAAAATCAAAGAGAATGCAGCCCCCATCGTTGAATATTGTGGTAGAAGACTACTTGTTTTTCACTACCACATATGAGCCTAAGAGTGAAACATCCATTGCACATAAAAGGAAAGTACCTTGGAAAACTTCATTTCAAGATGTAGCAAAATGCATATGCGCAAATGGGTTGTCTTTCAATGCTGTTCACTCTCCATATTGGAAGAAGATGTTGAGAAGTGTGAATGAAGCTCCAAGAGGGTATAAGGGCATGGGTTATGAGAAGGTTTGCAACACCTTGTTGGAAAGAGAGGTCAAGGGGGTTGAAGATGCATTGAAGCCCATAACGGATTCATTGATTGAGGCAGGTGTATCCATTTTTTGAAATGGGTCAAGAAATCATCCCTTGATCAATGTCATAGCAGTGTCTCCTAACGGGGCAACGTTTGAAAGACACGGATTTCGAGGGGTAAGTAAAAGATGGGCAATTTATCGTTTATATTCTTATCTCCGCCATTGAGACAGTGGGACCTAGAAATGTTGTTCAAGTCATTTTGGACAATGGAAAGAATTGTAGAGCTGCTGGTTTGTTAGTTGAAGAGCGATGTCAACATATCTTTTGGACACCATGTGCGATCCACTTAATCTCATGGTACAAAAGATTGGGAATAAAATTGGGTCAATAAAAGAGATGTATGTAGAGGCTGAGGACATCAAAATGTTCATCACCAATCACAACATGTCTCAAGAAATTTTCAGATTATTTTTAAATTTGGAGCTATTGAAGGTAAGTGAACTTGAAGTAGTAATTTAATTAAAATAAATAAAAACTAGTATTTTACATTTTCTGATTTACATAATTTGATTGTGTAATGTGTATTATTATTTAAAGTTTGTCTTTAATTAATTGTATTTTAATCATTATTGCTTTAATTTCTATTATAGGTTGTAGAGACCCGTTTTGCATCTAATACAATCATCTTGAGACGACTTGTGAAAGTGAAAGTGACACTTTATAATATGGTGATCCACCAAAACCGGTCTATATGAAAGTAAAGCAGCACTGAGAGGGCAACAAAAATTAAACAAAGGATATTAGATGACTCATGGTGGGATCGTGTTGAGTATCTCCTTAGTTTCACAAAGCCCATTATAAGCATGATTCGCTACACTGACATGGATAGGCCTCGGCATTGGAGAGGTGTATGATGGCATCGACTCAATTCTTGATAAGATGAGAAATTTGTAGATTGGAAAGAGTAAGACCCTGAGGAGACTTTCTTCAAACAATTGCAAGCAATTGCTGTAGAAAGATAGAACAAGATACTATAGCAAATAGTTTCTTGATATGCTAGGAAGGCATCCACCATATAGAGATTTAGAAGTGTCTAAAGGGTACAAGGCAACATTCCTTAGACTCTTTCTTGATGATGATATGTGAGATTTGATTACAGATGAGTTCATAGATTTTGTGAATGCAAAAGGTCTAAGTGTTGACGCTCTTCATCATTGGTTTAAGGATGCTCATAGTTGGTGGTACCTCCATGGCCAATGCTTCGAATTGCTGCAGCCCCTCGCAATCAAAATTATATCACAAGTAAGTTTTATTTATAATTGTAATTTACTTTGTCTTCATAGGTTTCTAGTAATTTTATAACTTAAATAATTTTATTGTTTACAATGTCTTATCTTCATGAGTTGCTAGTTCATCTACATTAGAAAGAAATTGGAGCACATACTCTTTCATCTATTTAGTAAAGCGCAATAGACTGCAATCAAACAAAGAGGAGAATTTAGTATATGTGCATTCCAACTTGCGTCTCCTTTCACACAAGCAAAATGAATACAAAGAAGGGGAGTTGAAGATGTGGGATATAGATCCAGAGCATACGAACTTGGATGCTTCCACTTCTCAGCTTGCAATTGCTGCATTTGAGGACTTGGAAAGTGAGAATGCTATTGTTGCAGCCGATTCCTTGGCATTGGCACTATTTGTGATTCAACTAATGCCATTGATGATGAAGAAGAAGATGATGATTTAGATAATCCATTTGATTATTGAAACTTAGTATAAAGTTCCAATTGTTGAAATTTGAAACAATGATACTTGAATTCGATATTATTATTTTAATATTTTGATGTTGAACTTGAAGTATATGATTCTATGATGGTATGATCATGATGCAATGATTACAAGTTTATGATGCTTTTGTTGTTTATATGATACTATGTGGCATGCTAATCTTAATTCATGCTTCTAGGCTGCATATATCTATGTGTGTGTGTGTATCATAGTTCCATGACTCAGACTCGCCTATGACTCGGCAAGGTCGACTCGACCCGTGACTCGCTGATGACTCGACAACAACTCGACTATGACTCAGCAAAATGAAAAAAAACAGAGATTTTTTACGATTTAAAACTTGTTTCATGCACCCATTATTGAATAAAGTTTAAAGACACTATAACATCATCAAATAGAAGCTAATTTGATCATATACATAAACATACATCCATCACATAAGTACAAACATAAATTGTAGTTGAAGGAAATAGAAAACATAGATATGCAGAATTATAAATATTGTCAAATGTATATAAAATCCACGACATCAAATGTTCCCAAACATATGTGTAAACAAAAACAAGTCTATGACACAGGCTCTAGCTCAACATCAGCCTCAACCTCAGAGTAGTCTGTCTGCCTCCTACAAATGTGTCTGAGGTAGGTCCTAGATGATTGACAAG
This sequence comes from Thuja plicata, assembly GCA_018584345.1. Classification (NCBI taxonomy): domain Eukaryota; kingdom Viridiplantae; phylum Streptophyta; class Pinopsida; order Cupressales; family Cupressaceae; genus Thuja; species Thuja plicata. The sequence continues at coordinate 165,513 of MU221637.1, forward strand.
ACATAGTCTCTGCCTGTGATGTGCCACTCTGATCAACATCAGCTGCACGGGCAACTGATTATGCTCTATCCTCCTCTGCCATAGCCATAGCCTCAGCCTCTATGTCTGCCTGGTCAACCCACTCATGGTCTTTGTTGTGAGGTTTTCACACCATCGCCCCATTGCAAATGGGGACCCCTTTTTTTCTTTGGTTATAGGAGTAGTGGCCTTAGGTAGTCTTTGTTGCTGGCAGTTTTCAGGTCCCTAGGTTTGAGTGATTTTGGCCTACTGGGAAGTCATGTCTGTCTGGAATATGGGCGAGAGCTAAGCTAAGTTTGTCATGGGGATGGAGTCGAAACCATTGATTTGTGATGGAATGAGTTATACCCCTTTGAGAATGCTTGTTCCAGCTTCAGTTTGGCCTTAGAAAGCCGGGACGGATTGTGGGTGGTAACCCTGCTGAATCTTGAAATTTCGTTGTCTGGAATTTTTCGAAAACCCCCAAATCCAGAATCTGCATCTTAACTCCTATGAAGCTAGAACCTATCTCAAATATCCTGAAAGTATTTATACAAATATAACTTAAAGTATAAGAAATTAAATAAATCAGACTTATACTTTAATGTTATATTTGCATAAATCCCCCGGCCCCTGAACTGAAAAATATAGGAAAAAGTCTTTATTTGTTTTGGTTTTTTAATGTGCAGTCTGTGACTGCCGCGACCGGGTTATAGCCCACGGACCCGGCGGGTCATGCTGTTGGGTCATGAAAACCCGGCAAGCTCGACTCAGCCCGTAGGTTGTCAAAACTCGCACAACCCGCGGCGAGTTTAGGAACACTATAACTCACTGTGTATAGACACACACACACTTATATATATATATATATATATATATATATATATATATATACACACATTTATGCACACACATATTTTATGATGTTTTCGTTGTATATATATATATATATGTTTTTGTACTAACAAACCCAAACCCCATTTCAAAATTTTACCGTACCGGCAAACTGGGTTCTTGAATTGAATCCGAACCTGATCCCAAACTGGCAACTTAGTTGATAATCCAACATAATTGGTAAGATAAATTTATAAAAATGAAAGTTTTAGGGTATATAACAAATTTTCATCATCATATCACTTCTGCAATCTTTGAAGGAATTGATTGTAGTGTTTAATAAATGAAAAATACAAAATTGTTTACAAATATTCTTAAATTATCTTTCCTACCGTTCAACTCATTATGACTACTTGAGTTGATGTGAATCAGAATCCTTCTGTCAAAATATTTTACTTTGTGAGATCTTTTGTGAGTGGTAATTTGTAAAGTTTAATTAGCAGTTGTATTTCTTTTCAAAATCTAATGAAATCAAACTTCAATGTATTTCAATGAATAGGAATAGATTTAGAAAGTCTGTTTCCTGTCATGGTAAAGAGAGCATGTGTTTTCAGGATTTAATGATAATCTGATAATTTTTATTTATGTGAATTGTTGATGCAGCGAGGCAAAAAACATTCTTATTGAGGCTGGGATGGAATCAAGACATGTTATGAGTGAAGATAAATCCAGACTTCCAAGACAATTGCTAGAGTCTTTGTTCAATGTGAAGACAAGCTGTGAAAAGCTACCATCAAATATGGATTTTGTGAAAGCTGTTAGACTGAAGAAAAAACCCAAGAAATTAGCTGTAGATAATTCAGTGGATATTTTATTAGATGCATCAAATACTCAAATTTCAGAAGGTATGTAGCGAGTTATCGTATTAGCATACAAGGTTGGATATGTAGATTTTATAGATCTCTTGTGTATGCCTTTCAACTGGTTATCTATGGAAGCATTTTGTCTCTCCATGACTTGCATCGTTTGCTTAAATTGTTACATCCTTGGTTATTTTTCTACTTTTTGTTAGCACAATTTCTTTCTATTTTGATGGCAATGTTATGGATCATTACATGCACACAAACAAAAAACGTTTCAAAAAAAAAGCATTGTTGAAGAGAGAACAATAGAAGCTTGTTAGAGTTAGTGACCATCAACAAACATATTTGTCAACGTGCAACCATTATACTGATTGCAATTTAATTCAGATAATATGGCTTACAAATTCCAAACCCTCTTGTCACCTATACTCATCCTCAAAGAAGTATAAGTGGCTGGGAGCCTTCAAGACTGGTTGAATATTAATCTTAAAGCCTTACTTGAAGCATATATCACATCACACATTCTGACCCGATGGTAGATATATAATATTGGAAGGTGGACTTAACAAGCTTAATTAAAGATCAATACCTGCATGTGCTTGAATGCTGATACTGATGTTTCACACCAAGATATAGAGTGCGTGCCTTGAGGTTTCTCTGAAGCCCTTATCTTAAGGTCTAGTTTAACAGCTACCTGTAAGCCAATATATGAGAAATCCATAAGATTGAATATGAAATATATTGTATAATCTAATGTCCAAATGGTATAATCTAAAAGGTGATACCTATTTGACCCGTCTTTTCATATATAACTTTATTGTAAGTGATAATCAGATACATGTATACATATACAGACACGTATGCTATGCTAGGAAGGAATAGCAGAAATGTATGCTACATGCTTCTTCTTGGAAATAAAAGCTTCACCTCAAAGCATCATTGGTTTTTTTTTATATTGATAATCATTTTATTCACAAAAACAGGTTACAATATAAGGTGGAAGAAAATGGCTCTCACCAGAAGGATAGCACAAAATAAATCATAAAAGTGTTAGATTTTGCAAGAAATGAAAACCGAGCCAGGGTTTGATGTTGGTCATAGATCACATGCAACTCCAAGCGACAAATGATTGAAGATCAAAATAGATGAATGAAGAGAAATCTGAAATGAGAAAAAAATAGAGACAAAGAAAGAGAATTTGGAGAAGACTCAATAATCTTACCAGCTATCACTTAACTAGTGAAGGTGAGAGTTGAGTGATTATTATATAGAAAAATAAAGCCCTATACAACCAAGAGGTGCATCAACTCCCATTTTCCTTAAAAGATGGGAGGTTTTACCTACTTGGTAAATGCCAAAACATGTGGAATAACCTCCTTATATGAAAACAAAGGAGTTATGAAAGGTGGCAAATAAAGCCAAAAGTGGGTGAGAAACCCAGCTACCCCATAACCCACTTAGGAATTGACAAAATAATGGTTATGAGAGTTGGCATAATAAGCCAAAAGAAGATGTGTAACTCAAATACCCATGTTTGGGAATGAGTGACACATGTAGCATAAGTATTTCGCTCAATTTGCCAGTTCGAGTTTGGGTTTGAAGAACCGATTCACTGGTACGTGTAATGTTCCCACCTCCTAGGTTGAGTATTGCTTGATTCCTTGATGAATAAACCTGCAACAAGTGTTAGTACTGAATAGATTTCATACAAAAATAGCTATATAAACATAAGTGAAAGAAATTATATCCTAATCCCTTGCTAGTTTCTGTTAAGTAATTATCGATCAGGACATAAGATGTAAACTGAATGTATGCAGTAGAATACAATTGCCTTGGTTATTGATTGATTCTACAAAATATAGTAACTATATATATTGAATCTAAAGGATGTAAATATGAAAAGACATGACTCATCACATTAAATTATATGACAAGTCATGACTGTTCATATTAACAAATTGTATAACTTATGATTATCATTTTTATGCACACAGTAAACAAATCGCATAGCCAACGATATATTGAACGACATGTTTAATATAATTAGGCATTCACGATACTATCGTGACTTCCTTTGCATACTTGGCCGATAATCATATTCGACCATTCAGTCGATTCAATGATAATTAAATCGATTCAATAATATTTGCATTACTTCATATTAATATATGTTACATATTCAATTATTATTATATATATATATATATATCTATCATGATTGTCTCGTTGATTATTAAACACGAACGAACAATACTTTAACACTCCCTCTTGAGAGAGAGTTTAATAGAATTTGTAGAACTTTTCATATCATGATATCTGGCCCAATCCAAGACACTTAAAAAGGTGTCGATCATGATGAGTTATCACACAGTAATAATGTAAGAGTTAAGATGTCCGATCCTATCTGGGACAACCCTTTCGGGAGTCGATCCTAACAATTTTATTACCCAACAAGTAATAACATAAGCAACAAGATGTCCGGTCCTATCCGGGACAAACCCTTACGGGAGTCGATCTTGAAGTCTGGTTACTATTGTCAAGATCGTCACCTTGACATAGTAACCTATATACATAGAAAATCGTCATCTTCACAATTTTGAAATATTTCAATCTTTTATTCATGAACAAAAAAATGTACATTAATAATTACATTCATATTTTGATCAAACCAATTTTCCTCTTGAAGAAATCTGTCTTTACTTTTGCAAGAGGTTTAGTAAAGATATCTACATTTTGTTTTTCAGTACTGATATAGACCAGTTTAATGATCTTCCTGTCTACCATATCTCTCACATAGTGATATGGGATCTCTATGTGTTTTGACCGATTGTGGATACTAAGTTTACGTAGAGACATGTCGCTATGTGATATGTTTCATAGGGTTTAATCAATATGTAATACTAAGTTCAGAAGGATCCTAATATGATTCATATGCATACTAAGAAATCATATATTACATAATTCGTGATATGAAATATCACCTAACATGTGATGTGAGGAATCACCTAACATGTGATACCCAATTTTCAATATCACCTAACATGTGATATGAGGAATCACCTGACATGTGATACACAATTTTCAATATCACCTAACATGTGATATGAGGAATCACCTGACATGTGATACCCAATTTTACATATCACCTAACATGTGATATGAGGAATCACCTTAGATCGTGATACCTAATTTTCATACCACCTTGATATGATGAATCACCTTAGACTTCTCTCTCAAGGAGAAGAATGCAATAACATACAAGATGATAGATGAAACTCCTTTTCATCTAAGGCTTCATTCTCCAACATGCCAAGTTTATCAGCCATATGTTCTGTAGGGATAATGTACCTTGAATAGCATACTTGTGCACTATATCTCTTATATAGTTTGCATCACTCTAGGTGAACCCCAAGTTATGTAAGGGATAGCATAAAAGTATTTTAGCCAGCACACATGAGACTCAATCTCATGATCATAGTCTTCTTGGTGCTTCCTTTAAGGTCTTTGTAATAACCTCCTCACCTCCTCGTCCAAGGTTGTTTTAGATGAACTATTATACTCCTTGTGAATCTAATATCAACCTTCTGTGAGGAAGTCGTGTCTTTGTCCTTTAGTCTGCATTACGCTCTTATCTTGAATTTCCAACCATCTATCTAGGAATATCATGACCTAGATATCTGCATAAAAACCTTCTAGTTCACATACATGGAATTTAATCATTTGAATCACAATTCTTTTTCCTTTTATAGTTTCCTAGTCACTAGGGAAACCATCTCGATATGGTTTACTCCCTCTGTATCAATATGATCAAGATCCTTGGAAATCAAATAAGGCATATCCTCTAGATGTTGTGTTGACTCCCTCTGAATCTTGAAGTACTAACATCAACTTTTAACCTTCTCGTCCAAGGTTTCCTCTGATGGTTCATCAAACTTCTTCTGAATGTGATATCACCCTTCTGAACTTCTCATTCAAGGTTGCTTCTAATATTTGTTAGACTCCCTCTGAATCTAATGGCAATCCTCATTTTCCTGCAAGAGAATCCTCGGAAGAGATCAAGGCAAATAGCTCTCATAGTACGTATAGAAATAAGGGAATAAGAGAGAGACTGACATAATATTCAAGGATAATTCTACATAGAGATATGAGATCATTCCAATGTAATATAGATAAATATCTAATTTAAATATATATGCACATATATGTGTTCAATCTTCTAAGTATATATATCTTTAATCTATGATTTCACATATTATTATTTTATATACATATGTAATCACCGTATATGTACATTTATATCTATCCATATAAATAAATTAATAATAATTATAAACATTGTATAGTGAAGAACATATATTATTAAAATAACATATAATACTTTCTTTTACCTTCTCACGTTGTGTCCCGTGATTGTCTCACTTTCTTTTATATTTAATCGCTACTATTGTTGTGGCTTGGACAGGTTTTGCAATGGTGTCGTTTGTTATAAGGATTGCCGATTCTTGTAGTCCTTAGTCATCGATTCGCATCAACTCCCAAAGACTGTGTATCTTTGTTAGCTAGATCTTTGGCACCTCTAGGAGTTCGGCAATAATCATAGCATCATCTTCCAAGTCAATATCATTATTGTAATCCTTTGTAGTTGTAAGGCAAATTACTTGTGACAAAGCTCGAAGCATCATATGATCGCAATTATATTCTCTGCGCTATAACATTGAGAAGGACAATTTGAGGCATCCTCACGTTAACAACCAAGCATTCCTCAAAATGTAGACATTGTCTGAATTGAGCATTCATAGGCTTCCTTCTGATGAACATAGATCAACACCATAATGACTCTTCATCTTCCCATGTTTCAATTCTAATCCACTTGAGAGGAGCCGCTTCCACCAGTTACTTAGTGGATCACTTCAAATAGGCGTACTCAGATAGTGCCTTAGCACCGTGTTCTATTCAATGTTCTAGAGGCCCATGCTCACCCAACGGATGCAACTATATCTCCTCTGAAATATCTATGGCCAATTGACTATATATGTTGAGATTGATCTTCAAGAATATATATCAAACTGCCTGAATATCACCGTAAGTAACTGAGATCGCAAAATATATATCAGATTGTTACCAGTATAAATATTATTGAGCAATATATGTATTTGTCTTATACTACAAATCTGAGTCTTGAAAATCTGCTATATATCTCCGTGAATATTTATATTTATTGACTATCTTATAGCTGATTGCTGTATCAATCTCCAATTTGATTTATGATCTTGTTGCGTCATTTGAGAAGACAATACGATAACCTTTTATGTTCGAATGAAGTCAAGAGGTGCATCCATTAACATTAACTTATAGCCCTGGTTCGTTAGCCTCCCTACGGTAACTTCAACATATTAATCTTCAACTTCACCATATGCGCACAATGACAAATATTAATTTCTCCTTAACTTTATTATTCACATAGGTGCAATATATGTGATAAGCGATAAAGAGGAAGCTCAAGACAATAATATTAACATAAGTCATCCTCTATTAATCAAATCAACATTATATCTGCACAATGGTCAGTAATAATCGCGCTTCTCCAGACTGTCCACTACCTCTGGGTAGTCTTCTATCACAAGACTTAGTCCTTGAGGTGCCGCTGAGTCTGCAACTGCCATCCCTCTTTTGATAAGATCGACCAGCAAGTCTTGTTCGTTGAGTTTCCAATGTTTATACGCTTTAGAGGACAACTCTGTGGTGCTTCAGTATGGTATTCGCATAGTACCTATGTCCAAAAATTATGCTCAAGAATTTCGTAAGTTTAAGAATATGCTCAACTATAGATTATATAGGTTTTGTATTTTATCTCCTTTTAATAACCTGGCTCTGATACCATGTTAAGTAATTATCGATCAGGAGATAAGATGTAAACTGAATGTTTGCAGTAGAATACAATTGCCTTGGTTATTGATTGATTCTACAAAATATAGTAACTATATATATTGAATCTAAAGGATGTGAATATGAAAAGACATGACTCATCATATTAAATTATATGACAAGTCATGACTGTTCATATTAACAAATTGTATAACTTATGATTATCGTTTTTATGCACACAGTAAACAAATCGCATAGCCAACAATATATTGAACGACATGTTTAATATAATCAGATATTCACGATACTATCGTGACTTCCTTTGCATACTTGGCCGATAATCATATTCGACCATTTAGTCAATTCAGTGATAATTAAATCGATTCAATAATATTTGCTTTACTTCATATTAATATATGTTACATATTCAATTATTATATATATATATATATATATATATATATCATGATTGTCTCATCGATTATTAAACACGAACGAACAATACTTTAATAGTTTCCACTTAATCCTTACGGAGAGTTCAAAATCAGTTTCCTAGCTCTCTGGTGAGGACCTCTAGGGGCTCTAGTTGCCTTATGGCCAATCTAGAATGGTCCTCAACTCTCAATTTGATTCATCTCCACTAAGTCCTCCAGGATAACCAACATAGGTATATCCATCATTATAGGTCCATCTCTTCCCAAGCCTGATGGATACCCACCATGGCGTTTCCATCTTAACATATGCATATGTATTTTACGACCACCAGTATATACTGTCTCTAGGAGATTACCAAAATCTTTCTCTGGATTCCAATTTGGAATCACGACATTCACTAAGAATGCCCTCCACCAAGCATGACTTGGATCGTGTTCTTAATTAGTAAACATAAGTACTAATTTCCAAATTATAATACTTCCACTTAGTTGTCAAAACTAAGTCTGATCCGATATCTTTGTTTTGTGATTACTTTTCTATTAGAAAGAGGTATCCACTTCTTCTGAATGTTAACTAACTTCTCAAAAAGGGAATGGATCTTCTAATGGCAGTCCCCCTCTAACTTGAAGATGAACTTGATTGCTGAAGAAGGAATTCGAGTACTGCAAATAATGGCAGTATACCGCAATTAATCACTTCCTTTAATACTGTTGTTGTTCGTACTAGTACGGTGGATTGTATGTCTCCTTGGCTCAATCTGTAATCTATCACTTGTTCCTTTATATCCTTTTGTGTATTACTTGATGTGATCTGCCAATTCCTTAATAGATCACCGCTTAATTCCTTTGTTTTATTGCTGAATGAATGGGCTTGCTATGGGCAGTTTCAATCAATGTATTTGTATTATTTGCTTGATCGGTGATTGAATTGCTTGATTCGATGATTGGATGAAATGAGTTGATTGATGATCGACTTTGATCATAGATCTTCTATATATATTTCCATATCGAACAGGGGTAACCTTTGGACCCAACGGTTGGATCCTCAAGAGTTCGCGACTCTTCATTGTAATGTACCCTTTTCTAGCCCATTAATTCCTAATGCGTCGTTAGCCCCTTTTTCCTTGGTCCCATGGGCTAACCAGGACTTTACAGGGATCAGAGAGAGATTTGGCGTAGGCAATTCCCGTTTCAGGCCAAACGGAGTTGATTCAGCATGGTTTCCAGATGCTATTTATAGTAAGTCAACAAGGTTCAGTATTTTTGGTATTTCCATGTTGGACTTTGAACGTCTCGTCGAGACCTTTCCAACAAGCTATCACACATGGTTTTCCGAGTTCGATTGGTTATTTATTTTAATGCCTGAAGATTAAATAGTTTATTAATAAAGTGACTATTAAAAATTAAGTATATATTAATATGTCACTTTATTATAAAAGGTCATTTTAATTTAAAGCGGGTTAATAAAAGACTCAAAAAGAAAGATGAAGAGACAGGCTGGTTGAAAATGAAGAGTCAGAGGGATGTTATAAAAGAACTTTCAAAGGCTCATTCTCTTCATGCTTGGTTTTATGATTTGGTTACTATTCTCTTGGAGAATTCGGAAGCTTCAGCTTTCAGCTGGTTTAAGGACGGAAACCCTTGAGCTTGGAGGCAGTGGTCGGAAACCCATTGTTCGTTGGAGATGTCATACAGGTGTTTCACTTGTGCTTAAAACCTTTATTGTTTATTATCCAATCTTGCTGTAATTTCTGTAACTACGATTGGAATTTGTTATTTCTGACTGAAGATTCAATTGCAATATTCATTTCTGAAACTATATGTTCATCTGGGTGTTTTGGTATTTTTGTTGGATAATTTGAAATCTATTGCATGAAATTATCTTTTTAAATTTCTGTGATATATTTTGAGAAAATTGGAGAAAACATCCTTTCTGAGATATTACAGTGGTACCAGAGCTTGTTTTCCTGCCAGCCTGTGAGGTTTTTATGAGTAACAGAGAAGTGCAATTTGATTGCCTAGGAATCAGAGTATAAATTTGCAATATAAGGTTATTTGCAGGAGATTTAAGTACTGGGGAATTGAATCAAAGCCTATTATCAAATTGTAGACACAATTTGTGACGTGAGAAATATTATTTTGTCGCAACTTCATACTAAGTTGTGTAATTATTTTATATTTCCGGTGGCATACAAGTATCAAGTGCTTCATTTTCTGCCGTGGGAATTGATAGAGTCGAGAGAATTATATTATCTGAACAAGAAAATCTATGCGGTGAATGTTTGTGGAAATAATCATTTGAAGGGAATAACTTTGGTATCCGGTCAAATACAATATTGGAGCCGACTTCTTTATCTTTGGCTTTGGGTGACAATATTAGCCAGTATTATTCAAATGGGCCAACTTGGTAAAAGTTTCATATATTTTTGATTCTGAGAGAAGATATCTTTGTATTGGTATGTTTATTCCTCATGGGGGGTTCTGTCTTTGACGAAATTTTAGATATATTAAAGTGACGGCCATGTTATGAGTGTGCGATAAGTTTTGGGTTTATTTTATGAAACTAATATGGTTGATTAGTATGTGGGGCTCGATCATATTCCTTCTTTGAAATAATATTTGTCAAACCTTCATATGATATCTACCGATTAGAAAGGAGTTTCATCGGGAATGAGAATAAGCCAATGTTTCATAAATTTTTAAGAGATTGTGGTGGATTAATGTTTTTTGTGTGCTGATAAGTCCATGGTCGGGAGAAATAAGGAGTAATATGTATTCCGAATTATTTTAACGGCATACATATGTATTGATAAAATATTTCTTTCTTAATATATTTGGGTACATACAACATGATATTTATTCGGGCTGAATTAATATTTACGGTGGTTCCTATTCATTGTTTGGCATGGTTTAATTTGTAATCTGGTTTCAATGTGCCTGTCGTAAGGTTTTCATAGAGGACTTAGCCAGTGATGTCAATATTACCGTACAAGGATCAAGCTGAGTTTATTGTATTTACAAAGACCATTAGAAGAAGTCACAGATGGATGCCGTGGATTCAATTCCCTTGTTACGGAGTCCCTAGAAGCAGTGAACACTTCTGAGCCTATGGTTTGGTGTTGCAAATTGTATGTACAGAACCGTCAGCAATATCTAGGTGCACTAGTTTTACCAGCAGTCTATGTCTTTATTAACGGATTTCCTCTGCCTGAAGCAAGTTGTTTGTAATGTTGACTGGCAATGTATTTAGCAAAGTTTGTTGTGAGATGATAATAGAGTTTGAAATATATCTCTGCAAATTACTTTCAAATTTGGTATGAACTGCTGCTCTTAAATTGTAAAGTCTGTGTTCAGAATTTGTAACTGAGAAGTGGTATGCTAATTGTTTGATAAAATTCCAAAAAGAAGAAATAAAATATCTGAAGTGAGTTCTGCTCCAAGTGTTTATCAAAATGTTTTCTCATGAAGTTTTGGTTAAATGGGTGGAAGTTTGATTCAGTTGCCAAGTGTTTATGTCTCTACACTTCAAGAAACTATTGCAGATTGCTATTCTCATGCATATGTTTGACATTATACCTTCACTAGAAACTTGTATTTTGTATTGTATTTTATCTCAGAACTAGCAGGGGAACTTACTGTGACAGAGAATTTCTAACTTATCTCTTCCATGGTGCCGTGTTGCTAAAGTTATCACACCAAAGTGTTGCATCTGTTCAGAATTGAGACAGTGGTGGAAGAAGGGTTCGAACCAAACTTACAACCTTTGTTTTCTCTTTGGATTCCGCTTTCCACATTTCTTTAAACAAGGGGGTATCGTAAAGAGCTCAGGTTATAGCTGTTCAGCTTTGGCAGAGTTCTCAGAGATATTGTCTTTTGTGCATCATTATCAGTATTCTGGGCAGCCACCTGAGGATTACAGTATCTGGTATAACTTGCAGAGATTAAATCATTTGATAACAAGTTGGTTGCGAGTTTGTCTCCACATTTGAACAGGTAGTTTGGGACAACCAATGCTAAGAGAAGGCACTCTGAGTATGCTGGAAATGCTGTTAGTTGGTAACAAGACGGTTTCCCATTTCAGTCAAACAGAGGTAGCATCTTATAGTGGAAGTGTATCGATTTTGAGGGAGTTTAGTTTGGAACAAATCAAAATGAAGTCATTGGCAGATCTGAAATCTGAACGTTTCTCAAAAGATTTTAATGACACCTTTAATGGTGAACAACTTAGGGATTTGCAGAAAGAAAGGGAAATAGGGAACTGGCTATATCTGATTGGATTACAGTTGGAGTCCATGAAGTTACCTGATGGTGCTTTTTCAAAGTTGGAGGAATAAATTTATATTTGTCTAAAGTTGACCAGTTTGATTGGAGGCTTCTGAATTGGGCTTTGCGGCCCTCCATGCTTGTTTTGGTCCAGCAGAGTTTATGGAGCATCCTTGTGAAGAGTTCAGACTTGCAGTTGCTACTTGTTTCAGTGAGATCATAAGAATAACAGCTCTTGTAGCACCCTATAATGATGACATATTGAAGAAGGTTCTACAGCTGATTGTGGAGAGCCTACATGAATTACATGATGTGAAAGCCCCTACTTTTGGTATGAGGGCTAAGATTTTAGAAATCATGGCAAGAGTCAGACTCTTTATTATTATGTTGCATCTCAAATGTGACAAGTTGATTCTACAAATGTATCAATGCTTCGTAACTGAAATTAGAAAACATCATCCAGACAATGTGAGGGCTTGCATGCAAATCATTATATCTTTAATTGTTGATGAGGATGATGACATTTGCAAGCGGTTGCAATTAGATTTGTTGGCTATTTGGAGGAAGGCGCAGGTTGTATCACGTATTGCTTATGGGATGTCCAAAAGTTTGATTGAGCATAAAATTGAAAGGTTCAAGGAATACATGACTGAAAATGAATTGATACTAGTGGGCTTACAAGTTGCAGGATCTCCTAAAATGAGCAAGAACCAAATGAGAAGAGAGTAGATATGTTTTACATGCCAAGAGACTTGGACACCTAATCATGTTTGTGGGGATTGTAATGAAGGTAAGGCAGCCAAAGAAATTCAGACCAGCAATAGAGAAGATAAGAATCTCATAGCTTTGTCCCAACAAAATAACACAAATTTTAGCGATGAGTTGAATTCAGTTATTGTTAAAGGCATGGGATACACAAATCTCTACATTGGTGACTTGGAGGTTGTAATTGACACACATTCTGTTGAGGATAGTCTTACTCAATGTGAGAGCATGTTGGGATCTCAAGATCTTTCCAAAGAAGTTTATGAATCTTCACATCATGAGAAATTGTTTGAGAATGATGACATAGCAGCAGCCTTTTCTTTGCATGCAAATCAATCAAACAAGGAGTTTGAGGCCTATGATGACATTGATGACATCCTTGTGAGGTGTGATGAATCATGTGCTCTTTATAGCAGCAACTCACTTATGCAAGATAGTGATTTAGAGGACGAATCAAGGATGTCATTTCAGGATGATGGTGTTTTGGATGACCAATCTGAAAATGCATTTCAAAATGACAATGATGAGAAGCATGCTTTGAAGAATCAACTGAAAGTTACTGAAGATATGGTTGTTGCAGCTTTAGTATGTTATGATGACACTCACAAAATCATTGACGATCTCTATAGGAAGGCTCAAATGGAAAAGAGGCAAAGGGGAATGGAAGATGATTATTTTGTTGCTGATTTGCAGATGGTTTAGGCAACCCTTGAATCTACGAATTCAAATTATTTATTTTTGCTTTCAGATAGGGATCATATTTTAAAGATTGCTGACATACATGCTAATAAATTGAAAGAAAAAGAGGATGAGGTTAACTAGCTCATCAAGGAGCTTAACGATACACGAGAAATAATAGAGTACATAGATTGCTCTTCAAGAAGCAAAAAACCAGATTGTTACCACCAATCAATTCAGGGGACAGGAGGAAAAAGGAGGGTCTGAGTTCTTTTAGGAAGTGATTAAGGAACTTGATAGCATACAACAAACTTATGACTGGGATAGCTGTCCCAAAAGATCAAGTAACAAATTTTTGGATCAGCCCGAACTTCAATATGAGCTAGATAACATTCAGTTGGTTGACTATTCATTGTTTGAGGTGGATGTTGATTGGACATTTGATAATCCACTCTTCGAGTTGGATGGGGGAGTTTTTTCTGATTCCAGTGATGAGAATGAAATTGATTGCATGATTTGGGACCTAGGTACAATTCCTAGTAATAAGGGATGGTCATGGAATTGGAGTACTGGATTAGTTTTTAGCATTAGTTTTGTTGCTCACTTACCAATCATCCTACATATGAGTTCATATTCGGATCTACAGGTGAGCTGGATGGATTCTTTGGTTCAACAGATGAGTGGTTCCGGGTTGAGGGTGGATGGTAGATATGTTTTGATCAAAGAAAATGATTTTTCAGCTTCTTCCTAACTTGTGATTTCTATGTATTCAGTGGTGTTTTAAATTGTTTACTGTTGTGCTAGTTCCATTCTAGCGTGGGTGTTGACTTCAAAGTACTTGTATACCTTAGTGCAACTAGTTGTCGGGCATTTCTTGGGCATGACCCAATTATTCTTCATGTCTATTTGGGATAATTTGAGTCATTATGGTCACTTCATAACTTCAGCCTGTGTGCTTGCATTGAGTTGGGTTTGTTGGAACGCTCATTTTTCCTACACTAGCATTTGGAGGCCAATTGTTGATGTCAAGTTTACAGTGGTTGACTACATGAGTAGTACTTGGACCGTAATTGACAGGGTATTTTATGAGGTGGTCTCTCTTGAGTTACCTTGGCAAAATATATCATGGCATTGATCTCAGCGCTGTTAAAGTTTTCAGACCTACGAGAGGTGGGTTGATATGTTTATTTTATGCCTATAATTGGTCTTATGCACTTCCATGGGAGATCATTCATAGTTGGAGAGTTGTTCAGTGTTGATATCTCCTTGAGACACTACTATTTCCTCATATCTTACAGTCGTGACAACATGATAATTTGGGATCTTGGTATTGGCATGTTTGTGCATTACTTCAGTGGGATTTTGACGAGTGGCTTCTCAATCCCAGGCATGTATGTATGTATTCTTGAGGTTAATATGGGATCCATACATTTGGTTTCTGCATGCAGGTGCAAATTGCTTGAGGGAAAGCAATCTCTGGTAAGGGAGGACTGTAATGTCCCATTTTCTAGCCCATTAATTCATGATGCGTCGTTAACCCCTTTTTCCTTGATCCCATGGGCTAACTAGGACTTTGCAGGGATCAAAGAGATTTGGCCTAGGCAATTCCAGTTTCTTGCCAAACAGGGTTGATTCTGCAGGGTTTCCAGATAATTACTATTTATAGTAAGTCAACAAAGTTTAGTATTTTTGACATTTCTATTTTGGTTTTGGAGCGTCTCGCTGAGACCTTTCCAATGTGCTATCACACATGGTTTTCTGAGTTTGATTGGTTATTTATTTTAATGCCTGAAGATTAAATAGTTTATTAATAAAGTGACTATTAAAAATTAAGTACATATTAATATGTCACTTTATTATTAAAGGTCATTTTAATTTAAAGTGGGTTAATAAAAGACTCAAAAAGAAAGATGAAGAGACAGGCTAGGGGAACATGAAGAGTCACAAGGATGTGTTATAAAAGAACTTTGAAAGGCTCATTCTCTTCATGCTTGGTTTTATGATTTGATTACTATTCTCTTGGAGAATTTGGAAGCTTCAACTTTCAGCCGGTTTGAGGATGGAAACCCTCAAGCTTGGAGGCAGTGGACGAAAACCCATTGTCGGTGGAGATGTCATAAAGGTGTCTCTCTTGTGCTTAAAATCTTTATTGCTTATTATCCAATCTTGCTGCAATTTCTGTAAGTACGATTGGAATTTGTTATTTCTGACTGAAGATTGAATTGCAATATTCATTTCTAAAACTATATGTTCATCTGGGTATTTTTTGTTGGATAATTTGAAATCTATTGCATGAAATTATCTGTTTAAATTTCTGTGATATATTTTGAGAAAATTGGAGAAAATATCCTTTCCGAGATATTACATTCATTAATTTATGTTTTGTTTAATTACTCTTATGTTAACCGTCACTTCATCTAATAGATTGCTGATTAAGATATTAGTGGTGCATTTATATATGCATCAACTTACATATTAGTATTTCATTTGTATACATATTGATTGATATACGAAGTATATGAATCGATTAATAGGGAAGCTGATCTATAATCTGTGATTATGAAGATCAGATTAATGATGAAGTTATTCATAATTGTTTTATATTGTTATTTCGACAATACATCATATTGTCATTAATTGAAAGTATTCGAAGATCTTGAAGGCATAGTATGTTGCCTATGTTTTTGCTACAATAGCCACCAATTAATTAACCAAAGTCGCACTCACATCTCTGTATATCCAGCCATGTCATCATCATAAGGGACAATATGATCAGTGGAAGGCTGACCTTTGACATTGGTATTCACATCTATTATCGCTCAATACATTTGCAGAAGATCAGACAGGGCTCAAAACACATATATCACAATTATTTGTGAGACATGGCCATAGAATGAGTAACGAGGGACACAGAATTGGAAGGATTAGTCGACGTTGAATACATACGAATGTTTTCGATAAATGTAGGTGCTTCGTAGGATAATCACATGTATTCGTAGTCGAGCAAGCTATATCGCCGGATACATCACTGTTTACCGGGTCAAGGAAGAAGAACAAATTGATTTAAATGGTGCCATTGAAGTATTCAGAACAACCATCAGGTGCTTGGTGATTATTAAACTTGCTGTGAACATCATGTTTGCTAGTATTAACACTGTTGGGAAATTCTGATTCACATCAGACACTAGTGATCTCAAATAATATTGTCGTTGTTTCTTGTGTTTGGTATGAATCACACAGTTGTTTCGTCTTAGATCAAAACAAGTCTGCTTGCTTCATGAGTCTCTTGAAGGACGACCAAACGTCAAGGGTGGGTAGTTACGCGTAGCAATTATTGGTATTCTCTCAAAGGCAATTGTATTTAGCTTTCCAATGACATTTCTATATTCCATTATCTTTGTAGAGGAATAAAGTGCTTTAGACAATTAAATAATTAATTTAGCTTGATTAAATATAATGAAAATATAATTAGTTTAGATTATTTAAAGTTGTTTATTTATTACATAAAGGTTTATTTAATATTGGGAATGAATAATTATAACTCAGTCTCTTTAGAGACTTTGTTATTTTATTATATTTATTATTTATTTATTTATATTGTAATTATATTTTAAATATTATATATTTATTTTTATTAAATCTCCTTAGTACAGCAAAATTTTGAAATGGGGTTTGGGTTCGTTAGTACAAAAACATGTAAAAAGTATATATATATATATATATATATATATATAATGCAGCCTAGAAGCATGATTTAAGATTGCAATGTCACATAGTATCATATTAACAAGAAAAACACGATAAACTTGTAATCATAGCATTATAATCATACCATTGTAGCATCATATCAACATCAAAATATTAAAATAATAATATTGAGTTGAAGTATCATTGTTTCAACTTTCAGCAATTGGAACTTTATACCAAGTTTCAATCATCTAAATCTTCTTCTTCTTGTTCATCAATGCCATTTGTTGATTCACAAACAGTGCCAATGTCAATGGGATCAATTGCATCAATAACGTTCTTGATTTCCAGTTTTGCTGTTAACAAGGGTTTGTGACAAATCATTTTACCAGTTCTGTTTTTTTTACCATCTGAATTCTATTGCAGTCCTGTCATGAATTGCAAGTCACGTCTAATGTAATTTATGTGTTTACTGTATTTTTAATAATGTAAAAGAGATCTTCATACATTGTGGTTGATGAACATTGCCTGCAAAGAAATTATATTCATTCCAATGCAAAATTTATATGGTGGTTTGGCAAAATTTCATAGAACAAAAAAGAAAAAATTAGACCAGCCTATACAAAGGAATGGGCTAGGATGCAGTTTTTACCATAAAAGCAACCTCCAGGACCTCCTTATCCTTCTTGTTGGTTGCCTCCATAGCACTAGCCAGGCGAGTCTACCATGGCTCTCTCTGCCCGTTCCTCGTCCAACTGTGCTGCCATAGCTGTCCTCTCAGCTGCGCACGCAGCCCTCTCCAGAGCCAACTCATATTTGTGATACTCCTCAACCTCTTGGAGTCGAGTGGTCATCTCCTCTCGGGCTTTCACTGCTGCCAGTCGCTGGGCCTTATTCTCCGATGCCACGTGCTGAGTCCTCAACTCATAGTAGCCCTCACGGAATACCTGCTTCATCTCGCATAGTAGTGAGTGAACCCGACTCTCCCCCACACTTTGCAAAAGGCCCCAACTCTCCAACATCTTGAAGGTCTCTGTGGCTGGCCATCCCCGAGACTCAAAGCATCAATGGAACTCCTGAGTGCAACCCGTTCCGACAAACTCTAACAACTCCACTTGCCAATCAACCACCTCGTGGTGCTGTGACCGAGTCGAGGCCACTATCCGCCTAGCTCCTATGACCACGTCTGCAATATACTGATCCAGGTGACTAAGCTCCTGCGGAGGCTTTGGTATGCCTGCATCATGCGAAGGAGTCATCGCCAACTGCTTGATTGGTGAACTCTCCGCCTACTCCCTGATGATGGGTGAGCTCTCTCCCTCTAGGTCCACTATCTCATATGGTATTTGTCGCCACGGTGAGTGGATGGCGGTTCCGACAGGGGCCATCGGTGTAATCTAGAAGCAGCTGAGCCAAGCCCTCATGTCAACTTGTGAAGTACCACTCACCAACCCCTGTACTTCCATCCCTGTCGGCTGCTCCACCAACTCTGATCTTACTGCCTCCGTCTCGACCAACTCCATGGCATCCGTCTTGACTGCCTCAATCGCCTCATTCAACATCTCTCGCTGTACTAGCTCCCTTGTAGCCTCAACTATCTTGGCTGCTATTGGCTGCCCAACTGCACTTATGGCAGACTTTGCCACTACTAGCTCTAGCTTTGTCGCTGGTGGTGGGGCTATTACCGCTGTCTCCACACTCTGAGGTGTCATGATGACCGGGGCCCTCAACTGCCCAAAGCCAGGCATGGGAACTGCTGCCACCGTCACACAAAATGAGGTAGGTAGAGTCAACTGGGCATCTTTAGAAAGAAGTGTCAGAGCAAAATGGACCTGTGTACCACCACCCGAGGGTGTGGGTGTGTCGAATCCTATCTCCGAGTCCACTGTCTCTCCTCAACCGTGTGACCCTCTTGGCCCACCATCTAGAAGCTATCTCCACTGGCTCCTGAAGCGTTACTCGATTCCGCCCGACCACTGTCGATAAGATCCGCAGACGCCTTATACCAGTGTGATCTCCTGCTTGTTTGTTCTGTGGAACAACCTTTGTGTCTATTGAAAAGCCTTTTCGAGCAGTTTTCTGACCCCTACGACCCTTCTTGTTAAGTCACCGTTCGTCTCTACAAGGCTCATGCGATCATGCCATTTATTTCCTTCAGCTCTCGTGTGCAAGTCACGACATGTGGTTTTCACTGTAGGCTTATTTCATCTCACTCCTTAGCCTTTTCTTCGTACGAAGTTTTCTCTAATTTCTCGTAGGCTAATTTCTCATAGGCCCAAGATCACCGTAGGCATGTCTTATGTCTTTGTAAGCTTCTCTAAGTATCACCGTAGGTTGCATTCACTTACCGTAGGCACTTGTTTGTTTCATATCACCCCCGACACAACCCGTTTGTTTCTCGTATGGCAATGACTTTGTTCCCACTTCATACGACGTCTATTCTCAACACCCTACTTAGACGACACTTTTTTAAAAATTTACTTCTTCGTAGACCGTGCGGTCTTTTTACCACCATACGGTAGTTTCTTTTTTTCCTTCTTGCAATATCACCATATGGTGATGTGAGGCGTTCGGGTTGTTTATGTTCTTGTCTGCACGGGGACCACCGTACGTCAATCCCCGTACGGTATTGATGCCGTATGGGTGACTATTATACGGTGTACTATACAGTGAGTTCCTTGAATTTTTTTTTCAAATTTATTTATTTATTTTTTAATTTTTAATTTTTGTTTTATAATACAATTTACCTCGCCGTGGGCCTTTCCAGTGGAATTGGGTCATTCCTCCTTCGTCTTTCATAGTACTCCTTCAACTTTGACCAATTCACAACATCCAGAATCTCCCGCCCATCCAACATCCACAACTTTATGGCTACGTTTTCTGCGACTTCGCGAACCTTGTAGGGACCCAACCATCTCACTTTAAATTTTTCAGGCTTTATCTCAATTTGCCCATTGTATTTCAACACCAGTTGTCTAGGAGTGAATCTCATTCGCCTCAGGTGCTTATAATGCCACAACTTTCAGTGTTGTTGGGCTGCCTCCGTCACCCACTATTTACCCGCTGGGGTAACCTAGTTTACTGATGCATAGACATTACAGGAAATACAAATATAGAATAACAGAGTCTTTATTGATCATTCATAACTTGAGTACATTTACAATAGCCACCAAATCATGATATCTTCATAGAGAAAATACAATGATTATATAGAACCCGAAGCTGTGCAACCAAACGTCGTCACCCGTTCCCAACCGCCTGTTTGTAACTAAGTATTGTCGGTGCATACATACCACAACTAACAGCCGACATAATAAACTATATGGCTAACATCATCCCCCCTAAAGAAAAGTCATTTCCAGACGACATGTCCGGAAACGAAACAAAATAGGAATGATGAACCACTACATACAAGAATCGAAACATGCTGCTCAGTCTCAACCTCGACCAAGTGTGGCAAATCTGCTGCTCAAATGATACTGCCTCCGTAGCCAATTTGTCTGCTATGCTGCCTTTTCCACATCCAACTACTGGGTACGCTGAGCCAAGTCTCGCTCTACTGCCTCCAATTGGGTGGTCAGCTCCTCCTGAGCCCTCTGTGCCTCCACCACGGCAGCCTCATGTCCAGCTGAGACATACTCTAGTGCCTCAAAGCATAGTACCCTTCTACCTCTCTCGCCACCACTAGCGACAATCCATGCGTGCAGCATCCCTCGGTCTCATCCTTCGTCGTTGCTGAAAACTCCTTTGTCGCGACTTAGGACTCTTTCGTCGTGGCTGAAAACTCCTTCGTCGCGGCTGAAAATTCCTTCGTCGCGGCTTAGAACTCCTTCGTCGCGGCTGAAAATTCCTTCGTCGTGGCTTAGAACTCCTTCGTCGTGGCTGAAAACTCCTTCGTCGCGGCTACTCTCGTCTTCTCCCGCTGGTTGTTTACCCTCAAATGGCGGTAGTTCGGGCCCATTTGTTGTATCCCTAATTAGTCATCAGTTGGCTATGTAATTAATAAGGAGTTTAATTATTCAATATTATTTACATGTTAAGTAATATTCAATAATTTATATTTCAACTTTACTTTATTGAATAAGCGGTTCCTTATGTAACAGTTCCCTTACGGGATTTAACCAACTATGGTTGGCAATAAGAGGGGTTGAGAGTGGCCGTAGCAGATAGGCAGAAGAATTGTGATAACATTTGTGGAAGAAGACAAGCATTTCCTTTCGTCAGAACAGAATCTGGCCTAGTGGAATCCATTTTTGGACGTACTAAGGAGGAAGAAGGTAGCAGCCTCTTGCGTGGAAGTAGATGTCAGAGAAAGTAGAATCATTAACGTGTGGATACCAAGATAGTGGTAGTGGTATCGTTTTGGCACCAGCGGACGGGAGTCAGGGAGCGCGGGCCCACATTACAGAGCATTGCAGACTTACATGCGGTGGTGGCTCGGGCTGCAGTGTCTGCCTGGAACTATATTAAATTCGAAAGTAATATCAAACCCGAGCATAACCATTGTCGCGTGGAATGTACACAGGTAAGGTTGGGGGTCCACGAGTAACATCTGGAATTGTTATGTGGAGACGACCATCGGATGCGTGAGTCATCCAATATATATGCTGCCGCAGGGGGAATTGGAATGTGGAAGATATCCACCGGACGCGTGGAGTACAGACATAAACAACACGCAGCACATGCTGTATTTTAAACAACAAATATATCGGGAATCGTCACTGTCTACTTGTAGTCGTGGCCTACACAGGAGGTAGCAGTACGGGCTTTGCAACATACTGCAAATAAGGTGCATACAAAATTTACTTATTACACTGAATCTACAAACATTTCTATTATTCCCATCTGTCTGCTGAAAGGAAACATTTGTATGGATTTTCAAATGATACAATAATCTGGGCATTCTGTTATTCCCATCTGTCTGCTGAAAGGAAACATTTGTTTGGATTTTCAAATGATACATTAATCTGGGCAGTAGACAATTGAATAATTCAATCATACATTTTAAGGAAATTGAAAGGGATTTTTGCATGGAAATGAAATATGTGTTCAGTTGTGCTTCAGTAATCTTGCATTCTTGTATTCAGAAACAGTATTAGTAAATTGGGATTTTACAGTGGTATCAGAGCTTTCGTTCTGCCAGCCTGTAGGGTATTTGTCTTCACAAAAACAAGAGATTGTGTTTTACTGAATATGCTATCAGGCCATTATTATTTTCGGAATACCCGAGAACGTGAAAATAGGAATCCAACCAGCCCATCCAGTTCAACTCCACAATTTGAAATTGAGGAAAGTCATACAGAGAGAGAAGAAGAAATAATTTTTGAACACAACAATAACATGGCAGAACCAGAAAATAATAGAGATTTAATTGCAGCATTAATTAGAAGTCAACAAGATATGCAAAACAATATAAACACTATGACCAATCTGATGACTCAATTCATGACTCAAAATTTAAACCAAAATCAAAATGAAGGTGGTAGGGATGACCGTTCAGTTAACAATAATCAGGCCGAAAGATCATCAACAGCCAGACCTTATATGCCAAATTTCACTCCACAAAATTTACACCCAGAACATGAACCTACGGTTAGGGAAGTGCAGGATGAAATTTTCAATGATTGGGACTCAGTTGGGGCAGAATTTAGATCTCACATGACGTTTAGGGAGTACATGGATGTCAGAATGAAACATAGGACACATAGGGGCAGGCATTTCAATAACGAACTACAGAGGAAAATTGGGATGATGTCCATTCCTTATTTTGATGGCACAGGCAAAACCACCGCAAGGGCTTGGGTTCAAAAATTAGACACATTTTCAATTAAATCATATGAAGGAGGATGAAGCTATCAAATATGCAACGTTACATCTTGATGGAGTAGCACATGAATGGTGGCACCATGGACAGGCCACATTGGGTCATAACCTAGTAGATACATATTTGGAATTCACGGAACGTCTCATTGATAGGTTTGATTCTAAGGATCCGGAATTACATTTAAAAGAATTGACGCAGCTAAAACAAACAGGGTCAGTTGAACAATATGTAATAGAATTTGAAAAATTAGCTGTGCTTGTCACTGAAATTTCGGAGCGAAACAAGGTTGTCCTTTTTATTGATGGACTCTCTGATTCTTTGAAAGGTTGGGTTAAGTCTTTGTATCCTACCACTCTGCAAATGGCGATTAAGAGGGCTAGAGATCTAGAACCTTCTACAAAAGGGAAAACTTGGAACAAAAATCTTCTACCGAAATTAGATAAGGACAAAATTTTTTCTAATAGAGAAACATTTCCAAAACCCACATTTGATAAAGAAGAAAGGGATGAACTCAGGAGACGCAAATTATGCTTTAGTTGCAAGGAAGCATGGCAACCAGGTCATAGGTGCTTGGGTAAAGGGAAAATACATTACATTGAAGTTTTGTCAGACGATGATGAAGATGGGGAAAATACAGACCCCATTATTGAAAATTCTCAAAAGGTTTCCGTCTCTGAACAGGAAAATAAACAGCCAGGTGGTACGATAGCTTCCATGACCAGAATTCCTCATTA
Organism: Thuja plicata; assembly: GCA_018584345.1. Classification (NCBI taxonomy): domain Eukaryota; kingdom Viridiplantae; phylum Streptophyta; class Pinopsida; order Cupressales; family Cupressaceae; genus Thuja; species Thuja plicata. Next base: position 189,457 of record MU221637.1, read on the forward strand.
CAACATTTTCACGGTAAGAGGAGTATTACAGGGTCAACGAGTGATTGTTATGATTGATAGTGGATCTACTCATAATTTTATTGATGCTGCTCTTGTTAAAAAAAGGGGTTTACCTACAGTTAAACATGATGGTTTTGATGTGAAAGTGGCAGGTGGTACTAATTTAGTTAGTACACATAAAGTTCCACAATTGAGTATTGCTCTAGGTAATTATATGGTAACAGATGATTTTTATGTAATTGATTTAGCTGATACTAATGTTGTCCTGGGAATTCAGTGTATGGAAACTCTGGATAAATATTCGCAGAGTTTTAAACGTATTGAATTCTCCTTCAAGGTGGATGGACAAAAGGTTATTCTCAGGGGAATGTCGAATAGTGGACCCAGGGTAGTCTCTGCTAAAAGGATGGAAGCCATTTTTCGTCATGGGGAGGTTGCTTGGTCAGCACAGTGTTTGATCACTTCCAAGGTATCAAGGTTTGAAAATAAGCACTATTCAGATGATTTGTTGCGGATATTAGACTCTCACAATCTTGTTTTCAGTGATATACCTCATGGGGTACCTCCAGATAGAGGGTTTGAGCATACAATTGAACTGGAAGAAGGGGCTAAGCCCGTAATCACTACCCCTTACAGGCATCCTAAGGCATTCAAGGATGAAATAGAGAAAGCAATTAAGGAGCTATTGGATATGGGACATGTCCGACCTAGCTCGAGTCCGTTTGCTTCTTCGGTGGTGATGGTCAAAAAGAAAGATGGGACTCTTCGTATGTGTATCGACTACCGGGCACTCAATAAAAAGACTATCAAAAACAGGTATCCTATTCCTCGTATTGATGAATTATTAGATGAATTACATGGTGCTGTGTATTTCTCTAAGATTGATTTGAGATCCGGGTATCATCAGATTAAGTTAAGGGAACAAGACATACATAAAACTGCTTTCCAATGTCACTATGGTCATTATGAATTCTTAGTTATGCCTTTTGGACTAACGAATGCTCCAGCCACGTTCCAGTCTTGTATGAACCATATTTTTAATAAACAGCTGCGGAAATTCCTGCTTGTTTTCTTTGATGATATATTGATCTACAACAAGTCTTGGGACGAACATCTGAAACATATTGATGAAATTCTGGGTATAATGGAGTCTCAATCTCTTTACGCCAAAGCTTCTAAATGTGAATT
>MU221637.1:199307-238777 GCA_018584345.1 Thuja plicata
CGACTCAAATCTGGAGAACCACCCGAAGGGGTTAATGACGACTTTCCAGATGCACATCTTTTTCGCATAGCCATCCTCCCAGCATGGTATATGAGCATTGGCGAATACCTCTCAACGTCGCAGTTTCTGAGGGAGATGCCACCCTGTGAACGAAGGAAATTGGTGTTGAGAAGTAAAACATTTTCACTTATAAATGGACTACTGTATAAAATGGGACTAGATCAAGTACTACGTAGATGCGTTCTTGAGGAGGAAATCCAAAGTGTGCTACGGGAGGCGCACGAAGGCCCAGTAGGCGGACACATGGGACCCGACACAATAGCACGGAAGGTGTTGTTGGCAGGATTGTGGTGGCCCACCCTACACAATGATGCCTGAGAGTGGGTGGTAGGATGTGACACTTGCCAAAGAGCCGGGAAGCCATTAAAATGGGACTTCATGCCGTTACAACCTTCCCAAGCACAGGAACTCTTTGAACGGTGGGGACTCGACTTCATCGGACCTCTGAAGGTAAGTAGGGCCCGAAGGTGCCGGTACATAGTGATCACCACAGAATACATGACGAAGTGGGCAGAAGCACGGGCCTTGCCGGACAACTCAGCCTTGAGCACGGCCAAGTTCATCTATGAGCAAATCATAACACGGTACGGCATTCCGGTGCAGTTGACTAGTGATAGAGGGGGCCACTTTGTTAACCATGTCATCCGACTGTTGACAACAGAGTTCAAGATTTTTCACTCCTTGTCTAGTCCGTATTACCCTCGGGCCAACGGGCAGGCCGAGGCCACCAACAAAATAATCTTGTCAGTAATTTACAAGTCCTGCGGAGTAGAGGAGGAAGACTGGGAAGAAAAGCTTCCCTCAGTGTTATGGGCGTACCGAACAACTTACAAAGTCACCACCGGACAAACGCCCTTCCAGTTGATGTACGGGTAGGAGGCAGTTGTACCCGTAGAGTTCATGGTGCCAAGTTTGCGAATAGCGGTGGACAATAGGTTGGGAGATATGGAAAGCCTCCGAGAGCGATTGTATAACTTAAACAAACTAGACGAACGTCGCCTGATGGCACAGTGGGCAACAGAGGTGGCACAACTGCGACGAAAGGCTTGGCACAATAAACATCTTAAAAGCGTCCAGTTCACTCCCGGCCAACTAGTACTGAAATATAATGGTAAGAACGAGATTAAGCCAGGCAAGTTTAAGGTAAAGTGGCTGGGGCCATATCGGGTGCGACAGGTCGGTGATAATGGGGCGATTAAACTGTGGACGCTTGATGGCAAGGAAGTCCCTGACACGATAAATGGATCTAAACTGAAGCCCTATCACGAGCGGCGCATCGTACCACCGGAAGGCGGAGAGCCCTATCGGGAGCAGCGTGACGAACCACTGGAAGGCCCGTTGATTTTAAAAAAAAAAAAAAAAACTGACACCGTATGGCCCGACACCGTACGACACTGCAACACACCGTATGGTATGTGGCCGTACGGGACCACACCTCTACTGTGCAGGCCCACAACACAACAAAACCAAACACCGTACAGGCCGTACGGGCCTCGACATTCAAACAGCTTCACATAAACATCCGTACGGTCCCGCCTGTTACACCAAACAGCCTGTACAAAGGAAACAAGAACCACATCACCGTACGGACCCGCGCAAAACAGCAGACAAAGACATTGTTAGCTCCCGATACCGTACGGAGGAGGAGGTGCGCAACAAGCCACCTTACGACAAAAAGCTCACACGGCCCACTAGTCAAAAGATATGTCTGTAGGATAACCGTACGGTCACGCTACCGACACTTGAAACAAATAAAGGCAGAGACACAGGGTGCACACTTCAGATCGTACAGTTCCACATAGAAAGACAAAGTGGAGGGTGTCTCCGTGCTTGTTCCACGAACTTACCAACAAAGTGATGGGGAGTCCTGGGGATGCAAGGCTGTACGGCAGCCTTCACACCTACGCCCAAGGTGGTACGACCACACACCATGGGGCGGAAGGAAACTAGGCCGTGAGACCATATATCTGGAAGGAAGGCAAGTCGTCTAGAGTTGTGGGTGTAGCCGTTACCATCAGGTACAAAAAGGATGGCATAGGATGGGATGGGAAGTAGGCTGCGCGGGCCCATGAAGTGACAATTCCATACGGCCAAGCGTGGACGGATTTGCTAGAAAGTGTTTATTAAACAAAGCATCCCAAGACCGTTGAGGAAGTCAAAGCACGTAAAGAGGCCCTGCAGTTAGGGATCCGGAGGTAGTTAATTACTGGGTATATAGAAAGCAAAGAAAATTGTTATGAAATCAGCTGAAAAACGCAACTGGAGGACGAAGTTGACAAACAACACTAGGGATATGGATAAAAATGAGCAGGTGTTACCCTCAAGAGTGAGAGTTGCAGGTCGCACCGACCCAGGGAGAAAGAAGACTAGACAAAAAGGGCAAGGCCAGATGACTGTGACATCCTCCTCCCAGGATTATGTCACACTTCAAACTGTAATGTTTGAGGGTTTGAACGGCTTGGACTGCCGGAGGTGGTGGCAGGAGACACGGAACAGCAACCCGGTCAAGGGAAGTCTTCGAAGGGCACAGGTCCAGTGGGTCATCCAGATGCCAATTTCTTGCATCAAAGAATTCGAGGGTCCCCTGCGAGCAATGGTGGAAATGTATGATGAACACTCTCGCACTAGCACCGTGTCCTATATGGATTGTGATGTTGAGATTTTCTTCACCGCCAAGGAGTTTCGTAGAGTATTTGGGTTGCCGAACGGAGGGCAAAAGATCAACCTCAAAGGCAAGAAACTCACAGCCGAGGTGAAAGATTTCTATATCAGGATGATATGCCGAGACAACCTCTCCGATGCAGAGAAGAAATCTATCCGCAAGTCTTCACAGGGTCGAGGGGTGAAGAAATCTTTTGTGAGGGAAGGGCATTGGTGTAGCCTCATGGACGTGGTCAAGAGCCGACTTACAGGTTCCAGCAGGGCTTCCGATATCTCGTTTCCACAGATATCATTGATGAACAACTTGATGGGGGGTAAGATCTATGACTGGGCAGAATTGTTATCAGAGCGCATGAACGAGTTTATGACGCTCCAACACAAGACATTCTACATGCCACATTATGCCATCGGGTTGCTTTTGGACGCATTGGTCAGACAGATCCTGGAGGCCACTTTGTCGAGAGAAGTTAAATCAGGGCCCTTGGCTCTCGGTGAGCCTCCCATTATGTGCTGGAAACATTTGGATGTTTCGACTGGTCAGAAGGCTCTCCCAGGGCAGAAGCGACAATGGCAAACAGTTTTTGAATCTGCATCGGAGGACATAGACAGCGGACGCGAGGCGACATCTGAGAGTGACGGGGATGAGGATACAGTAGGGGGGACACCACGGAGGTGGCTGTTACCATAGCCACGCCTCCACCAGTGCTATTTACACCACCAGTGCTCTCTGCGACTACACATTTGATTTTCACAGCGGCGTTGGGCACACAGACTACCCCCGCTTTTGGTCAGTTGAGGACACCAGTCGACATGACCCCATCAGTGGTCCCAGAGGCATTACCCTCAGTGGAGATAGAGGTAGAGGGAAGTAGGATAGAGGAGTTGGATCCGCCCGTACTAGAGGGCCAAGTACAGTTGGATGTGTTGGGACTGATGCCGTGGTGACAGTTGACAGGGCCTTGTTGGACCCACCTCGAGCTGATCCGTCCTCCATTGAGGGCATGTGTAGTTGGCTTAGCCAACGTTTCCAGATGGTCCATTGGCCCCGGTCGGCACGGCACTTCTCTCTCCTAGACGGGAGGTATCTCCCGAGGTGATTGATCTGGATGCAGTCGCATCCCCTACAGCTACACACTTGGCAGAGGAGGTTGCCCAGGATGGAGGAACGGAGGTGGGACATACCACACAGGATGTAGGCACAGAGGTCGTACATTTCGGGGAGACGGGGACTATAATCACAGATGGATTGGGGGATTCTTTCATTCTGCCTCCACCAGCGCCCATGGATGACATTGAGGCATTCCTTGCCGATGTGGTAGCCCGTGGCCGTCAAGTGATGGCTTCTGCACAGTCTCGGGCTACGGAGAGTGTTGTCGCCAGCTTGGAGGGCCTATTGACTTTTGTCCGGACTGGATGCCCCATAGCTTTTGCAGCCTGTTTTGAGGCAGGCGGATTGCCCACTGTAGAGACAACGGAGATGTTGACAGCTTGGGCAGTTACAGAGCCTGAGGTAGAGAGTCGTGTAGAGACTCTAGTACAACAGATCGAGCAGGCCTTCAAGGAGGGCTATGATGCCCTGAGGAGTACGAAGCAGGTTTCGGCAGAACGGGAGATGGCACGGGTGGCCGCGCAGAGTGCTCGGGAGGAGCTGGCCACCCGGTTTGAGGCCATTGAGCGGGACCTGGCTCAGAGTACCGAGGAGTTAGCTCGTCAGCAGGCCGGTTGGGCGACAGAGTGCCAGGGGTTGGTGGCGCAAGTGGAAACTGCCAGGGTAGCGCAGTTAGCTATGGAGGCACAGATTGCACAGGAGTGACTTTCTTTTGAGCAGCAGTTAGAGGAGCTATCCGCCGAGCGGCATGCCTTGGACACTTATCTCACCCAGGCTCAGGAGGCTGCGGACCAGAAGGAGAAAGAATTGTTGGAGGTTGCCATGATGGTGAAGAATGCCCTGGAGCACCGAATGGTTGCAGAGCTGGATTTGAGGGCTCAGACGGAGCAGGTCTATGCGTTACGAGCTCAGTTAGCATCTTCCACCTCTTCAGGGATGCCCTCTCAGACCCCCTCTTCCCAGTTGTGATTATTTGGTTTTGGTTACTTTTGTCCTCATTTTAGTTGTGCAGTCGTCGGAGACGACTTGTTTTTTGGGGGGGATGATGTTGTCGAGTGTAATGTACGGATGTGTTGGTTGGGAATTAGTTACGTCCGGAGGCTAGGGAGTTGCGCACGGTTGTCAACCGTCGCGTCCCTTCGGACCTTTATATACTTGTATTACCTTCGGGTAAAGGATCATCGATGTAGAGACAATGTTGTAATCACTTGACTTGAATAAATAATAATACTTGTCATTTACTTTAGATATATCATGTTCTGTGTATACTACAATTAGACCAGGTTACCCCAGCGGGTAAACAGGGACCACGGTCTCTCGCCCGGAAATAAGGAGAATAAAGATTTTGAAGGCTACGGCTACGGGGTTCCAACCGTCATCGTCACGAGCGTCATTACTGAGGTTTTTCCCTTTTGATTTTGCCTCTCGGTATTTGATGGGTTCTTCCTTTGTAAATTGGTGTATCGGGGTGGCCTCCTCCTCCCTAATGCTTAGCATGTTACAAGATGGTGTGAAGAACTCGTAATCGTCCATTTGCCAATGAAAGAGGCCATTCATTGAATTTCCATCATCCCCAGAACATTCTTCCAACTCCAACACCCCTTCGTCATTGGGCTCCATTCTTCTTTTCCCTCCGTCTTCTCCCAATTGCTCTCCTTTGGATTCTGAGTCCGAAGATGCTAACTCCTCGCTCACCATTTGCGTGCAGAGATCAATCACGTACTTCCTCCCAACAGTCTCCATGGTGAGTGTGTTCCGCTAACAGTTGTGGTTCACCTTCGCCGAGGTGAGCCACCCTCGTCCCAAAATAGCCTCGTACCCCTTTTTCTTTAGTGGGACGCCACAAAGTCGAGTACGAAGGGGTGTGTCCCAATCATCACTCTTTGAGCCATGAGGGTTCCAATGGGTTGATGCCGTGCTGGTCTGCTCCCAACAAGTTGAAGGTTGGAGGCCTTAGTGTGGGTTTCCCCCACTTTTTCCATGTCTCCTTCGGAAGTACATTTACTCCGGACCCACCATCTACAATGGTGTCTGTGAGAGTGGTGCCAAGGATACCCATCTCGACGACTGCCGGGTACCTCCCGTTGTTTACAAGTATCATCAGGTCAATTGCAAACCCTTCGGGAATGTCCGTGCGTGTGGTATTTGGCTGCGTGGCGAAGTTCCCCAACAGTGTCGTTCCCAAGTGAGGCATGGTGTGAAGGAGGTCTTGGAGTTTCACCGGTACCTCTAAATGTAACAATTGTCTCAAAATGTTTTTTTCTCCCTCCCTCCGATCCGAGGTGGTGGCCATCTGCCATGTTTCTTTTTGTGCCTTCATCGCCTTCTCTATTTCTTCCTTAGCCTCCTGTGCTCGTTGTTTTTCTGTTCGAGGGTTTGGATATGTGGCTTGCTTTGGTTGCCCTCGGGTGACGGTCAGTACCATACTCGTGCTTCCATCTATGTCTAGCCAATTAATGCCAGATTTCGAGCAGTTGGCATCCTCATGGTTGCCAGTACCACACCAGTGCCATAGCTTGTGCGGGGTGTTGCCCTTGTCGCAGTCCTTTGCAAAGTGGCCCCATTGATTGCAAGCTCGGCACTGGATCACCGACCGACCCTTGGAGTCATATTGTATTCGACTCCTTGTGTTGGTGTTGGTGTTGTTATTGCCCCTTCCGCCACTGCGTTGGTTGCCTCCATACCCGCCCGATGTAGATGGTTGCTCTTGGGTAAATAGCACTTGTTGAATCCTCACTTTCATGTTGTATGGGCATTCCTTGGTGGAATGGCCCATGATCTGGCAAATATCACACAATGCATTTTTGGGACACGACCCCTTTGTATGGCCGCTCTCCTTGCAGTCCGTACACCACATGTCATCTTCCCCTTGCTGGTACCCCCTTTCATGGTCTTGAACTCCTTCATTCTCTCCATGTCCTTTTGGAGTGCCATGACTTTTTTCTTCGACTCGCCATCACTGCTACTGTCATCGTCCGTAGTGTCATCTTCGTCGGAAGAAGACTTGCTTCTTTTCTTCTTGGAGGTCTTCTATTCGCTCTCCAAGTCCATCGCCCGGTTATAGTCATCTTCGTATGAGGTGGGGGGCACTATCTTCATTTTCCTCTGTAGGTTCGATTTCAGGCCCTCCAGGAACCATCTTTTCTTCAGGCCATCTACTGGCTGGCTCTCCATTTTTCCGACTAACTCCTTCAGTCGGCGGCTTTAGGCCCGCACAGTCTCCTTCTTACCTTGTTTGGTACCGTATATCTCTGAAACAATTTCATTGTCATCCCTCAGGAGCCGAAACTCCTTCTGGAATTCTTTCTTGAGTTCGTCCCAAGTGGTCACCTTTGTTTTGTCCACATCGGAGTACCAGTCGATGGCTACCCCTCTAAGTGTGGCGGGGAACTGTTTCACCCATTCTACCTAGTCGACGACTCCATTCGCAGACCAGATTGTCTCGCATGTACGACAATGCCGTACTGGATCTTCCTTCCCATCTCCATGGAATTTTGGCAGCTTCTCTTTATTAGTCGCCATGTTTACTTTTCTAGGTGCCGATTGTGTTTCCAGCATCGGTTGTGTTACAGGCTGGGATGGTACTGTCGGCGTCGGTACCCCGGAAATGTTTGGCACCGTACCACTTGATGTCCCCGAACTATTGGAACTGTCGAGGCCTGGTGGGCTACTGTGATCCCCGTGCCTCTCAGTCTCGGCGGCAGCGGTATCGCGAGCCTCCCTCTGTGCGGCGTCCTCTTCTTCCTTTCGTTGGGATTCTCTTGCTTCCGTTCGTGGGGTTAAGGTTAAGGACCCGAACAAGCTCCTTGTTTCCTCTAGGCGGTCCTCGTCACTTCTCCCGGCCCCCTGGTTAGATTCCTCCAGATCCTCGCCTTTACTTACTCCCTTCGGTAGTCCTTCGGCGCGTCTTCTGTATCTTTCCCTTCGGTCACCTTGCTGCTGTGCGAGTACGGCTTTTCTAGCGGCTTGTTCCTCGAGTTTCTTCTTTCTATTTTTATTCAATTGATTGGGCATGAATTCTTTGCTCACTTCTTCACAGGGCAATAATCAACACATCCATTTATTTTTTTGCCTTCCTGAGTACGTCTAGGTAGCGACGCCAAATGTTTACCCGCTGGGGTAACCTAGTTTACTGATGCATAGACATTACAGGAAATACAAATATAGAATAACAGAGTCTTTATTGATCATTCATAACTTGAGTACATTTACAATAGCCACCAAATCATGATATCTTTGAAGAGCAAATACAATGTTTATATAGAACCCGAAGCGGTGCGACCAAACGTCGCCACCCGTTCCCAGCCGCCCGGTAGTAACTAAGTACCGTCGGTGCATACATAACACAACTAACAGTTGACATAATAAACTATATGGCTAACACCCACTGTGCCATCATCCTTATCCAGTTAGTTTAAGTCATATAGCCTCTCTCTCAGACTCTCCATATCGCCTAACCTATTTTCAATGGCTATCCTTAAGCTTGGTACCATAAACTCGGCTCGCATGATGGGCTCTTGGCCATACATTAACTAGAAGGGTGTCTGACCAATTGTTACCTTGTAGGTCGTGCGATAGGCCCACAATACCGTAGGCAACTTCTCCTCCCAGTCCTCTATTCCGCGCGACTTGTAAATTGCGGACACCAAGATCTTATTGTAGCTTCGGCCTGCCTGTTGGCCCTCAGGTAGTAGGGACTTGACAAGGAGTGAAAATTTTTGAACTCCGTCGTTAACAACTTGATCACATGATTGACGAGTTGTCCTCCTCGATGGTTTGTCAGTTGGATGTGGATGTCGTATCGCGTAATGATTTGCTTATAGATAAATTTGGCCGTACTCAGTGCCAAGTTATCAGGTAAAGCCCGCTCTTCTACCCATTTAGTTAAATATTTTGTGGCCACAACAATATAACAACACCTCCGAGCACAACTGGCCTTCTGCGGTCCAATAAAGTCCAGTCCCCACCGTTCAAACAAGTCTTGAGCATGTGAGGGGTTGAGCGGCATGAAATCCCTCTTCAGCGGCTTCCAGCCCTATGACATGTGTCACACCCTACGACCCACTCCCTGGTGTCGTTGTACAACGTAGGCCACCATAAGCCTGCAAGAAACACTTTGCGTGCTATTGTGTCCGGTCCCATATGTCCTCCTGCTGGACCTTCATGTGCTTCTCCCAAAACGTTGGGAATCTCCTCCTCCATGGCACATCTGCATTAAATTGTTACCCTATGAGGCAAACATCTGGTGTTGTTGCCAGGGAACTCTCAGATGATTCATCGATAGTTACAATGTATCATAGTAATGACACCAATGTATTAGGACAACAATTTCCACAATACCAATATTACAATGATATCTCTCGGATGCAAGTACATGACATATATAGATGTTGAGGGAGTTGTGATTGCCAACCGTCGCAACCATTCCCAACTACCTATCCCTTGACCGTGCTAACAAATATTAACCACTGTAATTTACCTGAGAACAAACCTTCGGTTGTAGCTCGGATAAACCTAAAAACTAAACATAATTTCATCAAAATGACATATTGCCAAACCCTGAAACAAATGTGTGTATGAATCCCAACCACTTGATACAACCCAATATAATATGCCAAGCCACTAATACATTTGGTACAAGATATTAACAAAAGCTATCGAGCTACCCTCGAAGCCATCTGCACCCCATCTTATCAATGAATTGAATGTTTGTTTCCTCCCCTCCACCCATGATATCCTGTTTCCAAGTTCAATATACATCTTGATTTACAGGTTAGTGTAGCATTGGCGTATCCCAAATCCGTAGTCAACACCTTTTCCCTACTTCATAACAAAACATTTTATATTAGCTGGGAAAAAATTCATAAAATTTATTGCTTAAAGATTAGCTTTTTATTATCTATTCACTTTTCATCTTTCCAGAACTGAAATATAAAAGAAATGTTAATCATTCTAAGAATAACCATTTTTTACTCGATTTTACAAGACATTTGAAATAATGAGAAATATATCCGAAGTTAAAAAAATTCTAGCCCATGTCTAAAATGCGCCAAGTAAAGGATTGGAAAGAAATGATTTAAAATTTGCCATGTGTGGAAAATCAAAATTTTGAATTGCAAAAGACATTATTTTTTTTTTTGCTTAGAAATGGAATTTACCTATGTCCAATGTGCACTCAAAATGGTGATTTAATATAATGGTGGAATTAATGGAAACTTATTAAGTGTTGAAATTCTACATCAATGATCAATTGAAATTCTACACCAACGTCAATGTGCGCCTAAGGAAAGAAATTGCAAAAAATGGATTTTAAATTGATCAAGTATGGAAAATCGAAGCAATATTAGAAACATTTGGAATTTGATTAAATATTGGAAGTGACGTCCAATATTTAATCAATAAAACATTGGAATATTTTAAAATGTGCCTAAATGAAAAGAAATTCCACCCTCTTCAAGTATGCACCTAGAATGAGTTTTTAGAGAGAAAGGTGCGGGAATTTTGAAGGGAGAGGGTTTTTAGAGAGAAGAAGGCGAAGAGAGTTTTTGGAGAGAAAGAAGGCGCCATAATTTTGGAGAAAGTTTTTAGAGAGAGAGAAGGCACAAAATTTTGAAGGGGGAGAAAGAGCTTTTAGGTAGAGAAAGAAGACGCAAGAATTTTGAAGTGGGAGAAAGAGCTTTTAGGTAGATAAAGAAGACGCGAGAATTTTGAAGTGAGCGTTTTTAGAGAGAGAAAGAAGGCGCAAGAATTTTGAAGGGAGAGTTTTTAGAGAGAGAGAAGGGGAAAGGATTTTGAAGGGAGAAGAGTTTCGAAGGGAGAAGAATTTCGAAGGGAGAGTTTTTAGAGAGAAAGAAGGGGCAAGGATTTTGAAGGGAGAGTTTTTAGAGAGAGAAAGAAGGTGCGCGAATTTTGAAGGGAGAGTTTTTAGAGAGAAAGAAGGCGCTAGAATTTTGAAGAGAGTTTTTAGAGAGAAAAAGTCGTGAGAATTTTGAAGAGAGTTTTTAGAGAGAAAGAAGGCGCGAGAATTTTGAAGAGTTTTTAGAGAGAAATAAGGCACGAGAATTTTGAAGAGTGAGTTTTTGGAGAGAAGGCATGGGCTTTTAAGAAGAAAGAGGTGAATTTGCAGAGAGGAAAATCAAAGAGAAATTTTGAAGAGAAGTAATTCTGAAGTGGATTGATCAGAAAAGAGGCAGGAGAATTTGAAGAGAATTTAAAACGAATTGGAAGAATTCAAAAAAGAGGCATGGGAATTTTGGAGAGAAAGGAATTCTGGAGAAAGAAAGTTTCTTTCTAGAAAGAAAAGAAGTTTTATTGTAAATTTTTAGATTCCAAGAGTTTTAATTTTATTCCAAATCTAGAATGAGATGTAGAATTGCCTTCTAATTTACTTCCTCGCTTAATTCTTATGTCAATTATTTTATTTTGAAAGACCAAGAATTCCAATTCCAAACATTCAAGGAAGACATACAAGTCCCAAAACGTCCATTTTTCAAGCAATCTAGTTCAAGGCATTCAAGGTACAATACCTCAAAGATCAAAGTTCAAGTAGAAATGTAGAAGGAAGAATGTAACATCTTGAATTTCTTCCAGAAACCCAAGATCAAAGTCAGGGTGTCCAATCTATTTCAAGAAGATGAATTCCCTACTAGGTACATGGAAGGAAGAAACTGATCAAAGGGAGATAATTTCAAAAGAAGTAATAAAAGTTGGATCTGGGTTGCAAAATGATGTAGTTAGAAAAGACCTGACCCTACATGGCACCCAACATGCTAACATGGTGCCCAATCATCTCCGCTAGCTAATCGAAGGTCTCCAAGTCAAAATTTTGTACATTTAAGGAAGGGAATTGAGAATAATCTATTCAAGGCAAACAACAATTTAATGCTTAGTGGGCATCATGCCTCATTATGGGTCAACTTTGACCATCTCCCCACTAAGTGGGACACCCTTGTTCTGATTGTTATGATTAAATAAAAGCAGGATTTGAAAGGTCCCGAAACCTTGTACAAAAGATCAGAGGATATACAATGCTGATTAGCCTTCAAGGAGAATCAAACCAAAAAGAAACAGGGGCCCACGGCCTTACAACGAGAAACACAAACAGAAAAGCACAGAAAAAGGCAGCACAACAAAAAAAGACAGCACGAAAGATAGAGACAACCCTTGTCCTGATTGTTCCATATAGACGTGCTCATCAATTGTAGATTCTCTCTCCTAACCCTAATTAGGGCTAAGGTGGCGATATCTGGGCCATTGATTTTGTTTCAATTGTGGCCACCCATTGTAATCCGAGACCTATATAAAGGGCTCACTTCTCATTTGTAAAGGAGCGAATTTTGAGATTGTTGCTAAGAGCTACGAAAATGATAAAGTTTTTATTGTTGGTTTCATGGTAATTACTTGAAGTGTTTTGGCACTTGCATGGTTTCATTTTCCCTCATTTAGAGTAGATTTGTTTTCAAGTACTTAGATGAATAGGTTGATAGTGTTGTCATGGTGAAATCGTTTTGCTTATACGTTTTGTTCTTTGGTGATTCCTAGGCATGGTGTAAGATTGGTCCTGAGCCCTTATGTAGATGCTTCACTTCTATCTTTGATGAACGTTGTTTGTTATGATGGTGTTTATTGGGATATGAAAATCCTTTGCACAACCCTTGAAGATTGCACCACCTTTTTGTACTTGTTGAATTTGGCAAAGCAAAGTTGCGTATTTTTCATTGTAGTAGTATTTATCTTTCAAATTCTTAGGATTAAAGTAGAACTCTTGGACCCTTATTCTCATTTACTCTGCATATATCTTGAAAGTCCCCCAAAAAAGTACTTTCATTGTTGTATCATTCAAATAGCTCCCATAACCAGTATTGTCTGAATTATCTTGAGGAAATAACATAAGTCCCCTCGTGATGTCGACATATCACATCAACCATTAAGCTTATCCACAGTCAACAACTGACATAAATGAACCTTGGAGTCAATTGTATGATCTTTCACAATCTTAGCATACACATGATTTTGCTCAAGAGAGGATAAGATACATTGGTATTTTATTCTGGGTTGGTGCGGTCATAAAACACTCATCAACAGGATGGAGAAGTGGTATGAGAAGAACTCTCCTTAAATCGATAGCCTTTGACATCATTTGGCAACTGAACTGTAATATCCCCTTCCTTATTCTAATGCCAAATCCAATACAAAACTCTGATCTACACTTAAGACATTAGAACAAACACTTGGCTGATCCTGGGAAACTTCAGGACTCACTGATTCATATTGGCATTTTATCAAATACTTAGCATTCATTTCCATATAAATCAAACATGCTGTTACAGACCTGAGATTTAGTGTTAAATAACTTTGATTTTATGAATCCAAGCATACACAACTACAAAGACTTCTTCAATCAGCTCGACAAGCTAAGGCTCAATATTAATTATGGTTTCATTATTCTTAACAGCTGAAATCAATGCACCAAATGCCCATCATTGAACATAGTCCAATATACAAATAATGACATTCAGTGTAAGATAGTCTAAGACACGTTACAGCAGTGAAGATATTGGCTATTGCACCTGGAGGTTGTGTTGGTGCTGTGTGAAATGAACAGCTATGTGAGATTTCACCTACGTTGACAACCTTGAGACACTTTGTGTGTTTAATAGCTGCTGCTCCTTGACTGGACAATAAAAATGTCTGCTGAGACTTTAGCTGAAGCACCAAAACCATGGCCCACTCTGACTGCCTGTAATGACCCTAATTGGCCATCTCTCGGATTTTTCTCAAATAAATCATATGCAGATTTATAGAAATAGATACACGCAAATATACATTTAATCCAACAATAATAACCAGCGAATATACTCTAGTAACCAGCAAATATATTCCAATAACTTCTCAGAGAAATGATATCGTATTATACAACAACAATACAATAACCATGAATTACAAACATACCAATCTGCAATACAGAAATAACTGTAAGACTGAATGATAAAGAACCTGTGAATGCAATGGCGAACTCTGCAGTGAATTTGCACCGGAGATGAACTAGGGCTACGTCCAATCCTCCTCTAAGCCAAAAGGGTTTCCGTCCTGAAGGCTGAATTCAAAAGCTGAAGCTTCCTGATATCTTCAAGAGATAAATATCATATCAAAAATTGAGCATTCTTCAAATGAGCCTTCAATCCTTCTTTTAAAGCAATGGCTGTGACTCTTTAGTTTCCCCTCTCTGTCTTTTCATATTCTCACTTAAAGTCACTTTTTAAATAAATATAACCATTGGTTATAAAGTGACAAAATAAAATAAAGTGAGGAATCTTCTGACATTAAAACGGAGGACCAAACGAACTCGGATGGAGACATGTGATAGCTTGTTGGAAAGCTCTCGGTGAGATGCTCCGAGTCCGCTACTGAAATGCCAGGAACACTGAGTTCTTCCTACTTACTATAAATAGTAAGCACCCTGGAAACCCTGTGGATAATGATCCGATTGGCCTGAAACTGAAAACACCTAGGCCAAACGCCCCTTTGATCCTCTGCCGAACCTCGGTTAGCCCACTGGACCATGATGAAAAGGCTAACTATAAGGCACGAGATAATGTGTCCAAAAGGGGACAGTACAAATCATCCCTTCCCGGAGATTGCTTGCCCTCAAGCAATCAGTATCTGCATGTTGCGATCATAATACTTGGATCCCAAACCAACCTCAGGGAAACTGCTCCACCAACCTATCGTGTGAAACTGCAACAGATATTA
This sequence comes from Thuja plicata, assembly GCA_018584345.1. Lineage (NCBI taxonomy): Eukaryota > Viridiplantae > Streptophyta > Pinopsida > Cupressales > Cupressaceae > Thuja > Thuja plicata. The sequence goes on from MU221637.1 coordinate 213,889, forward strand.
TGCCTTGACCTGTGAAGCAATTCACACCGCAACAAAACAACAACCAGTCTAATGTCAGGATCCTAAATCACTGCAGGATCAGTCATACCAAACTGCCCTGTGTCGCCATCATCTGTGAGAAAGTCCTCAACCCAACTGAGAACCTCACGCCAATTGAGATCACTGGCACCTCTATGGTAAGATGCAGGGAGAAACCAAACCTCACACCAATCGACTCCATGAACAAATACCAACTGCAAGTATGTCCCTCCTGGGTCCCATAAGCAAAAGGGCCATCCATCTCCCCAGCTGGCTGAAACATCCTGAGGCCTGATGCCCCTACTGAGTGAATCACCAGAAATGTCCAACTGCCATAACACTGCCCCTCTGATCTGTCGCACGAATTGGAAACTATACTGAAGAGGCAAGATATGCAGACTGTCGGACGAGGCCTCCATTTGCAAGCGAGGAAGCATACCAAACCAATCACTCGCCCCGCACCTCTGCAATAATTGGGAAAGAAATTTCTCCATAGGTGGGCTGAATGGAAAACCAAATGCATCCCATATAATGTGGCCAACATGCGATGCACTAACCAAGTCTACTGGAATTCCTGAATCAACATAAGGATTCCATAACTATCTCTCAATACCATAAGTACTGGATGAATCAATATGATAGTGTAGAGGAGCCGCGACTATGTGGAAAGAGGAATGATCCAAGGGATGCTCACCAAAACGAGACATCTCACCATCCACGAGAGGTAGTGCACGGGAAGGCACATCACCCATCATGCCACAAGACATAACTGCCCATCCTGGAGTATTGGTGTAAAAACCACACTGCACAGCAACTAAGCTCACTCCGCTACTCCAACCTGGTGATCGAGATTAACCTCTAACAGTTGACCCTGGGTCCCAAATTCTGTAATTGATCTCATCCTCGTCATGGGGATAGGAAATACCTTCCTCAGCTAGCTCGAAGAAAGGATTATCAAATATTAAATCAGCTTCCATCTCAAACAAGAAATTGTCGATCGCCTAAAAGTTATCCAACTCATAAAGAAACTCTGGATGATCCAAAGATCCTTTGGGACAGCTATCCAAGTCATAGGTCTGCTGTATAGTATCGAGTTCCTGAATCACCTCCTGAAAGAAATCAGACCTTTCCCTATCGTCCTGTTCCCTGTATCGACTAGAGGCAACAATTTGATTTCTTGCTTCCTTAAGAGCAAGATGTGTGTACTCCAAGTTTCCCTGAGCAATACTAAGCTCTCTGTTGAGCTTATTAGCTTCATCATCCTTTTCCCTCAACTGCTCAGCATAATTTTCTGCAACCTGTAGCAGGTAGTCGCGATCCGACAGTAAGCATAGATATTCTGATTTTGAAACCTCAGATGCTGTTTTGACCTCCTGTAAATCTGCAACATAGGATCCAATCCTTATATCACCTTGTCCTGTCTCTCTCTGAGCTTTCCTGTAAAGAGCCTCAATGATCTGATGAGTGCTATCATGGTGAACAAGAGCTGCAGTAATTGCATCGTTATTGACCTTCAGCTGTCGCTGCAAGGCATGCCCCTTATCGTTGTCGTTTTGAGACACATTCTCTAATTGTTCATCCACTTCATTCATCATGCATACATGATGCGCTGCTATAGAAATCACATGATTCCTCATATTCTGTAACCTGTATATTTGCTAGCTCTTCTTTAGCCTCATCTTCATGCATGGATTCAATATTTGTTTTGCAATCTCTTGCTTCAATGTCAACCTCATAAGGCTTTTCTTCAGTAATTGACTTAGTTTTTTGTTCACTTATAGGTTGAGTAATGATAGATGGAAACTCTTCATATAAATTTTTGTACCTGTCTTGTGCAAGTAGATCCCGAGCCAAATCCTGCCACTGCTTCCTTGCCATTAAAGTCTTGTGTTGTAACCTTGGATGAAAGTCCATGAAACTAGAGAAGGTTAAATCTCTCTGAACCTGTGGAGGAAGCGCGTTATATTCCTCATACATGCCGAGTATTTCTGTCCTTTCATCAGGCTGTGAAATCTGTGCTAACTGTTGCTGTACCCTAGCAAGATCCTTCAAGATTTTTTCCCAACTCTGCGTCTTCCCCATAGCTAGAAAACTACTAGACTCTGCCAGTGAATGTCCAACCTTACACTGCTCAAAATCTTCAGAATAACTTGTAGCTGCCAAGAACAAGGTTCCACGCCCAGAGTTTATGTCTTACAGTTGGCTTGTTATAAAGTTTCAGAATTAGGATAATCAACTGCAAGAATGCTACACAACTGTCGTTCTTTCTACTGTAATGATCCTGTCCTGACTGTATCCAATTTGACTGGCAAATTTTTTGTAATGATCTCTACTGATTTCTCCTGAATAGTTGCCTGAGAATTTTATCATTTTAACTGCTGAGACTGATTTTTGCTTAAAGCATAACAAGTGTGTATGTTCTCCTTGTGTTGAATATTCTCAATGGAAGAATGTGATGAGGGAGCACAAATTGTTATATGCTTCTAATTACCGCTGCTATAATCTGACGTAGGAGTTTTCTATATAACCGGAGCTATTTTAAATAGAACATCTATCAACATATATATATTCCCAAATCTATTTGTACTCATTTAACATGCACGAGTTTCGGTTTACCACTCAGAAGATACATTCAGCATACATACAATTGTTCCATTCACCGAATACACCAAACTTAACACCAGAAATTCACGAAAAAAGAGTGGGGACTTCACTTACAAGTTTTGCCAGCGTTGATGTTTTGGGCAGAAGCTGTCATGCACAGTGGAGTATGCCAGCAGTGTGCATTTGGTCTCAGCCACTAAGCTCAGCCACGCTGGTGTTTGGGGAGGAGTGATTACTTTCCTTCCAACTTCTGAACCAATCCACGAAGGTATTCCCAATCCCGTGCCAATTGAAATGCTCTCTGCGGTAGACTATATCTCGCCTGCTAGTGCACCCGCATGGTTATGCACACCAATATTTTCTTCACAAAGAACAACAGAAATGCAACCTAGATATATGTTTGCTTCTTTACGGAAACAGGAGGATAAAATTGCCCAAATTGTGGAACACAAAACATCCAGCTCCTTCGTTTACTGGCTGGTGATCTTCTAGTAATTACTTTTCATCACCCCGAACATTGCTATTCCCTAGTACACTGTTGTTTTTAGAATACGATGCCTGCAACAATATCATTTCCCACAAAAATGTTGTTATTTCTCCAGCCTGATAGGACAATTTGTATGCCGTTTTTCTCTACTGAGCTCGATTCTGCCTTACAATAAACTCCAACCTGAAAGTCGGCTTCCAACTGCAGTGTCGTTATTAAGCATAGACTTGCTTATTGATGACACCGTAGCCTCCAAATGACACAGTAAACGGTATGTGGCTGGCTGTGATGGGCCCGACTCTGCCTGGAGACGTTTCTTCCCCAGACGGCTGCGAGAATGATTTCTTTCTTCACAAAAATATAAATGAATTCCCGTAACTTGGCCGCCAATAGAATTGCTACTTCACAAGAATGTTCCGCCCACAACTATTGTCGGGTTGAAATATTTTTATTAGTCTCCACAATATTTTGCCTCCAGCACTCTCGAAATGCTATCTTTGAATAATCACCGCCGAATAAAAGACATTCCCATTCAATTATAAACTTTTGATTTCACAAATTTTTCCCAATCTTTTAATAGCATTTGACCAATAATTAAGGCCCTGGGCGATTAATATTGAAGCATCCGAATAAATATATAAACCCGATCATAGATACACCTAGCCATAGAGGTCGCATATAAGAGTGGGAATTAATATTTTATTTTTCCCAAGTTCTAATAACGTTACATTTGCAAATCATTTTAACATCTCCACTGCAACTATCATTTGCACAACATTTAAAATATTAGACCAATTAAATAGTCGGTGCCAATATATTTGTCTTTCCTCCAAAAATCACAAAATTAATCTGTCGACTATAGCCAAATGCACCAATATTTTGAGCGGTTTATAACGACCCTAACCGGCCATTTTCCCAATTTTTACCAGTAAATCTCATACAGATTTAAATATTTAAATGCATGCAATAAATCATCGATTCGATAACAATAATCCAACAAATATCCCAATAAAACCCCAGCAAATATTATTGCGTAAAACAACAACAATACAATAATAATGGGATTTTCACAATCCAAAATCTAAACTACAATATTTAACAGAATGACAATCAACAGAAAAGAACCTGTGAATGCAATGGCAAACTCTGCAGTGAATCCGCATCGGAGACGAATTGGGGCTACGTCCAATCCTCCTCTGAGCCAAAAGGGTTTCCGTTCTGAAGGCTGAATTCGAAAGCTGAAGCTTCCTGATATCTCCAAGAGATAAAATATCATATCATAAACTAAGCATTCTTCAAATGAGCCCTCAATCCTTCTTTTAAAGCAATGGCTGTGACTCTTTAGTTTCCTCTCTCTGTCTTTTCATATTCTCACTTAAAGTCACTTTTAAATAAATATAACCATTGGTTATAAAGTGACATAATAAAATAAAGTGAGGAATCTTCTGGCATTAAAACGGAGGACCAAACGAACTTGGATGGAGACGTGTGATAGCTTGCCGGAAAGCTCTCGGTGAGACGCTCCGAGTCCACTACTGAAATGCCAGGAACACTGAGTTCTTCCTACTTACTATAAATAGTAAGCACCCTGGAAACCCTGTGGGACTGATCCAATTGGCCTGAAACTGAAAACACCTAGGCGAAACACCCCTCTGATCCTTTGCCAAACCTCGGTTAACCCACCGGACCATGATGAAAGGCTAACTATAAGGCATGAAATAATGTGCCCCGAGAAGGGGACATTACACGGTCCCACCTTAGTAAATGCTAGGAAGTTTTTTTTTTTTTTTGGGAATAGTCCATGTTTTAATTTTCACGGGAGTAATAAAATAATTTACAGACCCTCAAATTTAAATCGAAACCTTAGAAATATAGGGACCCAAACATATCTCACCCGTTTATTGAAAGATTAAATCGCCTTCAAATAAACTCGAACTTATCAAATTAATATCAGGCCCTCCCAAGATACATTCACCGCAAATAATTTTCAAGCCACGATAAAGTCAATGGTCACCAATTTCAATAGTTCTGCCACTATTTGAAATTATAATAACTGGAAGTACTCGCCTTCTTGCTTTGCTAGATTCAATATCTGAATACATAATACTAAATTCTTTTACTCATAAAACCCTTCCGTAAATCTCTGTAAATCTGTTTCTGATAAAAAGGGTTTCCGTCCTGAAGGCTGAATTCGAAAGCTGAAGGTTCCTGATATCTCTAAGAGATAAATATCATATCAAAAACTAAGCATATCTCAAGTGAGCCTTCAATCCTTCTTTTAAAACAATGGCTGTGACTCTTCAGTTTCCCCTCTTTGTTTTTTCATAGTCTCACTTAAAGTCACTTTTTAAATAGATATAACCATTGGTTATAAAGTGACAAAATAAAATAAAGTGAGAAATCTTCTGGCATTAAGACGGAGGACCAAATGAACTCGGATGGAGACGTGTGATAGCTTGTCGGAAAGCTCTTGGCGAGACGCTTCGAGTCCACTACTGAAATGCCAGGAACACTGAGTTCTTCCTACTTTCTATAAATAGTAAGCACCCTGGAAACCCTGTGGAAACTGATCCGACTGGCCTGAAACTAAAAACACCTAGGCCAAACACCCCTCTGATCCTCTGCCGAACCTTGGTTAGCCCACCAGACCATGATGAAAAGGCTAACTATAAGGCACAAGATAATGTGCTCAAAAGGGGACATTACAAATCATCCGTTACCAAACTTTCTTCATGCACGCCCAATATTCTAAAATGTGGCTAGTTGATGACCTTGGGACCTTCTAAACGCTGCACCTGTAGATTCTGAAACACCCAGGGATGAAGAATGTTGGCTATACTAGAAATCGAATGGCACCAAAGCTCTTGAAAACCCCACGATCATTTGTTGAGATGAAGTCCAATGGACTTCTTTTTCTTTCCCTCCAAAAGAAGACTCTTCGTCTTCTGACTCTTTGTATTGAGAGCTTATTATAAAGCTACTGCTATAACCATTGTATTTAGTTCTGTTTTTACTTTAATAAGAAACCTCTACTCAGTGTGGATGTAGCCAATTGGTGAACCGTGATAAATCCGTGTTGTGTCAATTCTTTGTTTGTCTATTTAAATCTGTTGTTCTCATTTCTCCATTTTATAGTTTTACAATTGGTATCAGAGCGGGTTAGAACCGCTGGTTGAGAAACAAAAAGGATTTCTTCACAAGTTAAGGAAGATTTAAGAGTGCAGAAATTTTCTGGAAAGAACTTTAGGATATGGAAGATCCAGATGAGATCTTTGCTGATCAAGCAAAGCCTCTCACTCGCAATTGAAGGGAAGACAAAGAAGCCAAGCACAATGAGTAACGAAGATTGGGAATCGCTGGATGAAAAAGCCAAAGCAACAATTATTCTCTCTTTAAATGATAATGTGCTGTACAATGTTGCGAATGAAGCAACGACAAAGGATGTATGGGACATACTCACAGCCACATATGCAATGGCATCCGCAGCAAATAAAGTCTTCATTATGAAGAAGTTATACAAATTAAAGATGAGGAAAGTTGAGGCCATGACGAATCATCTCAACGATTTCAATACCTTGATCAGCCAAGCGGATTCGGTTGGCATGAAACAAGATGATGACAACAAGGCTGTCTTATTGTTGTGCTCTCTTCCAAACAACTAGGGTGGAGTTGTAACCACTATTAGCACTACAACATCAAGCACGAAAAAGTTATCGTTTGATGAAGTTTCAGCAACTCTTCTTAGCGAAGACATGAGAAGGAAGAATATGGAATCTTCAAACAGTGAACTCTAACAATGGTGAGTACCGAAAACAGGGGAAGAAGCCATAATAGAGGTAGAAATAACAACAATCAGAGGTCTCAATTTGCAAGAAGATCGCAGTCAAGAGGTAGACAAAACGGTTGTTGGTTTTGTGGTAAAGCTGGTCATGTTAAGAAAGATTGTCGCAAATACAAAAAGGTGCAAGAAAGGGTTTTGGACAGCGAAGCAAATATTGCACATGACAAGGATGATGGTATTTTAGTTCTTTTTGCAAGTGACACGAAATAAAATTCTTGGGTCATGGATTCCGGTGCTTCTTTTCATGCCACTTGTTGCACGGATTCGCTCACATATTATCAAGAAGGTAAGTTTGGAAAAGTTTATTTGGGTGATAATTCTTGTGAAATTATTGGCAAAGGTGATGTTGTTTTGCCATTGGAAGGAGGCCAATGGCTTCTCAAAGATGTTCGTCATATTCCAAAGCTAAAAAGAAATCTGATTTCTGTCAGTCAGTTGCATACACAAGGCTGCCATACATTTTTCTTTGCGGATTCATGGAAGGTAACCAAAGGTTCCATGGTGATTGCCAAAGGCAATAGAGTTGGTAGTTTGTATCTTTTAGAGCGTCCTAGTGAGGTGGGAGCTGCTATGACAGTCATAGGCAGCGATGTAGCTGTTTGGCATCAAAGGTTAGGCCATATGAGCAAGAAAGGCCTTGAAGTGATGCTCAACCATGATCAATTACTGGGCCTAAAATCTGAAGATTTGGAATTCTGTGAACATTGTCTTTGTGGAAAAATAAAACGGGTCAGCTTCTTGAAGAATGGACATGACAAGAAGACAACACCGCTGGAGCTAGTACACTCGGATGTCTTTAGACCTACGGAGGTAACTCCTTATGGAGGTGCAAAATATTTTGTTACTTTTCATGATGACTATACTTGGAAAGTGTGGATTTATATGATGTCTTGTAAATCTGAAGTGTTTTCAAAATTTAAAATTTTCAAAGCACTTGTTGAAAATCAAAGTGGTCATAAAATAAAATGTTTAAAGACGGATAATGGGGGTGAATTCTGTTCTTTGGAGTTTGATAATTCTTGTGCAGATTATGGTATTCGTAGAATCAAGGTTGTCCCATATACTCCACAAGAAAATGGGGCAGCGGAAAGGCTAAATCGGACCATTATTGAGAAAGCTAGATGTATGCTTTCTAATGCTGGTTTGGGCAAAGGATTCTAGGCGGAAGCATGTAATACCGCTATTTACATAATCAATCGCAGCCCCTCATCTCGATTGGATTTCGGTATTCCGGAAGAAGAATGGTTGGGAAAGAGAATATCTTATTCTCACATTCGGGTGTTTGGTTGTCAAGCATTCGTTCATGTTCCTAAGGAGAAGAGAAGTAAACTAGATTCAAAATCGCAGCGATGTATATTTGTGGGATATGGAGAAGATCAGTTTGGTTTTCGTATGTGGGATCCAATTGAGAAGAAAATTGTGAGGAGTAGAGATGTGGTTTTCAATGAGACAATGTTTCCAGCCTTATCAGAGGAAACACATATAAAAGATTATGTTCCTTTAATGGATTTTGATTTCTCTCACATCTTCTCTCATAACCAAAATTCATATCCTTTGCATTCTAATATCTCACCTACCTCTGTTTTAGCCTCTGTTCCTTCGAATCCTGTATCATCTTCAAGTTATGATCCATGTATTAATAACCATCATTATCTTCAGCCTGATGACAGAGCGTATGCACATGCAGGCTTCGAACAGAGTCCTTGTACTGAATGCAGTGATCATCTCCAGTGTGACAGATGACATGCCTCATTCGAATCTCCATTTAGCATGGGCAGCGAAGGCAGGGACTACGGTTCTAATTTCCCCAATTCACTTCAAATGTGAATGGTCCTCTATACTCTGTGGCAACAACAGAGAGAACAAACTCACATGAAGTAGAGTGTGGGACTCCTTCACATTCTGCGGCAGCAGCTAAGAAGGTTGGCCCACGTCAGATTCACAGCGGCATCCAAACAGGGGTCTTCAATTGTTGTTTTCCTCTACACACTGCAATAGTGCATGGTGAGGATGTGGAGGCACGTTAACAACAAACGGCCCCCTCTGCCGCTGACAGCCCTCTCCCAAATTTGGGAACCCAAAATACAGTCTGCTATACCATACAAGAATTGGGGCTGCAACCCCCTCCACATTACGTAGTCCACATAAACAGTGCGGCTGCAGTCATTCTCTGTCGCGTGGAGTAGAGTTGTTGTCTCCTCCTAATACCACTCTTCTGTTCACCGAGAAACACGAAGGAGGTTCTGGCTATGGTATAATTGCAGAAACTAACAAATTTGATGCGCAGCAACATACATATAACAGAGAACAACACTTAATTAATCAAAATAATGTTGTAAGCAATATTAATTCACAGTCGACACAGATTAATGATTCAAATCAGAATCAAGGTTTAAGGAGATCCACCAGACAGAGGAGAATTCGCTCAAAATTTTCAGATAATGAATTTGTTATTTGCTGAAGAGGCAGAGCCCGAATTGTTAATCTCGGAGTAAGTTGAACCGACCACTTATAAAGACGTTTGTCTAAGCAACGATAGGGATAAATGGATGACTGCTATGAACGAAGAAATGAGTTCGTTGGAAGGTAATCACACTTGGGATTTGGTCTCTCTATCACCAAATTGGAAACCACTTAAAATGACAACCATCCGAACTGTTTTGGGACTCGCAGCTGTTTGGGGCTTGAATTGGAGCAGCTTGATGTCAAGACTGCATTTCTACATGGTGATGTGGATGAGGAGCTGTATATGGAGCAGCCTCAAGGTTTTATCGACAAAGGGAAAGCACATCTTTATCGCAGGTTAAGGAGTTTGTATGGGCTCAAGCAAGCCCCGCAACAATGGTACTTGAAATTTGATCGCTTCATGGTTGATCAAAATTTCATAAGATGTGAATTTGATCCATGTATTTATTACAAGAAACTTACAAATGGTGAATTCGTTATTCTTCTTTTATATGTTGATGACATGTAGCCGACACAAGTTCTCGAATTGTTGGTGAGCTGAAAACCAAGCTGGCAAGTAAATTTGCCATGAAGGACTTAGGGGAAGCCAAGAAGATTCTTGGTATGACAATCACACAGGACAGAAAGAAGAAAGAAATTACTTTATCTCAAAAGGATTACATTAACAAAGTTGTGGAAAGATTTGGCATGACTGATGCAAAGATAGTTTCTACTCCTTTTGCTTCACATTTTCAGTTGTCTTCCGAATTATGTCCAAAAACACGAGGAAAAGAAATTCATGGACAACATTCCTTATAAATCAACAGTTGGTAGCATAATGTATGCTATGGTTTCCACTCGTCGCGACATTGCCCATGGGGTGGGAGTTGTTAGTAGGTCCATGAGCAATCCCGAGAAGCTTCATTGGGAAGCTGTTAAATGGATACTTAGATATTTAAAAGGTACTTCAGATTATGTTTTATGTTTTGGTGGCAACAATAAACAGCTGTAAGGATTGACGGATTCCGATCTTGCTGGAGATTTGGATAAAAGGAGGTCTACTACCGGTTATACTTTCATGTTTGTTGGAGCTGCCATTAGCTAGGCCTCAAGGCTGCAACACTCTATTGCTCTTTCCTCTGCTAAAGCTGAATACTTGGCTCTATCTGACTGTGCTCGAGAGATGATTTAGTTGCAGTGTCTACTTGGTGATATGAAGTATCAACAAGATGACTATGTTTTATTCTGTGATAGCTACAGTGCCATTTTTATGGCTCACAATCATGCATCTCAGCGACGTTCCAAACACATTGAAATTCATGCTCACTTCGTAAGACACATGGTTGAATAAGGAAAGCTGAAGGTTGTTAAGATTGACACTAAGGTTAATCCGGCTGAGATATTCACCAAAGTTGTACCCAAAGAGAAGTTTGAAATTGCCAGGACTTCTCTTGGACTTGTAAAGAAAAGATAAATCAGCAGGGCGAGCAGGGGTATGGTTGATCAGTGGTAGCATCCGTTGGCCATCAGGTGGGAGATTGTTGAGATGAATTCCAACGAACTTCTTTTTCTTTCCCTCCAAAAGAAGACTCTTCGTCTTTTGACTCTTTGTATTGAGAGCTTATTATAAACCTACTACTGTAACCATTGTATTTAGTTCAGTTTTTACTTTAATAAGAAACCTCTGCTCAGTGTGGACGTAGCCAATTGGTGAACCACGATAAATCTGTGTTGTGTCAATTCTTTGTTTGTCTATTTAAATCTGCTGTTCTCATTTCTCTGTTTTATAGTTTTACATCATCCTCTATAAACAACTCCTTGCGAATGAACTGAAACTTCCAATGCAAGCACGTGTGGTTTGAAACTCAATATGTAACCACGAAACTTATATGCGAGCGGTTGTAGATATTCAATGTTGACTAGCCAATATTAATACTTAGCGGCAATAGGCTCTATCTAGGCACGGTATGAAACCTTCTGATTATAATTTATAATTTCTCTCCACACAAATATTTACGGCACCTATATTCCCGTGTTTGTCAAAACAATGGATGGCTCATAAAAATATTTCATCAAACATTCATGGTGGCTAAATATTGCAATTAAATAAATAAACCCCAAGCACATAGAGGGACCCACGATATTTTGCCCAACCTTTAATTATTGTGACTGCTCAGCGCATGACCAAAATTAACCCAAAGAACCAAACTGAGAATCAGGACCCACAAAAGTTGTGCTAAAAACAATTTTGAAATAAATCTTTATTTGAATTTATCCTTATGTAGCCACAATTCTTTTTCAGAGCCTCGATAAAATTCTCAAAAATAAATATTCTTTATTTTCTCAAAACATATTAAAATATTTAGTTCTGTAAATACCTAATTCAGCAAATTTGTTTTCAAGAAGGCTTCACAAATTTAGAACCAGTGTGAACTCCGTCGCGAATCCACTCCCAGGAAGAACCAAGTTTCTGTTCAGCTCTTCAATTAATTCCTAAAGGTTATCATCTCCAGAAATTCCCAGCCAATGCAAATGCTCCAGACAATTTTATCAAATCAAAATAACATCTAAACATCCCCAAATGCAATGCAAACACTTCTTTTATAACAATTGGGAGAAGCTTCTAGATTTCCTTTATGAAGTTGCTTCTCAGACAAGCTGGAGAAATAAGTGACTTTATACTATAACTTTATTTTAGTCACTTTTAATTAAATTAATTAAAATAAAGTCATCCGTTTAATCATTATTTTATTTGGACAACTTTAGACTAATTAATTTATTTTGTCAAATATTGGGGACATTACACAAACAAATATGCAAGGTTTGCTCTGTGGATCCATAGCCTTGTGTTTCTCAGCTGGAATGTGAGCTCATGTGAGAGAACCAAACACTTTGAGGTGCTTAACTATGGGTTTCCAACTAGTCCAAGCTTGAAAGGGAGTTATCCCCTTCACAACTTTGTGAGGAACTCGATTCTGGATGTAACATTGATGGCCTTTTCCCAGTATTCAGGTGCCAAAGATTTGGAGTGAATCATATAATTATCCATCTCCTTTAAGGATGTGTTCTTACATGATACAACACCATTTTGTTAAGGACTATATGGAATTGTGTGTTGTATGTTGATACCTTTAGAAGCACAAAATTGTTCAAACTGATTGTTAACATGTTCACCCCCATTATCTGTACGCAAAATCTTGATGAAATTCCCAAATTGTTTCTCTACAAAAGTGTTGAAATCTAGAAAAGTGTTGATATCTAAATCAATCTGTAGTGAAACAATCTGACTGAGTGTGAACCTAGACCATATTCTTGTGATTACCTCCCGGTCATCAGCACAATCCTCCCAATAGTCTTCCATCTGTGGAATGTGGTGGAACTCATTCACCAGGCCAGAATGTTGAGCTGTGTAGCCTCTAACATCAAAATCTTTCCTAGCTTCAAAAGTATTCAAATTTAACTTTTTGAGTTCCAATTCTAATTTTAATGCATCTGCAGAGGTTTTACATTGGTAATGTCCTAGCTCAATGGGAAAACAGGACTTAGCTCTACCTTTTTTCTCTTTTAGTTTTCTGTGTACATGCGCCAATTGGCGACTTACTTCCATAATAACCAGGCTATGAAGGGCATACCTGTGAAGCTTGAAGGGTTCCCCATTGAATCCACCTACTCTTAAATACGCTAACCTTCTAAATTGTATGAAATAGCTTCCGTAGATGTTCACAAAATCTCTGGCTCCTTAAGATAGTGTTTGTTCTGTATCTCCCTTTAGCTCAAACACTAGCCTCCCCGAAAATATGCTATTAAACTTCATGAAACTATCTGTGTATGACTCATTCTGCAAGTAAGGAGGATAATCATAAAGCTTTATGCCAGGGACGGGTGTCTCGTTAAAGAGGCCTTTCCATTTCTTAGTACATGCAACAACATAAAACAAGTAGGAGACCATATAAAACCCGTTTCTCCTCGAGTAATCAGCTAGCTGGTGATGAAGCTCATCTGCGATTCCTCTGCCCAGTTAATAAATTTATGCCCTCCTAAGGTTACCTGGATATAAAAATACATCCAATCATGCCACAAGTATGCATGTTGATTCCCCTTTAGTCTATTCAGCACGACTACTAAATCTGCGACCTCAGGCCTTAAATGATCAATGGTAAGGGGTTTTGGTAACCTCGACCCTCCCGCCTCTGACTTTAATAACCAATTCTGTGCTATTTCATTCCTATATCTCTGCTTTTTCTCAGAAAATACAGTTTGGGAGGTAGCTATTGTCCACGCCTCATATGGCTCCTTCTCAGGTATCCCCATGGCCTTCAGAATTACATTTTTGTTTATAAAAACAAGAGGGCTTCCGTCCGTCTTCTTTATACATCTCTCCTCACTGTTAAAGTGCAGCGTACATTCTATCACCAATTCTGGGCATGGTGCTGTTGCTGGGAAGGCGGCTGCCTTTGCTAATTGACTCTCAATTACTTTGTTTATCACAAGATCAGGGGGAGGGTTCTTGATTTTTTCCCTAATATCTCTGAAGGTTTGGGAAGGCATAGCAGTGTCTTCGCACTCGGGAAGAGAGCATACTAAGCTTAGGGTGCGGCTGACAATAGGAACAGAGGTTTTGATGGTGAGCTAAATGACAACTTGAATAAACCAAAGACTTATAGAAAACAAAGGCTGGTATTTGATTCAAAGAAAAAGAGTAGAAAACTTTCTCGACAAAACATCAAAGAGCAAAGCTTTGAGGGGAAATAACTGACCTTCAATTATCTGGAATTGTTCTACTGCTCGAGAAGAAGGAGAAATCTGAGCGGCATTACCTCTTCGTGCGCGACAAATAACCATAATTGACAAGGAGAAGCCAAGAGGCAATTTATAACATCTTGCTAAAAAAAGATTGCGGGGATACACATTTAATGCCGGAGTCAAGCATTATGTCAAATAAATGCAGACGGCAAATGAATTAATTGAGAACATCACATCTCGAACTTCACACGATTAATCCGTCTTTACAATGTCATTTCAATGATGATTATCGCTGATTTCCCGTACATGCTAATCTTTCTCTGCTAGCTGTCACATCAATCTCCTCATTACCAATGCTTGCCGATGACCAAGTAGCAACCCTCTTTTGAACTTTGAACCTTGAAGTAAGGCAGTTCAGAGCTCAAGTTTATCCTGCATGATTATTAAGGACTGCCCCTTGACGTGCTTTAAAAACAATACAAGCGGCGACAAGATAACCAATCACAAGAACTGGCTACAAGACGCACTCTACAGTTGAACTCAAATATTGAACTATCCTTAGTTCAATATGTGAGTTCAACGGGAAGGCCGACTTTGCATAACTTGCCGCTGACATCACATGGTTTCGAAATAAAAGCGAACACGCCGCGGGGTGACAATGAACTTCGAATCTTGAACTAAGGCAGTTCAAAATTCAAGTTCAACATGCTAGGTGTATTTGCAAAGTGTCAAAGGTAGGAAAAACAAGTTTAGGATTTTGACACTTAAATCAATAAAAATTTTAGAGGGGATTCTTGCGGAGAGGGCCAACACGAGGAAGCAAGAATGGGTGGTAACACCCGTGTATAAGAAAAATGCCAAACTATTATCTTCTAACTAAATCTTAATATCATTTGACTTTTCTTTCATTTTAAGCGATTCACGGTATCAAAGGTATGTTCTCCATCGCCAAACAACTTGCATGTTCAGAATAGGATTTCTGCATTGTATCCGATCTTTTGATGCATTTTGACATGAATGACAAATAATCTAACAATATCATCTTGCAAGGAGTCCAGTTTCTAACCCCTGCCATAAGTGTTGACCTCTGCTTTGCCAATTTGGAATTATCCGAGCCTTCCTGTGAAGATCTTCAATGATCTTGTGAGTGCTATCATGATGTACAAGAGCTGCAACAACGACATCATCTTTAACTTTCAACTGATTGTTCAAAGAATCATGGTCATTTTGGCATGCATTTTCTAGTTGGTCATCCACAACACCATCATCCTAAAATTCTGTTTTTCATTGCTTCTCTAATTCACTATCATGTATGAGTGAGCTATTGCTATAAGAAACACATGATTCAGCACAACACTCAAAGGTGTCATTAATGTCATCATAGGCATCAAAAGGATTTGTATGTAAAGGTAAGGTTGTTGTTATGTCATCCAACAATTCCTCATGACATGAACTGTTAAAGGCATCCAACTTGTTGTCACAATCCTTAACCGAAAATTTGTCAATTTCACCTTCTAAGTCACCAAAGTAGAGTTTTGAACATCCCATACCTTTGACAATAGTTGGATTCATATTATCATCGATAACAGTGTCATTTTTGTGGGGGAAGAATAGTGAATTTCTTATCACTTTCCCTGCTTGTCTGAATTTCTTTGGCTTCCTTATCTTTATCTCTATCACCACAAACATGATTAGGTGTCCAAGTTTGTTGACATGTGAAACAAATTTGCTCTCTTCTCATTCGGTTCTTGCTCATTCTTGGAGATCCCACAACTATATACCCACTACAATCAACTCACTATCCGTCATGAGATCACTGAACTTCTCAATCTTACATTCAATCAATTCTTCTGCAAGCTGATAAGCGGTAGGGAAAATTTTATATTCTCCCCTCCAAAAAGCCACCAGATCTGATTGTACTTGCTTGCACACATCTTCTTCCTCATCTAGAATTAACGGCATAATTGTTTTTATGCAAGCTTTCACATGGTCTAGATGATGTGTTCTGAAATTTCTTAAGAAGCACTGAAATAACTATTGAATCATCTTTTCACAACCAAGGTCCAACATGGGAATGAGAAATCTAGTTTTTGCGATTAGTCCCAAGATTTTTGCCCGCTTACCAAAGGTAGGACCTTTGTCATTATTTAGTCCACCTAAACTGTGCACAATCTGCTGTAATACCTGCTTCAAAATGTTATTTGCATAAGGTGTAGTAGGAGCTGTAATCTTGATAATTTCGCTAAGGCATGTGGAAACTGCGCGTCTAACTTCTTTGTGAGGATGTTCCATAAATCCGGGTTGAACTAAGGCAACCATAGAAGGTTGCAAGGCCCAATTGAGGAGCCTACAATCAGTCTGGTCTATCCTAGATAGATATGAATCTATCTCTTCCAATTTGACAAGCGCACCTCCCATACATTTCACACTCTCCAATTGCCATCCAAGGCAATATAATTCATTTCCTATTTCAATTTCTTTCTGTATGTCTCTCACTTGTTCACCATTAAAGGTGTCATTAAATTCTTTCGAGAAAAAAGAACTTTTAAGATTTTCCATTCATAACACAATGCTTTTTCCAAGGACCAAGCTTAAATTACTTAAATCAATTACACAGCTAGCTTTCCCACTCATACACAAAACCATGTACAATACTTGTTGATGCAGCTGTATTTACTGGTTAAAAACCATCTGTCTCTACAATTCTAATTACAGTTGCAACCGTGCCATCAATTTGAAAGACTGTATTTCTAGAGTCTGGAGAAATCTCTGAACCTTTATTTTAGAAATCCATCTATGAACAATCTATCATCCCACTGAAGGAAACCGCCATCAATTTGAAAGACTGTATTTCTAGAGTTTGGAGAAATCTCTGAACATCTATTTCAGAAATCCATCTATGAGCAATCTGTCATCCCATTGAAGGAAATCATCTTAATCTGCACCCAGCTGTGTTAATTTGTCAAACTGTTTGCTTTCATTCCTAGAAAAGTTGCTTCTGTAGTACTATGCAAAATCCAATGTGTCCCAAGTTATACGTAGAAAGAATGACCTAATTTGACCTCTTCTTTGCACATTGAACTGGAGTCGTTTCAGTTTTCAAACACAACCTGATCTAAGAGAGCATCGACTTCTGCTATTTGGTTGCAATATGGTGCTTTATGTTATTACAAACAAGTCACCCAGGTTCAATGGTTGTTGTCCCGCACTTGTGTGTTTGCGTATTGTGCAGATAAGTGCTATAAGCCCAAAACATGGAGCATGGAAATACTTCTTTTTCCTTAGAGATTGGTAGCTTGTAGATACCAAGTCTCAGCGAACATGATGGTGATTATCATTGCCAAGGGCATAAATATGATACCTATAACTCCTGAATTGCATAACCCGTAAGTATTCTGCCAAGAAGCCCCTACTACATTTCCCCTTAACCAAACTTGATATGGGGTATGTCCTGTGTAGTCACCGTGTGCTAAAGAATCAACTCCAGTGTTCATGCCAAGTATGAATATTCAGGAAAACTCTGTCTGTCCCTTCATCAATGTTCTTCAGGTTGAACCAAAATATATCGGGAATCTTTTTTTTCTTAACATTACAACACTTTGAACCTTCAGCGGTAGGAGTAATGTTGTTCCCGTGGCCACTATAGATGTTCAATAATATGATGACACCACCTCCGTATTTCCTTACAATTTTTGCTCTAGAAGATGAAACGACACCAGGAAAATGGTTCACGACATCAGATAGAATGAGACCCAACCCTAAATACGGTACTTGTGCTTGTCATAGCTGCGTGAATGCCTATTGGAGTTCACGGGAATAAATTAATTTATCCTTGCTGCTAATAAAATATTTCCCTATGACTCTAGTCTCGCAATCATAGTAGATAGGTAAGGCCTGAAGATGTAATTCCCATTTTAATATTGCCAGACAACTATAGTCTATGCTATAGTTTGTAAGAATGAGGCCCAACCCTAAATACGGTACTTGTGCTTGTCATAGCTGCGTGAATGCCTATTGGAGTTCACGGGAATAAATTAATTTATCCTTGCTGCCAATAAAATATTTCCCTGTGACTCTAGTCTCGCAATCATAGTAGATAGGTAAGGCCTGAAGATGTAATTCCCGTTTTAATATTGCCAGACAACTTTAGTCTCCGCTATAGTTTGTAATATTTATATGCCTGACTTTTAATATCACATGCAATATTAAACTCCGCCCATAATCAATGAGTCAAACATTCATGGCAAAGCTGGAGTATCACGACAAACAAGATTATTTCATATAAAATGTTCGGCCTTATTTGAAAGTTTAATATTATAATTGTGCCACAAGCATAGCCCGATAACTATTTGAGCCCAATAACTTTAAAATATTTATTCCCCAACTTCGGTTGTTTCACTATAGTCTTGAGCAAATATTTTTAATCTCCGAACTAAGGACTTACACTAGAATATAAAATTCACTCTATGTTCACCTTTAGAATTCGGTGCTTAATGCATATACTTCATTTAACCGAACATTATTATTAAAACCTTGGAAACCTTGGAATAGAATGCAGCCCGATAAATTAAGCTCACGGCTTAATGAAATCTAATAGCCTTTAGCAAACATTTGCTTGATTTATTGATATTGCCAAAATCATATAGAGTGGCCAAACAAAAATGCAATGATATTGGAAACTGCCGCAATATTTCCCAATCATATAAAGGTTTTTGACCAAAGTTTGAATAGAAGAATCCGGTCTCAGAAATCTTCACAGAATGGTCACTATAATATCCATAAACTATTTTTGCAGACACAAATTCTTCATATCAGAAAATACCTCAGCTCTGTAAATACCTTCTATCAATTTCTTTTATTTCTGTAATTCAGAGACCTCACAGGCTTGCAAGAAAACCAGCTCTGATACCACTGAAATATCCCGGGTGGGATATTGTTTTCACAATAACTCCAAATAATTTCCAGAAATTATTCAATAATAAATTGTGCAACAAATACAAAGATTCCAGTAATAAACCAGCAATTTACTCAAATTAAACCATCAGTAATAATCATTATTGTATTTTACATCAGCAATACAATAACTAAGAGAATAACCCAATCTTATAAACAACAAATACAGTCAGACTGGATGCAAGAAGAACCTGAAAACTCAATGGTGAATTCTGATGTAAATCCACCCTGCTGATGAATTGGGGCTACATCCAATCCACCTTTAAGCCAAAAGGGTTTCCGTCCTCAAGGCTGAAAAGAAACTGAAGCTGAGAGCTTCCAATCTCCAAGAGACAATTCCAAAATCATTAACCAAGCATAAAACAAGCATCTCCAGTGAGTCTCCTTTCCCTCTTTTAAAGCATCAAGCTGTGACTCTTGAGTTTCCCCTTCTCTTTCCTTTCATATTTTTGCTTTATGTCTTAGTTAAACCACTTTAAATTAATATATCCATTTTAATAATAAAGTGGCATGATAAAAGACTATTAAATCTTTTGGCATTAAAATGGATGATCAAACGAACTTGGAAGACGATGTGTGATAGCTTGCCGGAAAGCTCTCGGTGATACGCTACAAGTCCAATACTAAAAATGCCGAAAGACTGAACCCTGATGACTTACTATAAATAGTAAGTATTGAGGAACCCTGCCAAAACAACTCCAATTGGCCCTGAACCAGAAGTGCCTAGGCCAAAACTCACACTGACCCTTGTACTGTCCTGGTTAGCCCGCAAGACCATAGAAAAAAGGGCTAAGAATGCATCAGAAAAAATGGCTTATGTAAAATCCCAGTCTATTCTATTCCAAAGAATACTACTGAATTTGCAAACACAACTTTACATGAATCTGAAGGTCTTTCCAATTGAATAAATATTTCTAGAAGTTTAATTTAATATGGTGGCACAAATGCAAATGGTACAAATGTGCATGAACAATCATTCTTCCACTGTGAAGTTCCCTAAATACTGATGGAATTTCCACAATCTCATTGTTCTAATCTTCTATGTGTTCAATTATATATTAAAGTGTGAACGCAAATAAGTAAATGCATGAACAAAGATTCTTCTATTGGTGATGAACAGTTACAGCCACCATAGAGTATCGACGAATTGCTAACCATATACATTGAATACGCTTCTGAGATATTTGAACATTTCGTATGAAATATCGAGCTATGAATAATCACTGGTACCTGTGCTTGAGTATGGCGTATTGACAGTTGAAAGTCACCCGCGGATGCTCTACCATCTGACATGCGGGGTATTTCCCGTAGCATTCAGCCGCAAACCCATCTTCATGTCTTCCACCGCATAGTTAAATATTGTATGTTCCGATGTCCCTTGGCTGTTTCTGCTAATGCGTCCAGGCATATACAACGCTTCTTTGTTCGTTTGCTAACTTTGACAGCCGTAACACAGATTGTCGTGCCAACTGAGGACTCCGAATGCGACACTTCTTTGTCGTTTGCAAAGGCCCGCCGAGTTTGATAATACGACACTCCTTGTCATTTTGCACAGAACTTCCAAGTTCTGTCAGGCCATGTTGTGTGCGGCAGACTGAGGTTTGAACAGATTTACCACTTGACCCGACTTCCCCATTGATATCGGCCACCAACACCTAGCATTTGAACTTTTCAATTCTCCTTAATTCTTCCCAGTCAGATTCCACTAGGCCGGATGATGTCCAGACGAAAGGAATAGAAATTTTGTCTTTCCTTCGAAAACATGTCTGTAAAATATCCAAGCATATTCGTCCCTTCTCGGAAACCATTATTTAACAAGGAAAATATTGGATATTGGTTAAGAAATCCCGTAAGGAACTACCACCAACTTATTCGAACCAATAAAACTCTAATCAACCCATAACTCATAATTATTTAATATTAATGTGACTAGAATTAATATTAAATAATTACTTTCTTATTAATCAAACTTATTTATTGGGGACATTACAAGTCCTCTCGTCCCAAGATTGCTTGTCCTCAAGCAATCAAATTGCACCCTGTTTAATTATTGTCATCTGAACCAAAATTCCTGGATCCCAAACCAATCTTCCAAATCCTCTAACCCGACTTTGCTGCTTCATTCAGATATATCTAACATGTGCGTCATTGTGTAATCCTCTGCCAAGTCTGCCAACCCTCAGATCCCAACTCTGAAGTCCAGCTTCAGTATTAAATGTCAAAAAGGAGAGAGTAACATTATTCATCATGGATTCATTATTAAACTTCTCATCTATTATCCATACCCTGATATGACTCGTACAACCAACGGTACTCAACAAATATAGCAGTGGTGAAATTGACTGCATATCATTGTTAAGAATCATTATATCCCTCTGAAAAAAAGAACTAGGAAACTCATTAGAGTTCAATACCTGCGGCGCATCAACTACCCGAACCCCCAACACTGTTTGAGACTCTAACTGTAAGTTTGATTGTTCATCCTCAAAAGTGTTCACTGGAATAGTCAATCTTGAATTTTAATGTGATTCCTTGTTCCTATATCGTTCCTTAATTCTGTGCAAATTCTCTCTTGCTTGAGCAGCTATCTGTTTTGCGTGTTTAGTTTTTTCCCTCCACTCATTACACTGCAAGAGGGTCCTTTCTACATGTTTATGCCCAACCATCAATTCCTTGGGCGGGATCAATCCCTGTAACCACTGATTCCTCACTAAATCCTTCAATCTGTTCACTTTGTTGTTCTAAGTCCTGTACCGAATGTGGTAACCATGAATCCTGTGACGACAATTCTTCTTGATCGATGTCATTAATACCTTCTACTAATCGTTGTACTTCTCCACATCTTGAAGGGATGACCTATTCACTTGTCATTCTCCCTGCGTAAGCCATACTCAATTGTAAACACAAATCACTAATCTCTTTGTCCTTATATTCAGAAAACCTGATTGCTATGTCCCTGTCCCTGAGTAATAGAAAGTATTCAAATTTTGTCATCTCTAATTTTTCTTTGATTGCCTGTAACTGTGCACTGGAAATCCCATTTGTAACTCCATTCTTCTTTTCCTTATGCTGAAAAATCCATATAAGATTTTCAATTTGTTTATGAGCAGTGTCAGTTCTTGATAGCACCTGCACAATCCTTCCCTCTGTCACCACCAGTTGATCCTTCAAATCTCGCCTTGGCAAAGATTCACAGTTATCATAGTAACTTGTGCATGTATCACCTAATGAATCTTTGGTTTCGTTTACATCAACGGTGACGCTTTCCACATCATGAATAGTTGACTCACTCGAAGTTACCATAGCTTCCTCAACCTCGAGAGCATGATTGTTCCCTGTTTTATATTCATCAATACAGATTTCCAATTCACCCACATAGAAACTTGTGCTTACCTCTTTAGTTTCACCAGACTGTATAGTTGCGTCATGGCACTGATTTGTAACACAAAAAGATTCAACTTTGTCCTGTGTGTCCTTATAGACAATTTCTTTCTTTTGTGATTCTGTACGAGCTTCCTGAAATTTATTTTCACATCCATCTTGAGGCGATTCATTTTGTTGTTGTTTCGTAACGCAGGATGATTCAATTTCCTCGTGTGTAATCATATATAACCCTTTTGTCCTGTATCTCTTTGCAGACTCCCTGAAACACTTTTCCACATTTATCATGAGTGAGACCATCCTTCGGCTGCTCTTCTTCCTGCACAAGGGAATTGAGCTTTCCTTCACAACACCTAACTACATTGAAAACCAATGAGTATGCAGATGAGGAGATAACACATTCCTATTTTAGAATAGTCCATAATAATGATAAAAGAGATTGGGAAATTGTTTCACTCATTAATAGTTTGAATCATAATATCCTGCATAGTTGTAATAACCTCTTTTCCATGTGTCCTTCTGATCGTAACCAGGAAATGTTGAAACATATCATAAATCAAATCATGCAAGCCTAAAGCCAACAGGATGTTACTAACCCTGACTTCTGCAAATAGTTTCAGTATGCAAAACCTTCTTGAAGTATGAAGATCACCTAGATCCTGAAAGTTATCAATTATTAAGGACAATATCTTCTTCATAGTAATAACACCGTAGGGCATATGTGGAGTCGTAATTCTTAAAATTTCACAAAAACACGAAGCCATTATCAATCTGATGTCTGCATCAGAGTGCATCACCAACCAGTTTTGATTCAAAGCAAATTTCACTGAAGTGAAAGCAAAATGCACAAGTGGTGAATGTGACCATCCTACTAGATACAAACTGCCTTCCAGTTTAGTCAGGATGTTGTAAATAATTTTCTTGGGTTGCTGAGTGTGAAGCTTGTCAATGGGTTCTAACAGAGCATTAACCAAACAAATGTTTTCTTCTGACCCCATATATCGTTTTTAGATTATTCTGACCACACAGGTTGGCAGGACTAAAGCTCTGATACCATGTAAAATCCCAGTCTATTCTATTCCAAAGAATACTACTGAATTTGCAAACACAACTTTACATGAATCTGAAGGTCTTTCCAATTGAATAAATATTTTCAGAAGTTTAATTTAATATGGTGGCACAAATGCAAATGGTACAAA
This sequence comes from Thuja plicata, assembly GCA_018584345.1. Lineage (NCBI taxonomy): Eukaryota > Viridiplantae > Streptophyta > Pinopsida > Cupressales > Cupressaceae > Thuja > Thuja plicata. The sequence goes on from MU221637.1 coordinate 237,560, forward strand.
TGTGCATGAACAATCATTCTTCCACTGTGAAGTTCCCTAAATACTGATGCAATTTCCACAATCTCATTGTTCTAATCTTCTATGTGTTCAATTATATATGGAAGTGTGAACGCAAATAAGTAAATGAATGAACAAAGATTCTTCTATTGGTAATGAACAGTTACAGCCACCATAGAATATCGACGAATTGCTAACCATATACATTGAATACACTTCTGAGATATTTGAACATTTCGTATGAAATATCGGGCTATGAATAATTCCTGGTACCCGTGTTTGAGTATGGCGTATTGACAGTTGAAAGCAGTGTTGAAAATAGTGCCGATATATCGCGTGTAGCGCGATATATCGCGCAACACAAACAACAAAGATATAATCGCCATTTATATCGCATCCGATATTTTCATTATCGCGGGCCGATTTAAATGCAAAAAATCGCTAAAAATTCGCGATATATAACCGGATGTATCGTTGAAAAAAGTCAGCGTTCGTTTTTTAGGGTTTCGGTGGAAAAAAACGAATGAAAAAGGTGTTTTTGGTGGTCGTTTTTAATGCGACGGAAAAGAGTAAAGACATTTTTTGGTGGTCGATTTTCAGCATGCGGCAGTCTCACGCGGCATTCTTCATTCACGCACAGGTAGTTCACGCATAGCAGTGGTCATTGGCACATTGTGATTGCATTGTTAAATCAGTAAGTATATAGTTAACAGTATAATGTTATACGGTTAAATTGAATAAGAGATTTAAGTATAATATAATAATAGTATATATTATATATTATTTTTTGTAGTTTTTAACTTTTTTGTTTTCAAACTTAATTTTTTTTTTTCAAAGTTAATGAATTTATTAATATTTATATTTGAATCTGTATAATCATAATGAATTTAATAATTTATTAATATACACTTACAGTTACAGTAATACTGTAATTGTAAGTGTAAATTAATAAAATTATAAATTATTAAATTCATTATACAATTTAAATTTTATACTAATTTAGTATTAATATATGGTAATAGACTATAGTAATATAGTATTATAAATTTAGTATATTTCCAGCTTTAATATCTAACAAAAAATATGTATAAATAATAATATATATTAGTATATTTCCAGCTTTAATATCTAACAGAGAATTTAAAATACTAAAGAGATTAGATCAGAGACTTAGATCATAAGTTCATAGACTTAGCTAATATTTGATCTCAGCCTTGCACA
>MU221637.1:266048-288742 GCA_018584345.1 Thuja plicata
TGAAAGTCTCTTGTCATCTTGCCATTAAGGATTCTTTTCAAATACATTAATATTTTAACCATTCTGCTATAAGCACCCTGGGCTTAAGTATTTTGGTTCAGGAACAGGTATACCCGCCTTGGCCTTGTAGAGCCAGAAGTGCAGGGAACTCGGATCATATTGTTCAGTTCCGTCAAGTTGGACATAGCCGGTTGGATATTTTGATATCAAGTTGGCAAGGCTTGCAGGATTCCATCCGTCGGTTTTGAGAACCAACACGACCTTCTAAGGTCCACACACACTCTCCTGACTTGGCTAGAGTCAGTACATGCCAGAAATAAAGAGCTAGGGGTTTGAGTTAGGTGTGCTCCTGCACCATAAAGCTTGCTCTTAAGAACAAAGATAAATTTAAACTTATTCATAATCCCTTGTTTGATATTAAAATGAACGAAGCTTATGACAACCAGCTTTTGGAACTGAATAAAGAGGCTAAATTGAAATCATACAAAGGTGAAGATAAAAACAAATTTGCGAATCCCCGTGCATCCCCAATCAAGGAAACATTGAGACTCGTTTCGAATAATATGACGAGCTCTAACAATGTCATCACGTAATATTCTCCATTCAATATACAAGAAAGGATGAAGTTTAACAAAGGATTCCTTCTTTAGGGAAAATATCAAATATGGAATGTTTGTTTGGTTGAGGAAAATAATGTTTTGACCGTAACTCCTACACAAAGTTTATTGTTGCCAAACTTTTAACGCGGAACTAACATTAGTCCATATCCAAATGGTTGTTGAATTTTTGCTATCTTTAAGAATGCTAATGATGAGATATTTTCCAAGTGTGATCACAAGAAACAACAATCCCTGCAAATTTGTTAAGTCATTCATGACTGCGATAAGTTGGAATAATTGGGATTATCCCTTGAGATTCTTGAAGAGATATTTCAAGGTTCGATTCCTATGGAAAAAGATTAGCAATGACATCTATTCTGATTCATAATATCTACGTGATGGTACACAAATTAGGGTGATTGGGAATTCAATTTTCAATTGGAGCTCAAAGGTTCATGAATATCAAATGCTCAATAATGGATGTAATTGTAATGTTATCACAAGACATCCTTGTGAAGAGTCCATGCAACATTGGATGACTCACCTTATGGATGAGGACTACAAGATCGTAACTTTGAATAATTGACTTAGCTACATGGAGAACCATTGGAGCTCTAACCTTTGGGACCCGAAAGTTTATATGATGTGTGAATTGCATAATAAGTTCAATGACATCAACATAAGGCGATGGATGTTTGTTGAATCATTCTACATATTTATTTGGTTTCCAGGAATCATTATGACAATATAAGAATGCTTGCGGGCAAGCATTTTCCAAGAGGGGGAGACTGTAATGTTCCCATTTGGTCAACCCAGGAGTCCAATTTTGTGAAGTCCCTAAAGAGACAAAATTGTAAAAGGGTGGTAGAATATGACCAAATGGAATCATCAAGAGCATCAAATGTACCTTAGAACATCTATTATATCATCGACTAATATAAGATTGTTTCGGTGTCTATGGTGGCTTATCGAATGGGAATTAAGTATTGGTGGCAAAATGTTTAAGAAGCTTCTACAAAATTTACCATTGTTGTTTTCTCTCTTGCCTATAAACAGAGGTTTTCTTTAGCAGGTTATTCATATCATCTTGTGCTTGATTCCTCCTTGAAGAGCTTCGTGTTTGAAAATGTAGTGTAATTTTTTTTGTTGAAAAATAAATCAGTTTGCAGCTTAGGAGGCTGAGTTTTTCCTGAAATGATTTAATCCAGGTACGTTGGTGTCTCATGCTTGTGCGTGTGCTTTATTATGACCAGAGCTCAAGCTCATGTAGTCTGGACAGACGATATTCTTCATCTGTTATGAGATTCTGCAATGATACATGTAGGGATGGCAACTCAAAATAGGTTTTCACGCACCAGCCAGGAATTGCAACCCATTACATCCCCATGGCCATTTTCACAATGGGGGCTTGACCTCATTGGTAAGATCCATCCCACTTCTTTACAAATTTTAAACATGGTCAACATGTTATGATGTTACCAAAAGGGTTTCCTTACCATAATTTTGCTCCTTGGTTTCCTCTTTGGTCAGTCGCTGCTTCATTGAAGGTGGATTATCACAATGCTGGGTATTTGTTCAGGAATCTTCAGAGCATTGGGTTCTATAACAGAACATGACGTGTAGTTGAATCAGATACAGTTTGCAAATTTTAAATCTTGAAACATACATACCCTACTATTTGTTGTTGGAACTTGGGGGCTATAAAGAGCCTTGTATCCACCAACCAGCATGTGTTAATCTGAAATCATCAGAGTTAGTAATTGACTCCAACCACCTTTTGACCAATGCAAGCTAGCCTTTAATTATTCCCAGTCCACATGTTTGTCTCTTCCATGCATGTTGTCCTTGTAATATGCCGAGAAATCTCTTTGATGGGGTTATAATACAAATGATTTTGATTAAAATTAAGTTGGTATATATGCATTTAATGGAGGATAATTTGAAATAAAATTTACTATGATGTGTAATACAGAGATTTTTTTTATTGATGAATATTAATAGCAATGAGTTTTTCCAGCTAAGAATTTTTTTATTTATAAATTCCTTTTGTTAAACACCGTCTTTGATGGAAGTGAAAAACTAAAGTTTAGTTTTCTAAGTCACTGCCAAGAAAGACGCCAATTTGATGTCTAGACCCCCCTTAAGTAATCGTTTCACAAAGGGGTTGCTTTTAAGTGTTTTCTATTGAACTGATGAACTCAAGGCGTACAAGTTTCCCACCTATCCCCACCCACCCCTCCACCTCTAGATTCAAATGTGTGCCCTCTATTGTGGACTATTCGTTTACCATATAGCCAAATAAAGTTACTTGTGAATGTAGAAGCCTTTTATTGGAGGAATGTTCACCTACAACTTAGTGTTGCTTGAGTTCAATAGAATCAATGTCTGATATATATTTTTTTGATACGTAAGAATACTCGATGTCTGATATTTTTATTCTTTCAAACAAATGTAGTTATTTTGTTGTTTTTATAATTAACTGCAGTTTTTAAGTGATAAAGCTTAGCGTGTCAAGTATGTCTAATCCATGCAACTTGAATAGTTTTTGTTTGTTAAGAGTATATTGAACTTGAATAAAATTCTGTGGAATAAAGTTATTTGGAATTGGAGAGGAAATTTGAAAAAAATTGCTGTATAAGATGAAGGATTGGGTTGTTTAAAAAGTTGATTGGAGATTTTTCCAAGATCAAATACTGTTTATTACAAGGCACTAAGGATGTCCCCTTTATTATCAGTGAGGTGTTTCCTTTATCAAAGATACTTCCAGTCCAAGAGGCCAAAGAGTAGAACCTAAGTCGGAAGAATTTGTAGTAAAAGAGACCAAAGTAGGACTAAAGGGTGTGGGGGAAGGAGAGGTGCCTACACATTATAATTCTATGCTGAAACATATGGTTGATGGGACAAACTGCTGCTGATTATCCTTATTGTATGGCTGGCTTCAATTTTCTTCTTCTTGTTTTTGCAGTGTCAAACAAAATCTTCTATCATGTGTGTTTGAGCCCTAAGGTCTTTCACTGTGACATTTTCTTTTGAAGCCACTATTACTACAATTCAAATCAGTCATACAGTAAAATGTTGTTGGATGGGATAAGCTCAAGTCATAAAGCATTAAAGCTTTTGAAGCAGAGCTCTGGGTTAGAGTTATTAGTTTACATCACGATGTGTTGGAATTGGGTAAAATACGTCATCCAACTTGCTAAGTGTGGCACACCCCATGGATAAGACGAATGTGAATACTAAAAGAATTTGATTGAAGAGCTACCCCTAGTGGGTTGCTTCACAAGGGCAGCTTGTCAAATCTGAAAACAAATAAAGAATACAACCAAAATTGTTTTGGGAAATACTCATCACTTATTAAACAAACTGATTTTACCATTTTAACAGGTTAAAAAACTAATGATTTCTCTGGACAGAAGATATTTTAACCAAATAATATTGGACTATTTGCTGTACTAGTGATTGTTTGGTGGTCTGCTCCAACTTATCTTTTGTTTTGAGATGTAATGAATTTCAACTTTCATCAGAGGAATGATTCATATAAATCATGATTCTGTTTCATTGTATTGACAAAAGATTGGAAGACAGAAGATCATTGATTGCTAATCCTTTTGTATTTATGTCAGGGAAATCATTACAAGCAACTTGCTCGTGAAGCCGATGAGAAAGCTAGTCAACGAATTTTTGACATCAAGTACATTGATCAAATAAACCACATTTATATTGGAAAATATTTGAGTTAGAATTATTTGGAATCACCAATGATGTAATTAATATAACTATGAATATCTGTGCAGAAATAAGGATATGCATAATGATGTTACTATTGACTTACATTCTCAGCATGTAAAAGATGCTATTCGTCTTTTAAAGCTGCATATTCAATCTCTGGCTTCCATTTCATGTGAGTATTATCAAGGACATGTTTAGTTCGACTTCTAAATTATATTTTCTTCTTGCAATCAGTGAGTTGGACAAAATGACATAGGCACGGATTCTAAAGAAACTGTCTAATAATTACAAAAAATGCTGACAACAAATTTTGTGGCAGCAATTCACTCTCTCAAAGTTATCACAGGGTGTGGTTCACATGGCACTGGACGTGGAAGGATAAAACGGGCTGTAAGTTTTGAAGCTTAAATCAACTGTCTATTTTCGTGGAATATTCCATCATATTTCCTTACATTATTTTAACAGCAAAGCTAGGATGTATGTTTTTATTTTCAGAAGTAAAATCTGTGAACAAAAAATATTTTCTTACTTCCTGACGAAAGCATTTTTTCTATGAGTATTGTATTTGATTGCTTATAGAAACTTGTCCAAGATGTGCGTATCTACTATCTAGTATATTGACATTTTTCCGTACATAGATTTGTGTGTGAATGTATGAAATCTGCTTAGAGTAACTTATTTTTCTAGTATATTGACATTTTTTCCGTACATAGGTTTGTGTGTGAATGTATGAAATCTGCTTAGAGTAACTTATTTTTCTAGTATATTGACATTTTTTCCGTACATAGATTTGTGTGTGAATGTATGAAATCTGCTTAGAGTAACTTATTTTCATAAACATTGGTTATACATTGTGTAATTTGGGAAATGAGAGTTCTGATGTCCCAATATAAAGAATGTTTGAGCGGAATAGCATAATACTAGTAGTCCTTATTTAGAGCACTTGAATTGAACAGTTCTAATTGAATTTATAGTTTGAGTTAAAGCATTTTTATGTTTACATTGTACACTAGTGTTGTGCACACTGCATGACAGACATACCAAATGACCTCCCATTTCCTCATGAATTGTCTTCCACATTCTTATTTTGAGGGCATGTTAGTTGAATGAGAATTAATTTTGCAGCAACTATTATTTCTTACTTGGTATATTACATTGTTATACAACTGGTAAATATGGATTTGGGTTTGTTCTTTTATGTGGTTTTTTTTATTCCTTAGTGAGAACTGAAGAATGATGCACCTTCCTTTTCATGCCCTGTATATTTTCCTATGGTCTATCAGTTAACTGCTTCATGAAAACGTCATTTTCTGTGGTGTGATATATCTTAATCAGAGACACCCTGAGAATAATCTGGACTAACGGTATGCAAGCAACCAAATCTTGAATTGACGTGTATTTTAAGTAATGGATGTTTTTATCTCCAACTGATGAAATACATAACTGAGCAGATATATTGCTGTCCAGTAATTTCATTTTTGTCTTGTCATGCTGATCTTTAACATTCATTGTCTAACGATCAACATTGAAAATCTATTTTGTTCTGACTTCTCAGGTAACACAGCTTCTGGAGAAAGAAGGGATCAACTGGACTGAAGAAAATGCTGGAGTGATAGTCATTAAAATAAAAGATGTCAATCCTGAAAACTTGAGTTTTGTGAACTCTGATGATTAATGTATTTTCACTGACAAATCCTTATGGACAAGAGGAACTTGAAGCAGGTCATCATTCTTTTGTAAGGGATTCCTTCTGAAATCAAGATCAAAGATCATAAGATCTTTTTCATAAATTTTTAGACCGCATTTTCAAAAAAACTGTAAATTCAAAGTTTAGAAAACATAACTGACAAATTCCCTCGTGGACAAGAAGAACTTAAAGCAATATATCCCTCTTTCGTAAGGTAGTCTCTTGAAATGAAGATCAGAGATATGAAGAGAATCCTTCTTTATAAATTTTCAGACCACCTTTTTGATAAACTATAAATTAGAAAATGCATAAATTTTTTAAATGAGCACTAGGCTTATTTTTATATTTGATGATTGAGGTGGTTAGGTGGTAGTGTTTTCTTTAAGACACTTTCCCGGGGTTTGGCATTATATGTTCTAGGTTTTAAGGACATGAATGTGCACAGAAAAATGTTAACATTGTTAGTTTGCCTATGAATCTCTTCCAACAAACTATAATGCTACATTACGTAAATTTTGAACTTCAATCTGACTCTGTTAAGCTTGTATAATTAGTTTATTGAATGTGGTATTTGTCTTGTATTTTTTCTTATATATGCTTCAATTTTGCCGAATGTGTTCTCATAATTTTGACATTGGTTGTGTGGCTGAGCTTAAGGCTGAATTAAATTTAGTAAAATCATAGGAATGAGGTCAGGCAAAAATGCAGGAAATTTTTAGAACTAAAAGTTTACAATACGAAGTAACAAACAGACAAGTTCAATTGTTAGGCACTTTAGTTGTTATGAGATATAGCTGAAAAGAGGATTTGATTCAACATAACTGTAAAGACCCTCAACAGTTTTTCACCAGATTTTTGCACCATTACGCCATAGACATTTTATCTAATAGTTTGCATGCATGTGTAAATGAGGAGTTTATTTTGTTTGAATCTGATTTAACTATATTTTGAAAGAATTAAATGCATTGCATAGCATAGCATTTATATAGCAGTACATGTGCTCATTGAGACCATTCATTATGTATAAGCAGAAATAACAATAAACTTTTCTGTAACAATCTACTGTTACATAACACAGATTAAACAATTACTCATTTCTGACCTTAATAGAAAGATTAATTAGTTGAAATAAACAACAGCAATCAAAGTATTGGCTGCTCCAAACAAAGCCTCTTTAAAATAGCAACTAAGGTGTCTGGTTTGACCATTAAAGATGAGCCTTCCAATAGGGTGAAATCTTACTAAGGAGCAAATAGTGGATTTCTTGGAAAGTGCATTATAACAATATTACTGTCTCTTAACACATTCCATGTCAAAACCAGTCCTACTCTAGTGGGATATGAGCTGAATTATGCACCTATTGAGTGTGTGTGTGTTTGGTTGTTGTATTTGCTTACCAAAAATTTAAACATTACATGATAAGTTGCCAAATTAAGCTCATTGTCAAAAGTGGTCCTCAAAAGTACCTACTAAATAGAGCAACACTTATTGGTAGAATAGCTAAATGGGTCATGATCCCAAGTGAGCTTGACATGACAGAAAAGCAATTTAAAGACAACTTATAACTCGTGATCCTAAGTGAGTTTGACATTGAGTATCTAGACATAAAAGCAATTTAAAGGCAACTTATAACTGAACAATAAGCTAATGCACAAACAATATTAGACCATCCCTTGGAATCAAATTTTCCCAATGAAGTAATTTTCACAATAGCATGACCAAGTTAGTGGAAAATATACTTTGATGGATCATTTACTCAACATAGTTGGAGCACGAGTCTTATTTATCACACCATAAGAGCATACATTCATAAATCCTACTGATTGGCATTCCCTTGCACAAATAACATATCTGGGTATAAGGATTTGATAATTGGACTTGGAATGGTTCTCAAATTGAAAATCAAGGAACTACATGTCTAAGGTAACTCCTAGCTAGTAGTAGGACAAGTCAATGAGTACCTCATAATTGATGAAAACTCTTGCCATACAAGAAAATGGTGGACAACTTTCATTAGTATTTGAGAAAATTTAAAGAGTGAACAACAAAGTAGTAGATGTTATGCGGCTAGCATTAGTTCTCTTCTTGATATGTCACATAATGTCCAACATTGTGAGTTCTTATTACAACAACATTTGATGTGTATTTGATGTTCTTGATATTGAACCGATGTGCAACCCATTGGTGTTGAATCACCTTGGTACAAAGATATATACAATAACCTTCATGATCATATCCTTTCTCGATCTATCAAATATCCAACATAAAATGTTTATTTGCGAAACATCTCGCTACGTTATAACCAGTAATACCCTATATTGAATAAGTGTCAATAATACCATCCTTTGATGTCTTGACTTGCTTGAAGCACAAATTGCCTTACAAGACATTCACGATGGCATCTGTGGGGCTCATTCCAATGGTCCTACCTTGTATAAGAAGCTAATGCAAACTAGTTACTATTGACCTACTATGGAGCATGATGCTTACTACTTTATTAAGAATTGTTGCGAATGTCAGATACATGAAGATCTCATACATGCACCAACCTAGGAGCTTCAGTCAGTTACTCCTCCATTGCCTTTTTCTTAGTAGGGGCTTGACCTCATAGGAAAGATACATCCTCCATCTAATGGACACATGTTCATTATAGGAAAGATACATCCTCCATCTAATGGACACATGTTCATTATCGCCATCCTTGAGTACTTTAAAAAGTGGATCAAAGTTTTACCTTTCACTTATATTATTGGAAAACAAATTGCCAAGTTCAGCTTGAACTATATTATTTTTTTACATAGTGTTCTTTTATTTGTTGTCACAAGCAACAGTCATCCCTTATTTAAAATTGGGATGTTTGTGTACATTGTGATAAATTCCTTATCCAACATAAATTCCTCAATCCATACTATCCTCAAAGTAATGGTCAAGTTGAGGCATCTAATAAGACTATATTAGAAATCCTCAAATACATTGTTGATGAAGTTGTCGTGATTGGCGCATCCAACTCAACCCAACCTATTGGCTTATATAACCGACATCCTTACTCGTGTAAGTGCTACTCTATACTCCCATTTCTTCAGCTTAGAAGCTATCTTACATATGGAGGTTGTTACCATTCTTAAGGGTCTCTATGTGAAGAGTACAAAGTTTCTATACTTAATGATATAGGGCTGCTAGATGAGAGATGACAAGCTGCACTAAATCAACTTTAAGCCTACCATGTTGTCTTTGTTTTAGCTACAACAAGAGAATTCGAGTTCACAACTTTTAGATAGGTGATCTAGTCTTAAAGAGAAACCAAAAGAATCAAACAAGACAAAGAAACTAGGAAATTTTGAGCCTAATTGGTTCAATCATTTCATTATCATAGCAACTTATGGGTTTGGTGCTCACCAACTTGCTACACTCAAAGGTGAATTGCTAGATGAGCCAATCAACATGTACATTCTACACTTGATCCTCAAAGTATCCCATCTAAAATATAAAAATATCAAAAAAAGTAAAAAAATCACTCTCCAGTAAAAACTATTTCGATGTCATTCTAGAATAGTCATCTTGGAAAAACCTAGCAAACAAGTGCCTTGTGTGACAACAAAACAATTGAAAAATTTTGTAAGTAAAGAGGGATAATTCATTGTATGGTAAAAATACACTTTGGTGGCTCCTTAGATAATTAACATGGTGAAAACCTATTTAGAGGCACCATGTGTAGTAAGTAACTTCCATTCATACTAAAATCCATAGTAAAACACCATTTGTTCATAATAAAGCCTACTCATACCTATCATGACATGATAGTTGTTCATATCTAGCATCGCCAATTCGAACTCATTTTAGAATAAAGTTAGTCCGTCCCATGATAAATGTTTCTTATATCTAGGGACGATTCCTCAATCTAGTATTTTGGATTGGATCCTTGAAGTTATATTAGAGGAAAACATTTCACTTACCACCATCACATAATCACCTACCACATTAAAATTATCCACTTACCACAATAAAATTATGTCATTATCATTTCATTAACATTTTACACAAGCATTTTTTTTTTTTTATGCTGAACAAATTAAACCCATCTAGAGGAAGGTTCTGATGGTTATAATAGAGTATTTCAATGTTGATAGATGCTTCACTTGAGTCCATAGCTACCACTTTGTGCTTTTAAATCATTTCAGGCACAAAACTCCAGTCTCTTTTCCCTTTTTCTCCTCACTCTCTTAACTACAACGTTAAGGAGAACAAGAAAAAACCCTAGGAAGATTGTGCTTCATGAGGGTTTGATCCATCTTATTTACGAGTATTGAAGGGAAAAAGCCCCTGCGTCCATGCAAAAAATTATTGAGCTGAAGGAGGAGAATGGAAAATGAAAAATGGAAGGGCCAAATGAGGAGAGCTCCAAGATGCATTCTCCGCCTTCTCTGAAAAAAGCTAGAGAGCCAAAATCTTTGGCTAAAAAGTTTGATGAGGATAAGGGAATGGAAACAAAAGAAGACAATGATGATGTGGCCCATATTGAAGATTCCCTTGTTGTTAAGAAGCTAAAGACTAAGAATGTTGAAGATGAGGGCATGGAAACAAACGAGGAATAAGAGGGTACCAGGGCTTCTCTTGCTGGTAGGAAGAATGCGAGGAGGTATGTGGAAGGGGAGGGGATGGACACTGAGGATAATGAGGAAGATGTGATGGCCCTGACCCCGTTGAGGTTTCTGTCCCTTGTGATGTGGTTGTGGGTACTGTTTCTACTGGCCCTGCTGCAGAGAAATATAAGGAAGTGTTTAAAGAGAATAGTGAGAACCCTCATTCTGAGGGAGAGAAGACTAGTAAGGAGAAGAAAGATTATGGGAAAGTTCCGGTTTTGGTGGACTGAAGATTTTGTGGACCATGATACGTCGATCTCCCCCTCTGAGTCGATGAATACTGATGTTGGATCTAAAGGGGAGTTGCCTAATGAGGAGGAGAAAGGTGTTAAAGAAGCGTCTGTCCAGTTGAGCCCTGAGGACATTAATGATAGAAGAAAATTCACTATAGGTGTTCTTCAAATTGCTAAAGCCAAGCCCGTCTATTCCTCTCGCATGGATAAATGGACTTTTCATGAGATTAAGAGCCTTAGTCTCAAATACTGGGGGCCCTCTCTGCTAAATTAGAGCTCCTCTAGCATAGTGTTGAAAATAAAAAAAGATAATGTCATGCCCTCGGCTGAAAATGTGGACTATTGAGGAAAAAATAATGGTGTTGGATTGTATTTCTGTTGACAACAAAACCAAGGCTATGCTGGAAGAGAAGCTTAAGGATCTGAGCTCCAAAGTGGATAAGACATATAGTACTCTGAAGAAAATTCTCCGTCATAGCCATGATAACATGGAGGTGTTGGTGGATAATCTCAAGGCTCTGTATTCTATGCTGGAAGGCTCTTTTCAGGAGAAGATTATTATCAATGAGGATCAGGATACTGAGGAGACTATTGGTTCTGGTAAAAGAACCAGAGCGAGCCTCAAAAACAAATTTGCTTCTGCGTCAAAGGAGCTTATGGACCTGAAAGCTTATGTCCAGAAGATGTCTTCTCTGGAAGAAGAGATTGTTGCATCCCTCAAGGACCTAGCCTAGTCTTTCTTGGTGATTCTTTTTATTGCTTGTGTTGTGTTTGTAGTTCCTTTTGTTTTTGTTGGTCGTTAGTTGGTTTTTGGGTGGTCTGTTGGTTGTCCAATAGTTTTTGTTGTGATATACTTCTAGTGTTTTATCTTAAGTCTTTGTGGGGTATGCCGGTCTCCCAGTAGTGTTTTTTTTATTCTGGGATTTTAATGCTCTATCTTATTTCTGGTCTGTAAAGGGTTTCAAGTCCCTTCAAAACTTGTTTTTGCAATAATAAAATAAACATTTTACACAAAAGAAAATTGGAAACATTAGACAACTACCAAATTAGCTGCCTAAACAAAGTTAACCATCCTAACAACAATATCATGCGTTAATAGATACATCTTTCCTACAATAGGCATCTTATCACACATCTTCCTATCTAAAGAAACTCTCTCTTGGTATGAAGATCTAATGGTTGTTGATTTGTTTGGTTAGTGAGTATTTTCTTTTGTGATTTATCTTATGTTATATTTATATTGTGCTCAAGGATGTGCACAAGTGATTAGAGGAGCAAGGATGGAACATGATTATTGATTTTCATATGTCGTGTTTGTGGAATGTTCCCGTGACATTACTAGGGAAAATGTATTTCTTGAGTTTGTTGGAATAGCATCTACCATAAATAGGTATACAATGTGTTGGGTGGATATTTTGCAACCGACAATTTTAGGGATTAATTGCAAAACAACGGTTCCAACCACAACATGTGAGACATAGTCTCTCCTAGTTAAGGGAAGGTTCCCCTATCTATTGTTATTGAAAACCTATACTAAACTTAACACTTAAGATTATGTACACCAAGCTAATTGACAAGGCATTACATTCACCATTTCCTCTTTCTTCAGAATAGGTATTCTTCTTTCGTTGTATTCTCTTATTTCAAAATACATGATTCTTTCTTACAACAATATTTTGAATACAATTTAGCAAAGTTAAAAGAAAGAAGCTCGTGAAAGCTCAAAGTATTTCCACGGCTCTTTATGTGAATTCAAGAACAAGGATGAAACATACATACAACTCAAAATATGCAATGTATATTTCACTTTACATGTATAAGCTGAGAAAATAAAAGTAGCACAAAGTCTGCAAGTTACCTTCTTTCTTGAACACTCTACAAGAGTTTCAAATTTGAAAAGTAGTTCAAAGTCTGCAAGATCAATTTTAAATACCTCTTGAATAATAGCATAACACTCACAATCAATCTTTAGAAAATGTCATCACATAACACCTTGAATTAACACAAAGGGTAAAAGCAATTTTCCTCTTTAATAGATAGAAAGAATTTTATTTACATCTAAGCTCAAAGTTTTAGAGTGCTCAACAACCCAACAAGGTTTTATTGCCTTGCCAAAAGATAAAAAATAATTTGAACGCGTTGTTGGGTGGATATTTTGCAGTCAACAATTTTAAGGATCAATTGCAAAAGAGTGGTTCTAACCATAGCATGTGAAATATAATCTCTCCTAATTAAGGGAAGGCTCCCCCTATTTGATATTACATAAAAACAACCTATACTAAATACGTAAGATTATGTACACTAAGCTAATTGACAGGGTGTTACATTCACCATATTTTCTTTCTTCAGAACATGTGTTCTTTCATCGTATTCCCTTATTTCATAATACACGATTCTTTCTCACAACAATCGCTTGAATATAATTTATCAAAGTTCAAGGTCTCCAATGTATATTTCTCCTTACATGCACAAATTGAAAAAATAGAAGCAACACAAAGTCTATAAGTTACCTTCTTGCTTGAGCATTCTACAAGAGCTTCAAATTTGATAAGAAGCTCAAAATCTACAAGATCAAACCTGGAAATCTAAACTGTAATTCTAAACTCGATAAGCAACTCAAGGTTTGCAAGATCAAGTTTAAATCCATCTTGAACAATAGCATAACACTCGATCAATCTTTGAAAATGTTAGCACTTAACACCTTGAATTACACAAAGTCTAAAAGTAATTTGCCTCTTTGATTGAAAGCAAATTTTATTTACATCTAAGCTCAACGTTTTGAGTGCTTAGCAAATAAAAAAAAATTTATTGCCTTGCCAAAGGATAAAAAATACAACGAACACACTCTCTTATTTATAGGTGAGGGGCTGAGAGCAAAAGTGGGAGAAGTCCAACTAACTAAGACTTATTCCACAACTAACTATGACTTATTCCAAATTGCAGTCCTAATGTAACTCTACTTGCAATTTATTTACATGTAATTACAAGTTACAACTTTGCAAGTGATATGATCACCTACCATTACATCTTATCATTTTACATGTAATTTGTCAAAAAGAAATTACAAGTGCATAACTGAAAACTATTCTAAGTGTCTAGATTCATGACTCTATTTACATCATCATTTGTCTAAGATGGTCTTCATGCTACTACATGACACTCTGTGATTGAAGTACTAAGATTTGGTAAAGGCACCTTGCCCCGAAATAGGAACTTGCACCCTTGATTGTTATGCATCACAATGGACTTTGTTGGAAAAGCATATTTTCATTGTTTTGTAACCATCTCAGTCTTGAAAGAATTTTATGCTCTCAATCATTCCTATCACTTGTCCACCTTCTTGTACGACTCTATCATGTTTCTCTTACTTTGTGACGTTCTCCAGTCTTGGAATCTATTTGCAAAATAAGCCCCATGCCTTTATTTGATGATTTGGTAGGTCATGTGTGCAAAACATATTGATAAGGATGAGATAAAAGGATGCAACAATGGGGGCAAAGCTCAATTTCGCATCTTGGAATGCACACTGCAAATGGAAAAAATATAGATATTTACTTGTAAATGGGAAAAATGAAAATGCATTTCATGTGTGCAATGGGAATTACATGTTTTCACTTCTAATCGGGTCTCAGAGACCCGATTTCAAGTGATTTTGAGTGTATTTTGGGTTATATTCAGGTTTTGGAAGGTCAAATGCAAGTGGGGGAAAGAACATTTGGCATTACAAGTGTAAAATATGAACCTCAAGGCTGCATTTCAGGTTTTAGATTGCAAGTTACAAGTTTGGGAACATCATGTATTTTTGTGTTGTAGTGGAAATTTACAATGAGGTTCTTAAAATGCAATTGGAAAGTGGTTGATAAACATAAAGGAATCACTTGTAATTAGGAAAAGACATTTGAAAACCTTATGTGTTTATGAACCTGCAAACACGACATGTTTATCAAACACAACATATTTTCTAATGCGTCGTGTTGGAACACACAACATGTTTTCAGTTCGGGTTTGAAAAGTCACATTGCAAGTTTATAAGGCGTGACTTGCATTTTGGATGTGGACAATGTGATTGCATGTCTGAAAACTATTACAAGTGTTTCAAAAGGGGAAACAAAAATTCGGGTTTTGAATAGCATTTTGCAAGTTTACTTTTATGTTTAACACTTGTAGAACAAAAACTTGTAAATAGGCTCCGAGATTCGATTTGCATATATATTATTTATTGATAAAATTTTTAAAGCAAAAATACTTACTTGTGATTAGGTCTTAAAGACCTAATTACAAGTAAGTGAAAATATCACTTTACTTATAATTATAGACTTAAAACAACGTTTATAAAACCTCACATTACATAATACCAAATTAACCAAACCAAAGAACATTTAAACACCTAGTCAATTCGAATATTAAGAAAGTGAATGTAATTGCAAGTGATGCAAACTTTCTATTTACTTGCAATTTGAAGCACTTCAAACTAGAAGATAGAGATCCAACATTGAAGACAAACTTGCAATGCAACCTCTAAAACCCAGAATTAAAAGAAAAACCAACTTTTAGATGTTGAAACTTGACAAAAATGGAGGTGAATGACTTGGCTTTGTTAACGACTACCAAGGTGATGAAAATGTGCCTTGAAAAGCGTGCCTAGAGCCTTAAAGTGTCAAAATTTAGTAGGTTAGGGACAATAGCTAGCTCCAACTAGGGAACTGCCTTTGGTCGTGGAAACAAGCGAAGGTAGTAGAATCTTGAATATCCAAGTGCCTTAGTATCCATTGGATTACGGAGTCTTGCATAAAAATATAAAATGACAAAAAAGATGACGCAACTGACACATAGAAAACCTACTTAAAACAAGATGAAAATTGTGCAAGCACACTTATTAAAAAGAGAGCCTACCTTATTTAAACTAGCCAACAATGAAACCTTTCAAACGAAACAATTTGTTGGCTCAATAAAATAGCTGCATTTTCTCAGTAGCTTGGAGTACCTTGCATGTTCATAGGCAACTTTGTATTGATGAAGAATGAGCAATTATACCAAAACTTGATGCAACACTCCCTGGAAGAGATTAACAAGTTCACCTTCTTCAGATGAATCATATGTACTACTATCCTAATGTGGATCCATGAAAACAAACTATTCTTGTTGAGTTGAACATGCTTCCTTGGCCTCTTCTTCAAATATTTCTTCATGCTCAATTACAAGTGGAACCTTGGTCTTCCCATTAGCTTCCAACCAAGCTAGATGTTTGATTGGACATTCTCTTGATCAGATTAAAATTGAATTCTTCTTACTAGTTGCAACTTGAATAACTGGTTCTTCAACCATGACAACCTCATACTGATCGGAATGGTGTTGGTCATGGGATTTAGGTGAAAATATAAGTCCATTTCATACCTTACCATGCATTCCACAAACTCCAGACTTTGGAAAATCTGAATTGTTTATGAGAAAATCCTCCTCAAGATTTTTGGTAGTACATTCATGCAAAGTGTGTTTAAGTTCATGACCTTGAGACACAAATGCATCCTTTTCAACTTGACTGATACTTTCATGCATGTTCATTTTTTCACGTCTAGTGACGTGATTATCTTCATTCACTTGAACCTCAACATAATGACTTTCATTTTTTTTCTTTTCATCAATGGCTTTCTGAGACTGCAGAAACCAAAATTAGGAGTCACTATTCCATGTCTACTTCCTTTTCCTAGAAGAGAATAACATGATCACTTGATTCAGATTAAGGACGATTCGTTGTTTCTTTCACTGATGGTGACTCTATAGCAAGATTCCTCGGTGAAGAGGATAACTTATGTTGATTCCCAACAACATAATTATGAGTAGCACGTACATATGGCCTCCTTGGAATGTCCTTACAGGGAATGAAGAACATACCTTGAGATATTTTCCTTTTGAGAGAAAGCAACTCATTTTCCAACTTCTACACCACATGATTTATTCTGGTGATGGAAGAGAATGAATCCAAATAAAAAGAATGTTCTTTGAACCTATTTATTTCTATTCTTATCTTCCTGGAAAGAATGAGATCATCTTCAATTTTCATTGCCAAGGTCTGTGCAATTGCAAGAGTAGTTGGAGTTGCTCCTCTTAGAAGAAACCTAACTTTAGGCACTTGAGCATTGATGAAGAAATGTTTCAAATTCATAGTTGTAGGCTCAGAAGTAGCTAAAATTCTTCATGTCAATTTTTTGAAGTGGGCAATGAATTCACACATAGGTACGTAAGGTTCCTTCTTCAATTGGGTGAGATGGGCCAACAAAGCATGAGCATCTTTACAATGCTTGAACCTTTCTTCAAACTTATCTATGAGAGTAGCCTAGTTTATGATAGTTTGTGGTGGGAGATGGTAAAACTAATCTACAACCACACCTTGGAGAGTCTCCATGAACAAACTCAAAAACACGTCCTCATCTTGAACACCGCATGTAATGTATAAAGCATCTATATGTTCATTAGGATGTTGTTTTCAATCACCAAAAAACTTGGGAAAGTTCTTCCTTAAGCCTTGAGGAAGAGCATGTAGAGGTAGAGTCACATTTATTGGAATAAAAGAATTTCCCCAGGGACCTTAGGCACCCAATACATGTCCTCAGAGAAATATTTAGAAAGTACAAATTTTTTTTTGCAATGAATAGGACACGGGTATACTTCAAACATCAAAAGTGTGAGGCTCTCAAATTTGTATCGTGTCCCTAGCAGAGTCACCAAAAAATCTTGGGTGGATATTTTGCAACTGATAATTTTAAGGATGAATTTCAAAATAGTGGTTCCAACCACAACATGTGAGACACAATATCTCCTAATTAAGAGAAGGCTCCCCTATCTACTATTACCTAAAATAATATATATTAAACATAACACCTAAGATTATGTACACAAAGCTAAATGATAGGGCATTACATTAACCGTATCCCCTTTATTCAAAATAGGTGTTCTTTCATCATATTCTCTTATTTTAGAATACATGATTCTTTCTTACAACAATATGTAGAATACAATTTAGCAAAGCTCAAAGTATTTTTATGACTCCTTATGTGAATTTAGGAACAAAGATGAAACATATGTGCATCTCAAAGTCTCCATCATATATTTCACCTTACATGCACAAACTGAGAAAATAAAAGCAGCACAAAGTTTGTAAGTTACCTTCTTACTTGCGTGTTCTATAAGAGCTTCAAATTTGATAAGTAGCTCAAAGTCTACAAGATCAAACCTGAAAAAATCTAAACTATAACTCTAAACTCGATAAGTAGCTCAAAGTCTACAAGATCAAGTTTAAATCCCTCTTGAACAATAATATAATGCTCACAATCAATCTTCAAAAAATGTCATCACATAACACCTTGAATTAGCACAAAGTCTAAAAGCAACTCGCCTCTTTGATTGAAAGATTTTATTTACATCTAATCTCAAAGTCTTAGAGTGCTCAAATAACCAACAGAGATTTATTTCCTTGCCAAAAGATAAAAATTACAAATAACACCCTCTCTTATTTATAGGTGAGGGGTTGAGAGCAAAACTGGGTGAAGTCCAACTAACTAAGACTTATTCTACAACTAACTATGATTTATTCCAAATTACAGTCCTAATGTATCTTGACTTGGAATTTATTTACATGTAATTAAACATTACAACTTTGCAAGTGACGTGATCACCTATAATTACATCTTTTCATTTTACATGTAATTTGTGAAAAATAAATTATAAGGGAATAATTGAAAACTATTCTAAGTGTCTAGAGTCTCAACTCTATTTACATCATCCTTTGTCTAAGATGGTCTTCATGTTTCTATAGGATGTTGAGTGATTTAAGTACTCAAGTTTGGTGAAGGCACCTTGCCTCAAAACAAGAACTTGCACCCTTGATTGCTCTGTGTCATAGTGGCCTTTATTGGGAAAGCATATTTTCAATGTTTTGTGACCATCGTAGTCTTGAAAGCATTCAATGCTCTCAGTCATTCCTCACACTTATCTACCTCATTGTACAAATCTATCATGTTGTTCTATGTCATTCTCCTGTCCTGGAATCTATTTGCAAAATAAGGCCCGTGCCTTTATTTGATGATTTGGTAGGTTGTGTGTGCAAAAGGGATTGATGAGGATGAGATGAAAGGATGCAACAGTGGGGGCGAATCTCAATGTCGTGTCTTGGAATGCACACTGCAAATGGAAAAAAAATATGGATATTTTACTTGCAAATGGGAAAAATAAAAATGCATTTCATATGTGCAATGGGAATGTACATGTTTTCACTTCTAATCGGGTCTTAGAGACCTGATTTCGAGTGATTTTGAGTGCATTTAGGGTTACATTTAGGGTTTGGAAGGTCAAATGCAAGTGGGGGAAAGAATATTTGGCATTGCAAATGTAAAATGTGTACCTTAATATTGCATTTCAATTTTTAGATTGCAAATTACAAGTTTAGGAACATCATACTTATATTTTGGAATGAGGCTCTCTAAACCCAAAATCAATAAACAATGCATAATTCAGGTCTTGGAAGGTTGACAAAAAGTGGCAATAAACATGTTTAGTTGCACTTGTAGATGGGAAATTTAAAATTGAAACATTATTTTCATGAATGTTTCTATGAATGTCTACAAACAATTAAGGGTATGAATTGATTTTATATGCATAAAAAATGTGGGATAGAACTTGAAGGATGCATTACAAGTAAAATGGAATAGAAGTTTGATATTAAGGAAGAGCAATATAAAGTGCATTCGGGTCTTGAGGACCTCACTGCAAGTAAACTCTAACTTGCATTTGACAAAAATAAAAGTGCAACTTGTAATGTAGTTCCTAAGACCTGAAATTGCACTTTAGGCATTTTATAATTAATATGACCTCTTAGTCATATCTTAAAATACAGTTTGCAAGTGGGTGATAAACACAATGGATTCACCTGTAATAAGGCAAAGATATTTGAAAACCCAATGTGTTTGTTGTCCTGCAACCACAACATGTTTTCAAATGCAACATGGTTGAAAATATGACAAATTTTCAAACGTGACATGTTTTCAGTTTGGGTTTGAAAATTCATATTGCAAGTTTATAAGGCTTGACATGCATTTTGGATTTGGACAATGTGATTGCAAGTTTGAATATGATTACAAGTGTTTCAAAAGGGAAAATAAATTTTTTGGTTTTGAGTAGTATATTATAAGTTTACTTTTATTTTTAACACTTTCATAACAAAAAATTGTGATACAAGCCTCAAGACCCAATTTACATATTTATTTTTGATAAAAAATTTAAATAAAAAATACTTTTAATCAGGTCTTAAAAACCCGATTAAAAGTAAGTGAATATATCACTTTAGTTGTAATCATAGACTTGCAACAACATTCATAAAACATGCCATTACATTTAAGACCAAGTTGAACAAACCAAAGAATACTAAAACACCTAGTCAAATATGATCTTGAGAAGGTGAATACAATTGCCAGTAATGAAAACCATCTATTTGCTTGCAATTAGAAGCACATCTAAGTGCAGGCTAGAGATCTGACACTGAAGACAAACTTGGAATGAAGCCTCTGAAACTAGAAATTGAAAGAAAAGCCAACTTTTAGATGCTAAAACTCAACAAAATGGAGGCGAAGACTCGACTTTGTTAATGATTACCAAGGTGATGAAAATACACCTTGAAAAGCATGTCTATAGTCTTAAAGCCTTCAAATTTTGGTAGGTTATCCATAATTTCTACAAGTCAAAAATTAGGGGCAAAACAATGCAAATTAAACATCACCTAATTCTTTTATGCACCAAGACTAATGCTTTGTTTCTACTTCTTCATATATTCTGACAAGGTGCTATTGTATCTCAAATGAACCAGAAGTAGTCTCTTTGTTCATTCAAAATAATACCACAATCACCTTGGTTTTGTCATACCTTGGTATGCATATATCCATTTCAAAAATTAAAAAGATCTATGATAATATTAAATCACATACAAAAGTGCAGATGAAAGATCAATTCATAGAAAATTCCTAACAACCAAATTAAATCATTCCAATACATTCTTATATATTCTATTTTAATTCTATTCCAATACACTAATTATCTCTATATCTTATCTCAATCATCTCTCATCTTCCATTAAATTACCATTCTTCTCTTCATACTATTCATTATGCTATCCATTCTAAAAGTCATTTTGATTATGTATCATGCCACACAAGAAAAATTATATCTACTACATTATCATGCATCAACAATCACGTTAGATGTCATCATAAACATAAGCATTAGATCATTAGCTCTTGCATATACATAATTAAGTTATAGTCACAATATCAAATTAGAATCCATAAAATTACATCATTATCATGGTATCATCAAATATAATCTCTAGGTCATATACATCATATACATGTTATCATACATTAGCTCATGATTCATAGCATATAACACCCTGCATTTACAAGGTTATCTCATACCTAATCCATTACAAATCCATCAAATTAATAGAATAAGCATATACATAAAACCATAATGCACACATTATATAGATATCACATATGATTATGAATAGAATTTGATACTAAAAGTGTATATATAATTTGTTTAGGTTTTCAATCAAAATGATCAAAATGTGTATTTAAATGGAGTTTTCAGACTTTTCATACCCTGCATACCAGGTTTGTATCTCAGTTAGAGTTGGAGATATATCATAAGTGTTCTCTCTCTTTGTTATCAAATTAAAATTTAAGTGTGAGTTTGTGAAATGCCCTAAAATAATTTCACATAATCAAGTAAGAATCTACATGCTAGGAGTAGTCAGTTGTTAGTTTTTGACACCTAAAAGTGCTCTTAGGTGTAATAGCATATGGGAAGCTTTAGTGAATGGAGGACTTAGTGCTTTTCACTAAGAAAATCTGGGATTTTAGAAGTTGACTCTTCATTTCATGTTGAGGGAAAAGGGGAAGAAGTATGCTAAAACTACTAAGGAAATGCGCCAAACTTTATAATACTTAAACAAACCCAATGCACAAGCTTTTGCGAAAGATGGAATATCAAGGCAAAAACATGGATTTGATATGAATGTAGAGTAATCACAAATCTAGGAAATACTATTTAGACATAAAGCAAAAGCATATAATGACATTAAAAAATAGAGAAGTTGATAGCATAATCCACTCAATAGCAATCACATATGCACATATTGAAGTTGATAACTCCACAAAAAACATTCATGAGACAGAAGAATCACAAAAGAAACCAAAGGGTTGACTAGCATGAATGATATATTGATAATTCAAAAGCACATTAAAGTTTAAAGGCTTGCAAAAATAGTTCGTCCAATTTTGTCCTAAAAAAGTCCACTACTATTTACAAAATTTGGCCATACATACTATAGACACCCTAAAATGGATAGGCTTGCGACTTTACATTAAAAAAACTAATTTTCATCTATTGATTAATGGTATTTTAATCATTAATTAATCATCTATTTTATTCTAAGTTCTTTCCCCAAATCATTTAATCAGATTCCCAAAATTAATTAAATAATTAATTTTATTTAATTAATTACCTTTAATTGATTAATTACCATTAATTAATTAATTAGCTTTAATTGATTAATTACCATTAATTAATTAATTTAACTCAATTTCCTATAGTTTAAATTCAAATATTTAAACTTACTAATTGAATTCTTCCAATTAAATTAATTTCAATTAAATTAATTTAATTTCATCAAATAAAGCAATTCTTAAATAAAAAAGAATTCAATTATCTCACATGTTGAAAATAATAATTAAATAAATGAATTAAATATTCATTT
>MU221637.1:288792-334287 GCA_018584345.1 Thuja plicata
CCCATCTCTCCAGTCCACATGGGTAACTTCACCCACCTCTTCAGTTCAAAAAGGTAACTCATAATTAGCTCTTCAGTCAACCAAACTCTATCTCCTTTTTACCAAATGAAGAGGTGGAGTTTACTGATGACCTCTCCAGTCCCTTTTGATCTCAACCGTTCATCTCCCCATCTCTGGGATTGATCTCAACCATTCATATCATCACCAAATCCTATATAATAAACCCTTCATAACCATTTGAAGGATCCAGGATTTCAAGCTCTCATGCGCCATTACTCCGTTAATTTGGTTCTAGCATTCAAGCCATCTTGCGATCACGTACACACATTTCAATTAGCAAATTCTCGACGCTTCTCAAGTCATAGTCGTTGCCATGCCAATACTGAGCATCAAGAACAACGTTTCAGAAGGAGTAGAGAGAAACAATAGAAGCTTCAAGTATCGTGGGGTTTGCATTTATTTGTTTTCCTTTCTCTTGCTTGTACATTTTATTGATTACGTTTCTAGTATTCATTTAGTAGTCATTGTATACTTGATTTACATCATTTGTGAAACCTTTGCTACTAAAACTTTCCTTTGGAATGCTTGGGAACCACAGATCACGATCGAAAGGAGGCGTACATTTTGGTGAACCCGACATGAAACAAACAACCCAAATATCTCTTGCAAATGATAAAAAGGATTGATCAACCACGGCCGTACGGTCGCAAATTGAAAAATTAGACTTTTCTTCGATACTTGTATTATTTCGCAGTTGCTGGTATTTTACCGCAATCGAAAAAACTGTGCCGCAATCAACTGGTTTAATACCGTAATTGATTGCCGGCTTTCACAGTTATTTTGTCCATTTTTGTCTTCTTTCTTCTAGTACTTTTCCACAATTGCTTGATCTGTGCCACAATTGTTAAAATTTTGCCGCAGTTGCCCAATCTATACCGCAATCAAACATGCTTTGCCGCAGTTGCCAGTGATTTACCACAATCGCCAGATAGTTACCGCACTCGCCAATACCTTGCCGCAATCACAAAAAAAAATTGCATTTCAGATCCAAATCTTCTGCCCATCTGTTTCTAAACTGATATTTTTCAGTTTTCTGTGTAGGATTGGACAAAATCACCAAGGACAGAGAAGGGTAAGTTGTTGGTAAGTGTCATTCATTATTTCAAAGTTACGTATACTCTCATATTGCAAGAATCCTTTTTGATTCTAACCTGTCTAAAACAAAACAAACTAAAAGGAATTCATTTGTCAATTTGGGTTTAAAAAGAACAATGTTTGTCCAAACATCTCACTTTTCACACTTCAGATTTGGGTTTTAAAATGTACATGAGGATTAAAAGTGAACAAACTATCAACACCTACTTTTGGGCTTAAAATTGAACATTGGTGCTTGTATGGTGGTGTAGTGTAGTTCACATTTCAAAATTTGGAGTTTAATCGATTTACCTCGTGTCTAGAGTTTTGGGTGCACTTACACAAATTGTTTAGATTACAAACCTTTACACTTTTTAGAAAGGCCTATCTAGGGAATGCGCTTCTTCCTCGGAGGATGACCTTAAACTGATAATCCTTCTGATCGGTATATAAACAAGGTGCAAACCAAAGTTCCATTTTATCTAGCCAAGCTTGGGTGAGGCGTGTTGATAATAGTCTAGATCGGATGAATATCCCTAAGGAGCCAGTGTGGTCAACTAGGCTCTTAAGTGAGTCACGCACATACAAACTGATTGGAGAGACACCATGGACCCTCACTACAACCTTGGTTAATTAGAGGCCAACCCATTTTACCTCCGAACAGATACCTTATTATAGTGTAAGGGGTTGCAGAATTGCCCACCAAGATTCCCAACATATGTGTCCCACAGTATTTGTGTAGTGAAAGAGATCTTCACTTCACGACAACAATACCTGTAAACGGCAAAAAAATGGGCACCTACGTTGTGGATCTTCGTGTCCTAGTAGCATGACAATTGCTATGTGAGCTAACAAACATTCAAGCATTGGGCCTATAACATTGTATTCTGAAGACATTGACCTAGATTAATTTGATTGTTCATTGTTGAGACCTCGTGATAACCTTGCAACTTGAAAAAGTTGTAGAACATACACTCTTCAGTCTTCATTCTTCAAAACACAGTGTCTTTTGTGCTTGTTTCTTTGATCATTTTCTGAAAATGCAACACAAAACATCCAAACTGTCAAAACAAGTCAAAACGTGTTAAAGTCTAGGGTTTTCAACGTCAACTGTCTTGCAAATCAGAAGCATTGTTCCAAAAATTTCAAAAATATCAAGCAGTGATACTTAACCTCTAGTCTATTCTAGACTGTTCCTATTTTACCACAATTGCCCGCATTGTGTCACAATTGAAGGAAATCTGCTACAATTGACTACTTTATTGCTGCAATCATCATGTTTATTACCATAATCAATGATAAACTACCACAATCGACTGTTATTTTACCGCAATCGGTGAAGTTGTACCGCAATAGACCAAAGCTACATTACACCTATTTTAACCTAAAACCTTGAAAGAATCCTTCATTTGGTGTCCAAAACTAGTGTCTATCCCAAGGAAAACACAAAGAACATTATGTGAATCTCTAAACATAAAAGATTATCCCTTCTCCATGAAAGCATGATTATTGTCAAAAACATTGTTAGTTTGAAAGCTCAGACTCGAAATACCTTGATCTCATCATATCAAACATCATCATCTTTTTCAAAGTGACTTTGTCCAAAGAAAAGGTCAGCAAATCCTATCTTTTTATCATCACTACTTTGAGATCAAGTTATATCAAAATCTTTCCTTAGAATTACCTTTGTCCAAAACATAACTTGGACTTCCTCCGAAAAGGATCTTCTTCCTTGTTTGCTTTATATCACTTGTTTTAGTTACAAAACCTGGACCGCACTATGTCTCAAACACCTCATGGAGGACCTTACACAAGGTATAAGGCTAGAACTCAACTTGATGAGTCATATATCAATCGTTTCCCCACTTGGGAAACAAAGAAAGAGAATGATCCCTTTGCGAATACCAGTTCTTCTCTATTCATTGAACAGCCCTGTGGGGCAGCTTTTTTCCAAGTTATCACAGAGGAAGAACTCAAAGATGTGGAGCAAGATGCTTACTCCACGAAGGTAGTTGACACTGTTGTAGAGAGGAACCCTAAATGTTACTTGGCCATGCTTATAAAGAAGGGAGTAAAACTCCCTGCTAAATTCAGTGTATCGACTATATGGCCCAAAAACCCTCTTGTAGGTCAAAACACTACTCAACCTCCTCAGATGATACCTGTTGTGTCACAGATTTTTCCACCATTGATATTACCCACATTGACACAGACTACATTCGGTCAAACTAAGGACCCAAACCAGGCCAGCACATCTTACGCTCAAAGCATGACAGGCTCACAACTAAGTGCACCCATGGTCACTAGTATGCCTCCACCTTTGGTCTCATGGCTAGGAAAATCAAGCTGTCATGCTATGCCTTCCATCCAACCAAACACCAACTATTCTGAAACAATGTCGCTGCTGCAGTCAATTCACACTAGTCATGGGATCAATACTTCATGCCCACAAGGATCCATCTCGGCAGGAATGACTTACAGTCAAGGCCCGCCCAAGGCTACATATTTTTCCATCCTGACATCAATCCAACATCTGCAACATCAACCCTAGATTCAGTTCCCTCAAATCCAACCTCCACAGCCGCAACCCCAACTTCAGTTGCCTCAAATCCAACCTCAGCAATAGCAACCCCAGTTTCAAACCCAACCTCAAAATTAGTAATACCAACCCTAGCAGTATCAACCTCAGTTTCAATCACAACAAAAAATGCATCAAAACCCACCATGGGCTACTCATATGCCCCCATTTACAAATCACTTAGTGGGGAATCAGTATCAAGTCCCTAGGATGAAATCCTATATTCCTACTCAAGGGAAGCAGAGGCGTAGCCTCATACCCACCACAGCATAGAGGAATGTTACACATCAGCCTTAGAATCAAACAGACATGTTGATGCAACAAATGCAAACCCTTCAAACCCAAATGATGGATATGAAAAATTAGGGGCAACCTAAATCCTATATCGTAGAGGACTTATACCCATACCCCTTTGACCATTCTCTTCACATGTCTCCGTTCCCAAATCACTTCTTGGTATCAAAATTTGACAAATATAGGGGCAGTACCAACCCTATTGAACATATCTGAGAGTTCTTTGCTAGTTGTGTCAAAATCGCCCATGATGAGACATATTTAATGCAACTGTTCCCATAAAGCTTGATCGGACCAGCAATGGAATAGTTCTCACATTTACCCCGCGACATTCAGTCTTGGGGTGAATTGGCTGAAAAGTTCATAGCTCACTTCCATCATTACATCGAGTGCAAGGTCAGCATCAAGGACCTTTGTGATATCAAATAGAAATATGGAGAGTCTTTTGTGAAATTCCTACAGAGATGGAGGAATACAGAAAATTGCATAACATATGATGTGCTCGAACAAGACTTGATAGTCATGTTTGTTGACAATCTAATCCTAGACATGTCATGCACAACAGAGTTACAGTTAGCTCCAAACTTCACACAACTCATCGAAAGAGGAGTTCGTTGAGAGAAAAACTTAGTCAAATGAGGAATCCTTGCAGATCCCACACAAACACATGCAAATAAAAATACAACAGAAAAAGCTAAGTGGTGGAACAAAAACAAAAATGTCACTAGCAATGGTGTCATTGATGTGAAGACAGTCAACTATGCACAACCCAAGGTTTCACTAAAAGGTGCACCTATGGCAAACCAAAAACCCATAGGGCCCACTCAACAAGCATACACCCAAAACCAACCTCCCCCTGTTCAAGCAGCCACTGTGTCAAACAGTCAACAACAGAATCAACGCAGACGACTGTTTCAATTCCAACAATGAGATTTCACACCATTAGGAGAGCCGATAGAATCAACTTTATGCAAGTTGATACAATCAAACACTATCACTCTCCCAGAAATCAGAGACTTTGAACAGGATGAAAAAAAACCAAGATGGTATAATGACAAAGAATTCTGGGAGTTCCATTGGGTAAAAGGACATAAAACATCCAATTGTTACTGATTAAAACATGCTATCCAAGACCTGATTGACACAGGGATCATCGATGTAACAAATACCCAAACCAAAGGCACAACTAATCACACTATTTTCAATGATACCTTTTGTGATCACAACAAGGGAAAAGCTTCTGGGTCTGGTGGACTAGCAAAACAAGTCAACTATACATATGCCAATAGTGATAATACTATCAATTGCCTCAATCCTTCAGATAGCCATGTGGCTACGATCACTATCAGAGACCAAGGTAATAAATGTGCTATAACAATGCATCAGGCCAAAGTTGTCTTGCAAGGAGTACCATCCTCTTCTACTACACTGGCAAATCCTACAACAAACTCAAATCCACAAACAAGCATAGTGGACCAACTAAAGTGCACACCTGCCCAAATCTCCATGTTTGACCTATTGTGCATATCTCCATAGCATAAGCTGGCACTTGACCAAGCCCTTTAGAATGCAGTTTTCCCAAGGGACATAACACCCGAAAGCTTCCAAACGATGGTCAACTATATAACTGCTAACAAGCATGCCACATTCACAGATCATGATGTGTCACCGCATAAACCCCTGCATAATGATCCTCTGCACTTACTTGTCCTAGTCCACAAAAGCGCTATCCATAGGGTCCTTGTTGATGGTGGATCTGGGTTAAAGATCTGTACTCTAAAGTTAATCAAGCAACTGGGATATTCAGAATCAAGCATTGATGTCACAAGGAGGATAAATATCAGAGCTTATGATGAAGATGAAAGGTCCTGTAAAGGTATTATCATTCTACCTGTTTGTATTGGTCCTGTGGTCAAAAACACTCCCTTCCAAATCTTAGACCTTGAGTTGGGATACAACATGCTACTAGGGAGACCTTGGATACATGAAATGCAAGTTGTACCCTCGACATACCATCAATGCATCAAGTTCCCACACCAGGGAGAGGAGATCATCATAGAGGGAGATCCCAATCCATTCCAATATTGTAATGTGGTCCAAATCAGCACTGATAACTAGGTACCATCAAACCAAGATGCAAGAATCCCATCCTCTTAAGATTCGAATCCCAAGGATGTCACACGAGTAGCAGTAAAGATAGTCATTAACCAGGATGCAAGTATTCCCTCCTCTTCAGATTCAAATCTTAAAGATATCAGACAGAAAGCAAGAAAGATATCCATCACGGACAAGGGATGTGGTGAATATAGATATGAAGAGGCTTTTACTATCACGCACGTGCCTCAAAGCCCAAGAAATCATGGAGTTCCACAACCGGTTATTGCAACAAAAACTCTGTAGCCTGTTCTATTCAGATGTCCACCCACAACTTTTATCCGATGGGGAGACATAGCGGAAGAAAACCCTTTTGAACAAGACATCAATACTTGGTTATACAAAGATCACCCTGAGACAATCCGACCACTAATACCCTTGTCAAACTATGGTAATGGTTACACAATGATACAAAGATTTGGCTATGATGGTACAACCGGGCTGCGGGCAAGGCAACAAGGAATATATGAATTGCCTCTCCCACCAACTTAGAGAAACACAAGAGGTTTGGGCTATGGACAACAAAGCACTAGTCCTGTGATCCAAGACATTCAATTTAATCATGAACAAATAGCAGAGATGCACCAGGGTTACAACATAGAACATGTCCTCATAAGCAACATATTAGCACAGTTGTTTCCCACCGAAGAGGGAATTACACAATCCCTAATAAACCTACACATAGAAATAGATGATAACCAAGGAAGTGAGACATCTGATGAGAGTTCTATTGAGACTGACTCCCACGAGTATGAGTGGAGATCCCTTCATGACTCTGAACCATCAATCCCATATTAATCCCCTCGGTCAGACATTATCATAAATCTAGCAGACCTATTTGACCAACTGACCATTACCGAACAACCTTGCATAGACAAACATGTCATCTATCAGACCTCAAGTGGTGCGTCCACATCATAGTCCAATTTGTAGGCACCATATCAACAGTCCCATTTAGTCAACCAGAGCCAAACAGCCATGAAAGTATAGATGTCTTGTACACTGTGAGCTCATAGAGTGGGATCAACAAGGACCACCTGATTTAGATGTCTTCAAAAATGATGAGGCTATAGCTCATTTCATGGGATTGAGGGAAGGCATCCCATCAGGAGATCACAAGGTAGGCTTCTCATTTAACCTAGACAGAGCAACATATTTCAGGGAGGAAGCTCCTCTTTCCAGTCAACAAAAGAAAAAAGAACAAAAGAATGATAACAAGCTAAAACAAGACGTATATTTTAGCGAAAACCTCACTGAGGTGCTAGAAGATGGAAAGAAGGAACTCCTCAGCTTGATAGAGGAGGAATCAACATTACTAGTAGAAGAAACAAAGGAAGTCAATTTGGGAGATGACAAGAACCCAAAGAACATATACCTGGAAAAATCACTCACTCTCGAGGAGAGAGAGAGAAGTTTATCAGTTTCTTCAAGGCAAGGATGATCAATTTTGCATGGTCCTACTCAGATATGCCAGGGTTAGATCTAGAGCTAGTACTACACCATCTCCCATTGCTACCAAATTCCAAGCCTATCAAGCAGAAGCTGAGAAAGATGCATCCCCATGTTGCATTGCTAGTTAAGGCAGAGTTGAAAAAGCTCCTAGATGCTAAGTTCATAAGACCTATACCATATGTGGATTGGATATCTAACTTGGTACCAATTACAAAGCACAGTGGTCAGATACAGATTTGCACAGACTTCAAAGATCTCAATGTAGCTTGTCCCAAGGATGACTTTCCTTTACCAAACATTGATATGATAGTAGATCTAACAGAGGGACATCAAAATCTATCACTCATGGATGGCTTTTCAGGTTACAATCAAATAAGGATCGCACCAGAGGACCAACACAAAACAACTTTCACATGTCCTTGGGGAACATATTGTTGGAATGTAATTCCGTTTGGTCTAAAGAATGATGGAGCGACATATCAAAGGGCTATGACAACTATATTTCATGATCTCATCCACAAAAAAATGGAAGACTATGTGGACGACATACTAGCCAAGTCAATACTTTGAAAGGATCATCTATAAGTTTTGGGACCAATCTTTGACAGAATGCAAGAATTCAAGTTCTGTCTAAACCCAAAGAAGTGTGCTTTTGGTGTCACAGCAGGAGAATTATTGGGGTTCATAGTGTCACATAGAGGAATCGAGGTGGACCCAGCAAAAGTAAAAGCAATATTGGACATGCCTCCACCATCGAACCTGAGACAACTAAGAGGATTACAAGAAAGGCTCCAATAGATCAGTAGCTTCATAGCTCAACTAGTAGACAAGTGCCATCGATTCCAACATCTGTTGCACAAAGACATTAAATTCATATGGACAGAGCAATGTGAATAGGCATTTCAAATATTCAAGGACTACCTTCTCAAGTCTCCTATATTAGTGCCACTAGTTCAAGGTAGACCACCGCTCCTATATATCTCAACAACAGAATTAGCGTTAGGTGTACTCTTGGCACAACATGATGATGTATGTAAAGAGAGGGCTATCTACTATCTAAGCAAAACATTGGTTGGATATGAGCTAAACTATACGCCAATTGAAAAGTCATGCCTTGTAGTTTTCTTCGCCTCCCAAAAGCTAAGACACTATATGTTGAGTCACCAAACAAAGTTGATCGCACATATTGATCCTTTGAAGTACCTCCTAAGCAAAGCAATGCTCACTGGATGACTTCCAAAGTGGGTAATAATCTTGAGCAAGTTTGACATTGAGTACGTAGACAGAAAGGCCATCAAAGGATAAGTGATCGCGGATCAACTAGCAGAGGCACCCATTTAGGACCATCAACCTATAATTTCTGACTTTCCTGACGAATCTATCATGACACTACAACCAGCGATCGAGGTATGGTGACTATATTTTGATGGATCATGTACGAACCATGGTGCGGGGGTAGGGATAGTGCTTATCACTCCAGATCATGATACAATTCATAATTCTTTCAGACTTAACTTCCCATGCACCAATAACATAGCAGAATATGAAGCACTAGTCATCAGTCTAAAGATAGCAATTCAATGGAGAATCAAGAACCTTAAAGGATTTGGTGATTCATAGTTGGTCATTAGTCAAGTCAACAATGATTATATGACCAAAGCTGAGAAGCTCATAGCATACAGAGCATAGATGGAACAACTACGCACCAAGTTCCATTACATCTTCTTCGAGCAAGTTCCAAGAGCACAGAACAAAGTTGCAGATGCGATGGCTACCATAGCATCATTGATTGATATGCTAGGGAACAAAACAAAATTCTAGTTTCTAGTGGAGCAACTCTTGGTGCCCTCACATCAGGCATCTATAATAGAATCAACATGTGTCCTTGTTGGTCCTGAATCCCCATGGTACCAAGATGTCTATAACTATCTCCAAAACAATGTCTTACCTCCCAACTTGTCTAGGAACCAGAGAAAGTCCCTCATCCGCCAAGCCTCTAGGTATACCATCCTCTCAACTACTTTATATAGATGAAGTCTAGATGGAACACTATTAAGATGTCTCACTTCCATGGAATCCCATAAAGCTTTGTACAATGTACATGAAGGAATTTGTGGAACCCATGGAGGTGGCAACAACTTAGCTAAGAAGATCATCTGTATGGGATACTATTGGCCCACAATAGAGATAGATGCACACAAACATGTGAAAAGGTGTAGACAATGTCAGATTCATGAGACCTCATCCATGCACCAGCCCAGGAACTAAATCCTATCACATCACCATTGCCATTTTCAATGTGGGGATTTGACCTAGTGGGCAAAATTATACCTTCTTCAGCAAATGGACACAAATACATCATAGATGCAATAGAGTACTTCACCAAGTGGGTGGAAGCAATTCCCCTCACTTACATCACTAGAAAGAAAATAGCAATGTTCATACTTAACCACATTATCTGTCGATACGGGATCCCTCAAACAATCATGACAGATCATGGTACACCTTTCCAGAACAAGGATGTTGAAGAGCTATGCGAACAGTTTCATATCAAACAAGGGTTCTCTTCCTTTTATTATCCTCAAGGGAACAGCCAAGCCAAAGCTACAAACAAGACGATCTTGAAAATCCTTAAGAAAACAGTGAATGAATCAGGGCGAGACTAGCATTTACAGCTTAGTCCCACATTATGGGCATACAAAACTAGTGTGAGAACACCTATAGGAACCACTCCTTTCTCCCTAGTCTATGGATCAGAGGTGGTATTACCCCTCGAAGTGGAAATCCCATCTCTAAGGATATCATTGAAGAACCTGATCACAGATGAAGACTATAGAGTAGCAAGGCTCAGTGAACTAGAGTTACTAGATGAAAGAAGACAACATGCCTTCGACCACTTGCAAGGTTATCAAAATCGCCTTAGAAGAAACTATCATAAAAGGTCAAGCCACAAACATTTGAGGTAGGAGACCTTTTCCTAATGGAAAATTAGAAGAATCAAGCAGAGCGAGTCAAACCCAAAAAGTTTGAGCCCAACTGGCTAGGACCATTTTTCATTGTTAGCTCTACTCAGAGTGGGGCATTCATCCTAGCAACACCAGAAGGAGATCAGCTCCCCGGCTACATCAAAAACATGCACCTCAAGAGGTTCCACCCTTGATGTCTCTATGATTAAGACACCTATCTATATATCCAGAAAATACCAAAAAAATTAGAAAGTACAAAAGTTACCTTGGTGAAAACCTGGCAATCAGGTGCCTTGGCGACAAAAAAAAAAAAAAAAAGAAGAAAAAAGTAAAGAAAAAAAAATCACTCTCTCAATGAAAATATGGTAATCAGGTGCTATTAAGTAGGTACCTTGGTGAAAACCTAGCAAATAGGTGCCAAGTGTTCAAATCCAGCTTCACCATCAATGAACTCCAAGATCAAAAGCTTGAGCACACTTTAAATGTAAGACTGACTATCCCAAGTTGTATCCAGAAGCAAACTCCCCGCTAAGCACCAAGCACTTAACCATGGTTAATACTGGTCCACCAAACTAGGGGGCGATTCTAAATGTACTAAAAAAATCCTAAAAATTAGAAAACTCATCAAAGAATCCTAAAAAAATCAAAAATCAAGAGAAAATCAATCTGCATCAAAAAACATTCAAAAAACTGCAAAATCCCAAGAAATAAAACCAACTCAATTATCAAGAGAGCAAAGGGCGATCATGCCCAGTCAATCAATGTCTCAATCATGAGCTTTTCAAATCATCATTGTGCTCATCTGACACAGCTTTATGAATCTATCAAATCAAATTAGCAAGCAAGCTAGCAACCAAGTCAATCTACCAATTGTCATAATCATGAGCTTTGCGAACAAGCGTTGGGCCCATCTGACACAGCTTGATCAGCTACCAGAATGATCAAATTAACCTATCAATTGTCACAATCATGAGCTTTGCGAATAAGAATTGGGCCCATGTGAGACAGCTCGACCAACTGCCAACATGATCAAAGTAATCCAATCAATCAAGACTGTCACAATCATGAGCTTTGCGAACATGCATTCGACCCATCTGACACAGCTTGATCTGCTACCAACGTGATCAAAGAAATCAAGCCGATCAAGCCTATCCAAAGAGTTGAGCCAAATTAAGAGAATCCAACTACATCAAGGAACCATCCAAAAAATGTTGACTAGGTCAGTCATGTCGGTCAGATGTCAGTCCATATTTCGCGGTTATGTTCTTACGCTACTCCAAGATCCACCATGTGAGGAGAATAGCTATGATAGATCATGATTTATTTTCTATGATTACTGTCTGTTGAATGTTCACTTTGATTTCAGGGCCATGATGATTCAGGATAAATACTGTGGGTGATGTCACTTATCTGGCAGTCACGCAGTTCCACAATCTGAGATTAAACCTGGGAAAGAGTTGGACATTCCTTCTCTTTTATTTTTCTTTTTTGGTTTATAGAATCAAGAGCTCGCAACACTATTTAGATGGACTCTGAGTTTCTTTGGAGTTCTATCTTGGTTTGTATGGTCTTTCCCTTTATGTTGCAAATAAGAGCTCACGATGCTATCCAGATGGACTCGAGGGGCGTAGGAGTTCTATCTTGTTTTCTTGGCTTTCCCTTTAGGAAATCAAGAGCTTACAGTTTTATCCAGATGGACTCAGTGTGCATAGGAGTTCTATCTTGGTTTCTTTGTTTTAGATTAATTCAGAGGACAAGCGGTACCCAGATGGTCAATATCTGGGTGCTTTTGGATCTCTTTCTTTTCAAACAGGGAACATAGTTGAACCCAGATGGTCAATATTTGGGTGCACTATGGGTCTCTTTCTATTTAATCTCTCTACTCCTTGCGCTATCAAGAGGTCATGGTGATATGTGATCTGGATCATTCAATGCTCTTCAGAATATCAGAAAATACAAAAAAGATGCAATGATGACAATTATTGGAAACAGGGGCAGCGATTTGAGACATTCATTCTGTCTATCAGATCATATCTATCAAAAAATGCAAAAAAAAAAGAGAGGAAAATTTTCTATTATTACATTCTACTAGATCAATCTCAGAGCACATCTATCCAAACTAACTTCTTTCTAACTAACAAATGCATTACTCAGATATTTTGTGCATAATAGATTGCATTCATTCCATTAAAGTACATCAGAAAATGATAAAAACATGATAGTTACATACATGATAAACATAACATCACATAAACCCATGAGCATCTCATATAAACATGCATTTCATTTCCACCATCCTGCATATACATGTTAGTATCATAGGAAAATTAAATTATCCATATACGAGTTTGCATAAATAAGAAACATATTGCATATACATCTCTCATCATAAACACCACAATCATGTAGAATCATACATGTAGTAAAGTAAACCATTACACATCATATAAAAAACACTAGCTGCATCTCATATAAATCAAAATATCTGAGTATAATGAATGGTTGCAAGTCTGATCAAAGAGGTAATCAACATATATATCAATAAATATCAGTGTGTCGGGATACAAAAATGGTACTACTCAGAGTATAAACAAGGGAATTACTACAAAAATGGTACATGGTACATAAGTCAACAAGAGCTACCCCCACCCTTTCCAGGAGGTGGACGAGGGGGTGGCATGTCAGGATCTATCCTATGAGAGCACCCAGGAGCTCTCTAACACCACTACTCTGAGAATGTTGGGCTCTGCTGGATCTCTGTGAAGCTGTATAGCTAGGCACCCTCTATGCCGCAGGAACTGTGCCCTCATAATGGCATCTCCAATAATCAATCTCTCTCTGAGCATCTCGCCCAAATCTATAATACCTGTCTAGAACCTCATGATGTGAGACATCCTATACACTGTTAATGAAAGAGAGAACCTTAGCTCGAGCCTATTGCTCTTTGGACTCAGCTGTTGTAACCCAAGCCTCTAAAGCAGTAGCACATGCATCAGATAAGGTAAGTCAGGCCTGAAGGTCCTGAACTTGCTGAGTGAGGCACTCCACCTCTGAGGGATCATCATCCATGCCGACCATAGAAACATCCATGTCCCCCTCCTCTACCCTGTCTCCCAATCCCTCATCTCCTCTCTGCCTAAGAACCCAAGAATCATCAGCACTCTCCGAGCTCTCCCCTATGCTACTACCAGTGCTGCCACTATCCCTAGAAGAACCTATGCACTTTTCTCATCTAGATCCTCCACATCTATGTCAGCAATCTCCACATCAACATCCTCAATAACAACCCTCTCCTCCTCTCTAGGAGCCAAAACTGCAGTTGTCCGCCTGCGTACTCTCTGAACTAACTGGGGTGCCTCCTCCTACATAGTCTCCTTATCCTCCAGTATAGTGCTCAATCCAACATGAGGAGCACTAGTTTGTCCCCCAATCCTACCACCACTTTCCCTAACCCCTAGTTTGTCCCCCAATCCTACCACCACTTTCCCTAACCCCACCACCAGCACCCCTGGGACTAGGATCATCACCTCCATCATCTCCTCTCGCCCGTCCTCCGTCTCTCCCACCATCCCTCCCTCCCCTATCCCATCCACCATCTCTACCCCCATCCCTCCCTCCCCTGCCACCACCTCTCCCCCCATCACAACCTCCCCTACCATGCTTTACCCATCGGGCCCTCCTCATGATAGTCCTGGCAACAGGATGTGAGACATCTGTAAGTGCAACCGACCGATGCTGCAACCAATGGGCATCATACTGGGGTGTAGTTCCTGCAAAAGACAAATTCAACTATTAGTACCAGAATAGATAAAAACATAAGTATCAAGATAGATATGAGCAGGTATTAGAGAGAAGAAAGGAAGTACATAAAGCATCAGAAATAAGACAAACTTGGGTCTATAGTGGCCGAGCACCAGGTCCATGCCACAGGAAGTAAACCTAAAAACTCAGTGCGAGTAGCATCAAGTGATACTACACCACCCCAGACAACAGTATCCCTCAACCTTCGAGCAAAGTATGCATAAGAATTAGATACATCCTGCTGCTCTCCAAACTGGCGCAAGACCCTGTCGGTGTTGTGAAAGTCTATCATATGAATATGATTGGTCACACGACCAATCAAATATTTCTGCTAACAATAGAATGGGAGATGGATGTCCTCTCCATCCCAAATAGGACAATCTCTGTAAGGCCTCCAAATGAAACATGGAATCATATCTAACTACTACCGCCAATATGTCAAGTGACCTATATGTGTCTGAAAAATGGCTCCATCATGCATGAAGACATACGGCCTATTTGTTGGAAGAGCACGGGCACCAACAGGATGACATATGATAGTATGCTCCCATCCCCAGATCTGTAAGAGAGTAGCACCGCATCCAAGCGACTTACCATCAAGGTAAGCCACATACAACATGTGAAAATGCATATGGGCCAACATGCATGGACCCCAAGCAAAGATGGTATGGTCCCAAACTATACTCTACAACACAGTACCAAAGCTGACAAAAAAACCACGCTGTCGGTGATCGGGGCATAGAATCCCACATATCAAACTGCCCAGCAAAGTGGACAGCCTATCAAGGCCTAACCTGAATCTAGACCAAGGAATATCGTAATTACCAGTGAGATCAAGTTGATCCCAGGGAAATCCAGAGAGTTCAGTCAAGGACACAACACCAGTGCGGGTGGAGTACTCCATAAGCTCACCCTGGATAGGGAGTTGGAGGATGCGATAAACATCCTCCAAAGTAACGGTACACTCCTCAGTGGGTAACCAGAAAGTGCAAGTCTCTGAATGCCACCACTCTACAAGAGCAGAGATTAGACCCCTATTGGTTGTGATCTCAGGCATATAACAAAGCCAGTACAAACCAAGATCATGAAGCACTAACCTCTCATCCTCAGTCAACTAAAATCTATACACGAGGCCCGCCGGCCTGGACTCCTGACAACACAAGATCCGCCCAGTGAACTGCACAAAGATTTAAATTAGAAAATTATCAGTTTTAGCCATTGAGGAAAGTAACAGAAGCAAGAAAAAGAAGATATCAGACAAAGACATCAGGCAAATAGTGCTAAAAAATCAATTGCAGTAATAAAGCTATTCAAATGTGGTAGTTTTAAGCAATTGCGAAACATCAATAGCAAGTGCGGCATACAAAATTCAATTGTGGCAATAAACCAACACAAGTGCGGCACACTTATCAATTGTGGTATTTAACTGGCAATTGCGACATTAAAATTGCAATTGCGGCAAAACCGCAACTTATTGCGGCACACATGACATTTTTCCAAAAAGTACAATTTTTAAAATCAATAAATGAATGCAATAATGACACACAAAGAAAGAAAACTCACCGGACGTCCAGAGCCAGCTGGTCTGCGGTAGGTACAGACTCAGTCTGAGATGTGGGTGACACCAGGAAGGCCAACCATCACTCAAAAATAAGAGAAAAGAAGGAAGAAATCATAAAGCAAACTCACCAAGATATCAGAGCTCCAAGATCGCAATGTGACAAATGAATCACCCTCTTCGCTACTTATAGGGGTTCTGAAAAAACCCTAATTTCACTAGGACCTCCAAAATTTATTCCCGGTCCCTGAAAACTTTGACAGTCAATAATAGGGGCTATTGAACCATTTTTCAAATCAGTCAGCTACCCAGTTTCAGAAATTGCAGTATCAACAAATCAAAGCTCATGTCGCAACTATTTGCTCAAATTTGTTGAGGGGGCATAAATACACCTACTACTGTCAAGGAAAGCTGAGGCAAAATCAAAGAATCTTTGACATACTGCGACAAGTCACATCGCATCAAAGAGGGGCAAATGTAGACACCCTAAAATGGACAGGCTTGCGACTTTACATTAAACCCACTAATTTTCATCTATTGATTAATGGTTTTTTAATCATTAATTAATCATCTATTTTCTTCTAAATTCATTCCCCAAATCATCTAATTAGATTCCCAAAATTAATTAAATAATTAATTTTATTTAAGTAATTAGCTTAAATTGATTAATTACCATTAATTAATTAATTAAACTCAATTTCCTATAGTTTAAATTCAAATATTTAAACTTACTAATTAAATTCTTCCAATTAAATTAATTTAATTCATCAAATAAAGCAATTCTTAAATAAAAAAGAATTCAATTATCTCACATGTTGAAAACAATAATTAAATAAATGAATTAAATATTCATTTATCTTCAAAGAGATAACTCCAATCAGATCACATGGGTTACTCCACCCATCTCTCCAATCCACATGGGTAACTTCTCCCACCTCTTCAGTTCAAAAAGGTAACTCATAATTAGCTCTTCAGTCAACCAAACTCTATCTCCTCTTTACCAAATGAAGAGGTGGAGTTTATTGAGGACCTCTCTAGTCCCTTTTGATCTCAACCATTCATCTCCCCATCTTTGGGATTGATCTCAACCATTCATATCATCACCAAATCCTATTTAATAAACCCTTCATAACCATTTCAAGGATCTAGGATTTCAAGCTCTCGTGTGCCATTACTCTGTCAGTTTGGTTCTAGCATTCAAGCCATCTTGCGATCACACACACACATTTCAATTAGCAAATTCTTGATTCTCAAGTCATAGACATCGCCCCGCTAGTACTGAGCATCAAGAACAACATTTCAGAAGGAGTAGAGAGAAACAATAGAAGCTTCAAGCATCGTGGGGTTTGTATTTATTTGTTTTCCTTTCTCTAGCTTGTACATTTTATTGATTACGTTTCTAGTATTCATTTAGTAGTCATTGTATACATGATTTACATCATTTGTGAAACCTTTGCTACACTCCCTTGCCTGTGGAAAGCTTGGAAACCATGGATCATGATCGAAAGGAGGTGTACACATACTAGCTGAGAGAATAACCATAATTACATCCAACAATAAACAGTTCAAAAACTATAGTGCATGGCGAGCTCTGTGAAACCTTAGAAAATGAAACCTCCATCACTGGACTAGAAATATGATAGCTAGCTCATAATCCATTAGAAGAATCAGATCATCATCATGCTCAATAACCACCTCCTTCGATAATTATTGCAGAAGTTTCATTAAAATTTGTGCCCAAAATGAGAACAAACCAAGCTCATAGAGATAGGACACGTGGAGGCATTCGGTTGCAAATAAAAGGACGCATGGAAAAATGGCATTGTAACTCCTTCGAACCAAAGACTTTAGCTTCCAAAACTCACTCATGTCCAACATGTGTATCGCCTTTAGAAAATGTTGAGCCCACCATGGAAAAGTATCTCGGGTGCAAAAGAACTGACACGTGGCATGTTGGCATTGAAACTAGCTCCTCGCAAAAAGAAACCTCCTCAAAATCCCATGATGTTGGAATGACTATGGAAATTTGGGACTGAGAGTGGAGGGGTGAACCAGTACCACAAATTTTTTATAACTGAAACTATCTATAACCATATATTGTTGCTTGTTGTTTACCGAATTCAATAACTTGAAATGAAAATAATAGAAAGCTCATAAAATGTATCATCAAAACATTCAAGTAATAGAACTCATAACTTCGTGATTTTGTTTACGCAGACATCCTTAGTTAGAGGAAAAAACTACGGTGGGGATGACACCCACAACCTTCACTAAATGCAGTATAAAGGGTGCTTAGTTAGAGCTTACAATGTTTAGCCATTTTGATAGCTTACCCGATTAAGAGTATACAAAGACTTGTTAGGTCTACCTGATTAAAGGATTTTACAATCTATACACTTAGAGATGTACCCTGTTAAAGGATTTACAAATATAAGATTGGTTAAGATCTACCCAGTATTGGGATTTACAGCTCTCAATACAATAGTATCAACAACTCAGTAATATCTTCTATATTGCATGAAAATAAATGTTGAACAAACTCTATGTGCTCTAAAATTGTGTTACCTCAATCTCAAACTGTAACACTCCTAGATCTACTCTGCTACAGTAAATATCTACTTCGTGCTCTCTGCTCTACTCTTTGTTCTTTAAAATAACTCCTTTAACTTTCACTAACAATATCAGCCTCTTCTTTGTATCATCACTTTGATCTGCTCTGTAAATCATCCTTTAAGTATAAGAGTTATTTCCTCTTAATCTTATGTGTTAGGTATGCTGTGAATTTTTTTTAACCATTAGATCTTCTTTTCTGCTTGGTGACTGTGTCACTTTTACCTCGGTACTTGGTGTTTTTCTTGGTAATAACCAACTTTCATTAACCGCTTAATCTTCTTCATAGATCTTCTCTTTGAATTAACTCGATCATTGATCGTGTAACAAACTATTCTACATGCATTGTATAATCATTATTAATGTTGTGTCAATTCATTAAATGCATCCTTATCATGTTTATAATCAATTAAGTAACTCGGTAGGTAACTTCTCTTTTCTCAGTTAACTGACCTTTAGTACTCAGTAACTATCAATTTGGTGTACTTCATATGCGCTCGGTGTTTAGTAACTGTAGACTCTCGATGTAGTGTCTTTAGCTCTGTTGTGTGCTTTATCGACTTCACTAACTCAGTTGGTATGCATTACCAACTAGTTAAATATTTGGCTTTCTCCCTTTTCACCGATTGATTCTTCCGACTCATATGACTTTTACTTAACTAATGACAAAAAAATATCTTATAGAGATAACAATCTCCCCCTTTGACATTATTTGAGCATTTTTTGACAAAAACTTCAAAGTCATCAAAATTAGTAATTTCCCTTAGATGTTACTCTCTATACAAAATATGTACAAGTCTTCTACTCTTTTTTTTTTCATTTTCACATATATACTATTTTTAAAATTTTGTATGACTCTATTTCCCTTTTTTTGATTTTCATAAATCTTTAACTAACTCTCTATTTATCTATTCCTCTTTTTTGACAAAAAGTCTCAATAGTAAAACTAGGTTATCAAAAATGTGCTTATACCTTTGTTGTATCTCAGCCAGTACAGTCTCCCATGTGTATAAGAGATTTTGTAATATAATAATGTGCTCATTGATTTATGTTCATAGGTCAACTATAGTATCCAAGGTGTTGACCTCTTGAAAAATTGCTAGTTATTTTCCTTTCTTCAAATGTATCTCCATTGATTGCATATGGGGAATCAATAGTGCTTGCAGTTCAAGAGACTCGAATCTCAACTTATCTTCCTCCTGTCTCAATGAGATTTGAACTCCCATGAGTTCATGTATCTTTGAGTAATAGGTTTGGAATTCTCTAGGCTCGGTAGTTAGCTCTTTAAGCTGCTTAGTCAGCTCTTTTTCAATATCTGCCTCCTTGATTTCCTCGGTAAAGCTTGAAAGAATACAAAATTTCTGAAATAATGAAATGATGGATTTCAATTGTTCTACAATTTTTGAACATAACTCAAAAATATTTACCTTTTATATATCAATATTGTGTAGTAGGTCCTCCATCAATTTATTCTCCATAGATTCCTTATGAATCTTCAACATGTATTTAGTCATGTCCTTGTTCGGTCCTTTGATCTGTTGGGCTAGATTTCCAACTTGGTTTAGCAGGGGCCCAAATCCATGAATAGTAACTTCACGAATAATTTCCTGGAAAACTTCCTTGAAATCTTCTAATATGTCTACCTTTTTCTTCTTCGCCAATAACTTTTCCTACTCAGCCTTTTGAGCTACAATCTCTGCATAAATGTGTAATTCTTAGGGCTTCATCATATTAGGGTCTCCCGGTGGTATAATGATTGGCTTACTCAAATCAATCATTTTCTTTATTTTCTTACTCTTCTTCTTCTCAATTAATATGCTCTCTCCAGTAGAGCGTTTGGAACGTGATGCCATTGTTTCATCTGGTGACTCGGTATGGTGACCGACTATACTCTCCTCTTCTTTAACTTCCTCTTGTTGTATCTTGTGTCTTTTGAACATTTTGGACATTGGATGTGTTGGTCGGTGGTGTATTCTACTTTTTTTCTTCAGTGTCGGTTGGGGGTTCCAACTTGGTATCCTTCCTATGTTTAGTCTC
Organism: Thuja plicata; assembly: GCA_018584345.1. Taxonomy (NCBI): domain Eukaryota; kingdom Viridiplantae; phylum Streptophyta; class Pinopsida; order Cupressales; family Cupressaceae; genus Thuja; species Thuja plicata. The sequence continues at coordinate 309,377 of MU221637.1, forward strand.
GGTAACCTTTGTCTCATCAACATTCTCTTTACCTATGTCAATTGGTGGCTCGGTTTCCATATCTTGTGCGACTTCAGTAGTACCAATCTGAATAGTAGAATAATTTTGTACTTGTATCAATATGGGATTAGTACTTTGCAATGGTGCAACATCTACATCAATAAACTCGGTGGATGGTACTTGTAAGTCCATTACATCTTCATCCTTTGATAACTCCTTTGCAGAATCTATATCCTCTGATGCATCTTCATTGATTACCTTTGCATTTTCAATAATTAGATCTATAGGATCTACTTGGCTTGTACTTTCCTTTACTTTGTCAATAATGGTTTCACTTTGATTCTTTGTTGCATCAGGTTTCTCAAAATTAGACATGTCAAATATATCTCTCCACTTTGTATCAGTTTCCCTTTCCATAGATAGTATATCCCCATTCATGATTCTTAGGGCTCTTCCCTTGACTATAATTATTTTTGCATATTTCTGTAGTGCTTAGCGAATCTCAGATGGTGCAAGGTTAGGAACAGTATGTACAAGTGACCTCTCTCTCATTTCTTTTTCAGCATTAAGGGCACACTTCCATCTTGCATCAATCTTATTATACAACTCTTCTGGTATCTTATTTTCTATCTCAATTGGGGCTAATCTATATCTCATTAGTATTACCACAATAGATTATTCAATCTTTTTCTTGTCCGCATAATTCCTTTTCTCATACTTTTCTTGCCTAAAAGCTCCAAGTCTTCCTATTTTCTTTAGATCTTTCAGAAACTCATCTAGACTTTATGGGACTCTTGAAACATCTGCAATAGGTGTAGACTTAGTTGCCTTATCTGATTCTATTTCACTCTCATCCTCAAGTATTAACTTCCTTCATGAATGTACAGATGGGTTTCCTCCTCAGGTTCTCATGTATGTTTTTCCTTTCAGTTGAGCTATCTCTGCAACTTCCTTTTCTTTTGGTTTCATGGAGGATCTTGTGTTCCTTCCAGTACCTCTTTTGCTTGGTGAATTTACAAGTGCAAGTTGTTTGTCAGCTACAACAATAGCTTTCTCATCATCTGTGTACTTAACACTTGTCTCATCAACTCTTAGTGTTTTAGATAAAGTATCAATCATTTTTCCTATCTTTGTGACTGCCTTAGGTATCACAATGTTTTTCTTATTCCTTACTTTCACTTCTTCATAAGTTCCATACCTCTTTACTTTGGGATCAACTAGTTTTTCTAGTAGTACTTCTATCTATTTTGATCCAATATTGTATCTAGTTCATATCATGTCGGTTGTATCCACATAGTTCTAGGCTCAACAACCTTGATAATACAAGTGTCGGTGTCAACCTCAAAACATGTATTATCTTAATATTTTGCAATTAGTTGAGGTTGAATCCTATACCTCTTATGCAGTCTTGCTTGGAAAATTCAAAATTATTCAGACATGATTGCATCAAAATTATCTCCTAAACTTTGTATATACTCATTAATTTGATAAATAATAGGTCTTCCTGGGATCCAAACAACGCCTCCAATAGAGGGAAATTAATTCTGAGAGTAGAAGAAAATACATACCAATAATGAACCAAATTTAAGGGTGTTAGTATTTTCTTTCCTGATTGTGTTCATGTTGTCTTCTAATTGCTTCAGTAAGATTTCACAAACATCCAATTTAGTCCTCTCTTCACTAGCTTGAGTGCCAAATCCACTGCTCCACATGGTACATTGTCCACTCAGGATGATTGAAAAACTTGGTATGATAAGATATTATAGGCATACCTTAACTCAAGGTCTTCCACAATAGATATTCTCATTCCTCTTCCATCCCATTGTTCTTTGGTTAGCTCGGTGAGCTTACACTTATCGATTTTCTCAGTGGCCACGGGTTTATCTACGATGGGGAATCTAGTAATAATGTGCAAAATGTCCTTATTGATCTTTATAGGTTAATCCAACCACATGAATTTGTCATGTACTTAGCTGAGCACCATTCTTATCCATTCTGTCTTAAAAACCCTTGGTAAGTGAATAGAACGTGTCAAACCTTTTTCTTCAAGGTGAGTATGCTCTTCCTTTACTTTCCCATTCTCACACAACTTGTTGAATGAAGTATTTATCTCTGCTTCACACAAATCTTCAATCTTACAATGAATAAATGTGCAAAAATCTTGAATTAATATTACTCTTAGTTGTATCGAAGATAGGGCTCCCATCATATTTGTTTCGGTAGCTATAGTTGGGGGTAACTTATATTTCGGATTCACTAGTTCTACTTCCTTTACAACTATCAATTTTTGTACCCTTGGTACCATGAATACCTTTAAATACTTTGCTTAAACAAACTAGGGCACGCTTTGATGAAAAATGAATTTGAAAACTCAACTCTGAAAGAAGTAAATGTCTCAAATGTTACTCAATACTCTTGCAAAGATTCACAAGTACCTTTAATTCTCTTCGGTGGCTCGATGAGATGATCGCTCTACAAAGTGCTTAGGTGCTTTTTTAAAATGTTAGGTTCAAATAATTAGCAAAATGACCTATTTATACCTTTTTCATGGTTAGGGTTTCCAACAGCTCTATTAATGTGCATGAAATGCACTTTCCAAGTCCCTTTTTACCTTTATACAAACTGTATAGTTACTTTGCTCGACCGAGTTAAACAGAATAACTATATATAACAATATTCATCCAAAACTTACACAACTTATTCAAATACATCTCAATATGCTGATATGGATCTCAACTCTAATTCTAGGAACTGAAATAGGATTTTTTATAAGCATTCAGTTCCTACATACCTCTCACCAATTAGGTGGATCTTGGTGCAACCAACTCGGTAGAGATGGTGTTGTCTATGGTTTTGAATGATGTTCCTTCATCCTGAGTCTTTCTCCTCCAGGTTTTGTTCATTTGTTCTTTGACTTCATCAATAGTAGTTGGGGCTTTCAATACAAATTCATCTCCAGTCAATGCATCACCTCGGTATCTACAAATTCCTTGTAGGTGTCCTACCTTATGACAATGAAAACATGCCATGTCGGGGTTCCTCCATGATTTTTGGTTATTTCTTCCATGTATCAATATCCAATTTGTAGCAATGTGTCCATACCTTCCACAGGATAAACATGAAATTCTTGTATTATAGTCCTAAGGTATGGATGTGCATGCTTAGTTAGTATTAGAATTCTCTTGGTTAGGCTTCTATTTGTCATTTTTTTCTTTGTTCTACACTCTTCAACTTTGTGTCCAAACTTATTACAATTCTTGCAGTAACCATCAAACTTAGGTTTCATTGTGTTGTTAGCAAGATTAGTTTTGCATTCAAATGCTTGTTGTCCATAGCTATTGCATCTAAAACAAAACCATAAAATTTAGGCGTACTCGGTGATTTACCTTTCCTACTCTTGCAGACATTAGCAGTGTGTCTAGGCTTCCCACAATAATTGCAACTTGGCTTCTTTTGTTTCAGTTGGGTTGCAATAATCTCATCTTTCTGTGCATTTGATGATTCTCCTTTCTCAGTAGTACTATTCTCTTTGAATCCAATTCCTATTTTGTTATTCCTTTTCTTCTGATTCTTGAATTTTTGATGCATAGATTTCAATGCATCTTCATTTCTTTTTAGTATTTCATTTTCATTTTTCTCAGCTTTCATCCTTTGAACCATTCTTTCAATTTCATCTTTCAGTGATTGGTTTTCAAATTCTTTTCTTATGTTATCTTGATTTGCATTCAAAAGTTGGTCAGTCATATCATAGTGAACATGGATCATTAAAATGATCTCATTACCTTTCTCTAATATCCTGATTTCAACTTGTCTTTTATAATCTTCTGCCATCTTCTTTTCATCTTCAGCAATCCTTTTTTCTTCAATCAATTCAGTCATTCTTATCATGTTGGTTTCAAGATCTATCTTCATCAGGTCTAGCTACTCAGTAAGGGAATCATTCTTTTCTAGTAGCTCTCTTATAGTTGATTCTGACTCATTAGTAACACTTCCTTCATATGTTGTCTCAAGTATATCAACATGTTCTTGTGTAACCTTTAGTTCATCATATATTTTCCTTCTAATCCTTAGAGACTTCTCAAGTTTCTTTTTTAGATCAATGATTAACTCCCTTGCCCTCTCCAACTTAGATTCAAGACCATCAATTATTTTAAATTTCCTAAAACTTTCCATGACTAAGATCTTTAACTCTTAGGTGGTCAAACCTTATAACTCAAGAGTAGTAGCTTTGATACCAATTGTTAGAATGATTATGGAAAGTTGGGACTGAGAGGGGAGGGGTGAATCAGTACCACAAAATTTTTTATAACTAAAACTGCCTATAACCATATAATTTTGCTTGTTGTTTACCGAATTCAATAACTTGAAATGAAAATAATATAAAGCTCATAAAACATATCATCAAAACATTCAAGTAATATAACTCTTAACTCCATGCTTTTGTTTACACAGAAAACTGCAGTGCGGATGACACCCACAACCTTCACTAACTAGAGTATAAAGGGTGCTCAGTTAGAGCTTACAATGTTTAGCCATTTTGATAGCTTACTCCGTTAAGAGTATACAAAGACTTGTTAGGTCTACCTGATTAAAGGATTTTACAATATCTACACTTAGAGATGTACCCTGTTAAAGGATTTACAAATATAAGATCGGTTAAGATCTACCTAGTATTGGGATTTACAGCTCTCAATATAATAGTATCAATAAATCAATAATGTCTGCTATATTGTATCAAAAAAAAATGTTGATCAAATTCTATGTGCTATGAAATTGTGTCACCTCAATCTCAAACTATAACACTCCTCAGATCTACTCTGTTGTAGCTAAATATTTGCTCGGTGCTCTCTACTCTTCTCTTTGTTCTTTAAAATAACTCCTTTAACATTCACTAACAATATTAGCCTCTTCTCTGTATCATCACTTTGATCTTCTCTCTAAATCATCATTTAAGTATAAGAGTTATTTCCTCTTAATCTTATGTGTTAGGCATTTTTTGATTTGTTTTTAACTATTATATCTTCTTTTCCGCTCAGTGATTGTGTCACTTTTACCTTGGTACTTTGTGTTTTTCTTGGAAATAACAAACTTTCATTAACCACCTAATCTTCTCCTTAGATCTTCTCTTTGAGTTATCTCGATCGTTATTCATGTAACAAAATATTCTCCGTACATTGTATAATCATAATTAATGTTGTGTCAATTCATTAAATGCATCCTTATCCCATTTAGAATCAATTAATTAACTCGGTAGAGTAACTTCTCTTTGCTCGGTTAACTGATCTTTAGTACTTGGTAACTGGAAACTCGATGTACTTCATATACGCTTGGTGTTCAGTAACTGTAGACTCTCAGTGTAGTGTCTTTGGCTTTGTTGTGTGCTTTATCAACTTCACTAACTTAGTCGGTATGCATTACTGACTACTTAAATATTTGGCTTTCTCCCTTTTCACCGATTGATTCTTCTGACTCATATGACTTTGACTTAACTAATGAAAATAAAATATCTTATAAAGATAACACATGAGACATCCATGTGTTTGACTTAGGATGAGCCTGAACTCAACATTGAAAATGTATGATGTGAGTACTCAAAATTCATGTGGCACTTGGATGGAGCCTTCAGCGAACAAGAAAAAGAAATTCACTTCAAAACAACATTGTGCTGTCAGGTGGTGATACACATGCTAATCCCTCAAAATAAAAGTTGCTAAGGAGGAAACAAAAAGCTAAGGCAAAAACATTAGTGCACTTAGGTGAAAATGAATTCACAGTCTGGCATCTCCTAGGGGAATCCTTCCTCCAGGATCAGAAATCTTATCTCTAGTTTCAAAAGTGTCAACCTATGAACCGACATTGAGGAGGTCATCCATGGTCTTCTATATTGGTTGTCATTCATCTTCCATAGGCAAAGGCCACATCTTTAAGCACTGATAATCCTAATCCAAAAGTATCAGCTCTTGGAAAGATATGCGACCAAGGTCACCAAAATTAGGCTTAAGAAGGGTCTACAACTAAACTACTATATGGAATATTCTCCCAAAAAGGTCCACCTCATGAGTTTTGTGGAGCGTTTGTAGGTTGAACTCAATGAACTATTGATTAATTCTTATAGATATCTCCTCTGGCTACATCATGGACTCATTTGGATGGAAATGGAAAGGGAAACCATGTTCCTCCAATTATTTTAAAATTACCCTTAGTCTTTGCCACAATAGAGTCCAAGTTAGTCAAAGTGGTTTGAGTCCAGACAGTTTCCTTATGCTAGTTGATTATTTTACTAAATTATAGCATATAATCTTTTCGGTACACAAATTCTGCATTAGATTCCTCTTGATCTGATGTTACATATATCTAGTTTGAAAACATTTGAGCACTCTGAATCTTGGGCATTATAAAATCGAAGAAGTTCTAGAAGGTTGGCTTAACTTCGGTGGACAAAGAATGAACCTCACTCAAAAATCTACCTTCAAAAATGGGAAATAGATCAATGAGAGCTGAGGGAGGTTCTTGGGAGCCCTATGCTAGAAACTTGTTCTCTGCTTCCTTTTCCGCTAGCTTTTCTATCAAAAATTTCTCATTTTGTTCCGTGTTTCTTAATTTTAGGTGCAACTCTACCATCTCCACACTTTGCTCTTGTATTTTCTCATTGCTCTGAGCCAAATCCTCATTTTCCTTAACCAAGGCTTCCTCCATCTTATGCTTAGATTATTCTGCCTCTACAAGTTTTTCATTTAATGCTTTTAAGCCAACTCTCTGTTGAGATCTATTCCTGAGCTAGTAGTGTTAGTGAGGCACTTAATTCCTTTTCAATTCGCTCCTTCTCAATAGTTAGCATCTTTACCTCACCCTAGAGCTATGTTTTACTCTGAAGACTAGTCTATAATTGGGCTAGCTCCAATTCTTTCTCAGTAAGATTCTTCAAATCTTTATCCATTTCATGTTTCTCTTGTTACAGTTTGATCGTTGTGTCCTAGGCCTGCTTCTACAAAGCATCTTTCTCTATCTACTCTTTTTGCACAGACGCTAAGAGCTATGTAATCTCTTCCTCTAAATATTTATCTCTGATTATGAGGCAATCATTTATGGCTTTGACCCTGTCTTGCTCCATAGAGATTTTATCTAGCCTATTGGCCCTTTTCATGTAGTTAGAGGAGACAATCCTCTGAGCCTCGTCCATGAGCACCACCCTATCCTTTGGCTGCATCGAACTAAGATCAACACCATGGGCTTGAACTCCATAATCATCTGGTGTCATCTCACCCACTATCTTGATTACTTTAGGCTACAGGGATGCGAATAGTATATGTTCCTGGCCCTTGTTAAAGAAAGACTACACTATAGGCTCAGCAGGCCTTAATGCATCCTTCACACTTCTCTTTTGGGTTCGCTAAGATGTGGAAAAATTTCTTGATTTGATCTATTGCTATTGGTCTGCATTATATTTCCCTACAAATGGTGCATTAGGTTGAAGTGCATAAGGAATTTGCACTAGCGCTTGAGTTTGTAGTGGAAATGCAATGGTAGAAGAGGAAGATATAGTGATGTTTTGCAACATAGGAGGGAGCTAAGTAGGAGTGAAATTTGTGCTTGATACAAAAATACATAGGAAGAAGGGGACTGATCTTCAAAACACCAACAAAGTGGTGTCGAAGGTTAATGCTCTTGTCACCATGGGTGTGGAAAATGGACTAAGCGTGGGGGCGACTAATACACCAGGTGTAATCGATGCCATGGTGGAAACAAAAATTGTGGGCACAATTACTTAAGTGTTGGTTAAAGTAGTGGTGGAAGGGGTTATAAGTGGCACAATGGAGGTGGAGTGGAATAAATGGTAGGCACAGTGGAAGAAATAAGAGATTGAGAATTGAAAAGTGGGGAAACAAAGCGTACCTAAACTATTGATGTGGTTGGTATAGATGTGGAAATAATTGATACCGAAGCACTCCCCATACTGCCAGTGTTTTCTTATTTGATGATGGGGGTGTTACAATAGTTGTAGCTTGCTTTGATGAAGGGGAAGCAATGTCAGCTCTCTTCCTAATGCCTTGATTTCTTGGTCTTGTTGATGGGCCAAAGGTCATTGAAACCTGTGTGGGATGAGAAGTGTTAGTTCTTTTTTATGCTATGATTATTGAACAAAAACCTTTTCACTTTGCAACAGATCTTAAAGAGTAGCCAACTCCAAGTAGTTCACAATAGAGTAAAAAGGACCAATTAACAAGGATGTGGTTCCATCCTTCTATGCTTTAGATTCTACAAAACCAAGGGTGTCCCCTTCAACACCTTCAAATATTCAGTAAGGTGTCAATAAATAGCAATATCACATAGGCTCAACATGACCAAGAGATACTAGATGACCGGCTAATCACCCATTGAACATCGACCTTGAAGTGGAGCATGAGATTAGTACAACATCACAAGCCACATAAAACCTTCAGATATATTAGAGTTTATTTTTAAAATACAAAATATAACCAAGATTGAATTGAAAATGTATAAGTATAGAAGCTACTAATCACCAGCCAATGCTTTATCCATGGGCAATATCCTTTAAAAAAAGTTAGAAATGTAGTAATCAACTATTGTCCAAATCATTACTTCTTACAACAAATCCTTTTGTAGACAACCAAATGAAATTATGTCACATCCACAATATCATTTAATATTATCCTAGATCAGAACTGATGAATGATAACACATACATAGGTAAACCCTATGCAAAGAATTAGAAAATTTAAATTTCACAAGACTGACACCAAGGAGAGATATGAATCTTGAACTTTTGTATTAAGTATGAAAAATCACATTACTGCACACAACTTCGCAATCAGAAAAATACCTCTTCAATAAGTTACAAAAGACCAATGAAATTCTATTCTACTTGAAACAAAACTAGTACAATAAATACTATATCACTAATGTGGAACCATGAAATAACTGGACACTCCTGGAGCTAGTACTCTACAACTCTCTGTGGAGACCAGGATTTGGAACTAGTCAGGCATAGAGGTCAAACAGATTGAACAAGGGATGAAACTCTTTAGGAAGGTACACTTTCATGTTTATAATGTAGGGGAAAAGTCAATTATTCAGGGCATTCAACCGGGTACAACTTACAGAAGCTCAAAGTTCGCTATTTAGTAATTCTGCAAATTACATTATGAGAAATTGAATTAATTTCAAATAGAAATGCTTTAGAAAACTTATCAGATGAATTCCTAGGAATCTGCAAATGGAAAGGGAGATTCTCTTTCATGCCTACAACACCTTGGAATAATCCTTAGGTCATGAGATTTAATCCAGTCAAAGCTACAAACATGCAAAGTAGGCCATTTTCTATAATCAGGCAATGTGCAGAATGCAGATTTAAGTGAACACCTCCAAATGACCCTCTTCAAAACATATCAAAACTGACATCTGAAAGTTGTGACCCATTACATCTACTCCATGAAAGGTTTTTCACATGCTCCCCAATCAATATCTCATAAAAATCATCGGGTCATATTTTACTTGCACTTCAAGTAGGCTTCTTCGAAAAGTTTTTAGTGGTACTCACCTTGCCTTAGAGAATTTTTTTAAATTGGTCACTCCAAATTTGTGCCAAATTTGAGAGTACCAATAGTGGCTTTGTCTAGGGACATGTGTCCCTTTTACAAGAACACATGGTGGACACATGACTTAAGAGACAAAAAGGTAATGTAAAATTAGAAACCACTCTGACGCTTAGGGTTTGAAGACAAGATTTACACTTTGAAATATGAAAGCAAGGGTTTCAAAAATTTACATAAGACCCTTTTTGTAAATGCAGACCTTTTTGGAAAATTTTTAACCAAACCTAACAAAGGCTCTTTCTAGGGATGAATACCTCCTGCAGGTATTGCAAGAATTTAGAATATTAGGGGGAGCAGACCAACCAACTGGAAAACTAAACTACTCACACAACAAAAAACCAAACTAAACTAAGACATAAAGAACACACTTGCACACAAAAAATATATACACAACCTAATGTTCATGGATGATTAGACTTCAAGAGAAGCATAACTTCAATAATTGTCGATGAACTCCTAGTTCTAAAATGATACTAGTAAGGTCTTTCAATAGATAAGAATTTTGTCCATACCACTCATGGAAAATATATGGTCCCAGCTAGATTGATTCAAACTTTCCATGCTTTTCTTTATCTTGTAATTTGGCATTCCAAATTAGGACATAATCCCCCACACAAAATTTTCTTGAGACTTCCTTTTTATCATACAAGTTTTTTACCTGCAATTGAAGCTTAGCATTTGTCACAGAAGCTTCCCTCCTGGCTTCATCCAATTCCACCAGGTCATCAATTCTCAATTGCATATCACTGTCAATATCATCATCATATAATTGGAAAAACTTGTACATTTGCATTTGATTATTTTGGGGTAGTCTTTCCTAAATCCCATAGACTAAATCAAAGGGTGCACATCCTATGGCCTTCTTAGATGTCACTCTATCTTCCCAGATGACCATTGTTAAATTTGAGTCCCATGGCTTCTTATTTGTATCCAAAAGTCTCTTAATGATCTTAAGTAGGCTCTTGTTGGTGGAATCAACTTGGCCATTCCCCTATGGGTGGTAAGGTGTAGAGTAAGATGTCTAAATTCCATATTCAGCACAAAAATTGATATACTCTTCACATTTAAAATACATAGCATTGTCTGATATTATTTTCTCTGTGCACCCAAAATGGTGATTATGTTCTTCAACAAGAAATCAATTACTACTTTACTGGTTTCTCTTTTAGTGGGGATTGCTTCAACCCACTCAGTAAAGTAGTCAGTATCTACAATTATCCATGCATGTCCTCCACTAGATTTAGTAGCTATTTCCCCTATAAAATCAATAACCCATTGCTGAAAATGGGCTTGAACTTCTACTGGTGTAAGGGGTACATTACCTGAGAAGTTTAGCTTACCAGAGAAATGTTGGAAAGCATCACATTTCTTAACCAGTTAATGAACATCCTTAAAGATACTTGGCCACTAGAATCCTTCTCTTAAAACCTTATGTGCAGTAGTCTTGGCCATGTAATGGCCACCACACACTCCATTGTGCATTTCTTGCAGAATCATGTCTGCTTGTTCTCTATCAACACATTTTAGTAGAATTCCTTCAGGATTCTTCCACCACAGCTCATCTCTGAGCAGAGAAAAATGGATTTCTTGTAGCTTTAAGGTCCTTTTCTTGTTCTCATCCATCTCCTGTGGACAGTTCATTCTTTGTAAGTAATAAATAATATTCCTGTAACAATCACAGTGGTCAAGGTTATAGATAAAAGGTCTTTGTTCTTCCTCTAGGGTATTGACATGGTTTGCATCCAAGTTTGTATTAGACATCAATTTGGATAAACCCATTCCTCTGACCAACTTAGTGATTTGAATTTCCATATTAAACTCTTGAATCCTATTGATCCATCTACATCTTTTTCCTGACACCTCTTGTTGAGTGAAGATGTCCTTAACTGCTGCTAAGGGGACATAGGATACTACAATAGAACCTATCAAATAACATCTGAAATATTTCATAGCCTTCACCAATGCATAGGCTTGTTTCTTATTTATATCATATTTGAGCTCTGCAACCTGTAATGATTTTCTAAAAAAGGCAATGGGTTGTTCAAACCCCTCTTCATTTTTTTGCAACAACACAGCAGCAATAGTATGACAAGATGCAACTGAAAAAATATTCATAGGATTTGAATAATTAGGAGTTCTTAGAACATGGGAATATTTGATAGCTTTCTTTATTTCTTGAAAAGATTGGGTGGCTTCTCCATCCCATTCCATTTTTGCATCCTTCTTCAACATTTTGGAAATTGGCCTACTTTTCTCAGCAAAGTTTGTGACAAATCTTCTGAGAAAGTTTACTTGACCGAAGAAAGATTGAATTCCTTTAACATTTCTTGGGAAGGGTATTTTGTCAATAGAAACCACCCTATCTGGGTCAATTCTAACCCCTTCCTTTGAAACAATATGCCCCAATAATTTACCTTCTATCACCCCAAAAATGCATTTCCTAGGATTTAGATAAATCCCAAATTCCAGAGCTCTTTCAAAAATCTTCTCTAGATGTTCACAATGTTATTCTTCCTTCTTTGAGTACACTGTGAGGTCATCCTAGTAAACCTCAAGAAAAATGAGAATGCAACATCCATGACCCTCTGGAAAGTGGCCCTAGCATTCATTAAACCAAAATGCATTCTAACATATAAATATGTTCCCCATGGTGTAGTAAAAGCAGTTTTAAACTGCTCTGACTCCTTGACCATTATCTGGTTATAGCTAGAGAATCCACCCATCATGGACATTAGTTCACATCTAGTGACTCTCTGCAACATATTCTCCTTATTAGGGAGAGCATAGTTGTCTTTTAAGGAAGATATATTCAAGTTTCTAAAATCCACACACAGCCTTATATCCCCATTCTTCTTCCTAAAATGGACTAAATTGGAAGCCCAGGAAGAATGTCTAATGGGATTAATTATCCCAGCATCTTTCATGTTTTTCAATTTCTATTCCATTTTGGGCCTTAGGGTGGGATTTATGGGCCTTTTCTTTTGTCTAAAAGGCTTGGCATCTTCCTTTAATGGGATTTCATGTTGGAATAACTCCTCATTATATGCCTTCAAATCATCATACATCCATGCAAATACCTTTTTTCACTTCCTCAAAATATTAGTCAGATCCTCCTTAACTTTGGGTGACATTTTTTTACCAATAAATAAATTTTTAGGAACTTCCTCTGTTCCCACATTTACTTCCTCCAAATCTTCAGACTTACTTATACATGTAGAAAAATATGGTTTATCCTTATTGTCAAAGGCTCTTTCTAAAACAACAAGTCCCTTTGGGACTTTATTTGACTTCAAATGTAATACTTCCTTTCCTAAGACAATATCTTTTCCATCAATGGTTTTCACATACTTAATGAAATCTATCTCTTTCTTTTCAAGATCTATCTCACAATACAAGAATCTCAGAATATCCACATCATCATCAAATACCTGCCAACTATCCACATTGTCTGGTATTGAAGACCTAGTCTGAACTTCTATTTCAGAAATTCCAGCAAAAGTAATTATCTTCTGGTCTCAGAGCAATGTTAGCCAACAAATCTTCCATTCTATTTTGGCTTCTATCCATCCAGTCAATACCAAATGCATCAAAACTCTCTAATTCATCCCATACTGCATTTCAGTATTATTTCAATCTATAATTCTTGGAATCATATTTGGATCTGATCTGAGATACTACTAATTTAGAGTCTCCAATAACTCTGATACATTTGATTCCATGTCTTGCAGCTAATCTCAAACCTATCAACAGAGCTTCATATTCTGCCACATTATTTGTACATGTCAATAACAGAGTAAATGAAAATTTGAAAGTTCTTCCTGAGGGAGATATCAATAAAACCCCAGCACCAACCTACTCCCTAGAACTGGCACCATCAAATACATTACCCATAAATTACTTTTTTTAGATAAATTATTTATGTCTTCAGACAACAATGCAGGTTGTAATTTTCTTGCAACTTGATTCTCCTGCACTTGAAATGATCCCATCTCAGTATCTAAGAAACAATTCATATTGTTATCCTCTTCTTCCTCAATCATATGAGGGGTTATGGTCTCCCTTGATACCTTAATGTTTTCACCATTAATATTGAAAGTGGCAAATGATAAGTCACACTGAATGCTTCCCCTATTGATGCACTCCATTTTATTGATAACAACATTCCATATTGAGGGAGAATATCTACGACCAACACACTCATTGTTAATACTTTATCTGAGGAAGCTGCCAATTTATAAGGCAAAGCCTTAATGGTGCCAATGATAGGAACTTCCCTAGAATCCATAGCTTGACACCTCCCATGTGGTGTGTCTACTTTCAATCCCATAGATCTCATAACCTCTACAGGGATGACAATGTTAGATTCCCCAGAGTCAATCATACATTTTTTCAACATTTTACCATTTATCAACAATGTTAAGAAAAAGGGATGTACATTTTTGTAGTAGTACCAACAATATTGGTATCTAAATAAATTTGAGGAATCTTTGACACAATCTCATCAGATTCCTTTACGGATTTTTCTTTTGTGTCTGATACTTTCTTTCTTAGCTCTGGTCCCATAATCTAAGTAGAACTAACACCCTCCATCCATGTTAAAGCCTTTTTATTTATGCTCTCATATCCTCATCATTTCTAACAGAGGTACCTTAACAGTTATTTGAGACAAAAGTTGCCCCATATCCATAGGGGTGTATTTCATATCAGAAACATCTGATCTCTGATTTTTGTAATCCTCATCTTCTACTTGAGAAGCGAGTTTGGATTCATCTCCTTTATGTGGTTTATTCTCCCTTTTATAATGAGGTATGGGACATTCTGGTGTTTTTATTTTCTCTTTATACACATTTGGACTAGTGGGCTTGTTGCCTTTTTTCTCAAAATTTTATTTGTACCTTCAGCCAGTTTCTCCTTTTCTTGTGTCTTTTTGGTACTATTTTTGGTATCCTTGATAAAAATACTGGCAGGTTTTCCATCTGCACTACCCACTATTCTATTTCTTAAAATGTAATTTCCGCTTGCTTGTGCAACCATGTTTGCTATGATTTAAGAAATTTCTTCATCAGATGGTCTTCTAAGGGCATGGGTCTCATCACATCCTTCAGCATTACATCTCATATTATCAACCTCCCAATCTTGTATGTCAGAATCATCATGTTGATAATATGTTTCATCATTAACATGTGAGGAAGTCATAGCACAACCACTATCATCATATGCTTCCTCTTCATCATCTTCCTGATCTTTAGTTGCAAATATTCTAGCAGAAATAACACAATACTCAGGACTATGAGGGGATTGGCAAGCCACACACCAAGGAATATCATTTCACATGTTTACAGTGGTTTTGTGTAGAGGATCATGATTTTTTTCATCAGTTTTATCCTTCTTTTGTGGGACAATAGGTTTCCCCTCTTTCCACTGAGTAGTATAAGGATAATTTTGCATCCTAGGCTGTTTGTTGAAATTTCCATAGGAAGGCTTATCATTGTTGGAAACCCTATTGTTACTACTTTCTCCAGGTTTTAAATTTTTCAAAGCATTCAGAATCAACTTAAGATTATCACCTTCTTTTGGTTTAGTATTCAAAGGTTTATCTTATTCTTTCTTGTTGTACTTGTTTGGTTTCCAATCTTCTCTCCTACCCACTTTTCCAGAAACTCTTATGTTTTTCTCAATATTTACTGCTACCTTATATGCTTCTCTAATATTTCTAGGATTCTTATCCCTTAATATATAACCCAGTTTTGCATCAAAAGCATTAAGATAAGTAGAAAGACATACCTTGTCATCCAATCTCATCACTTGCAGCAACTTGTGCGTTTCCCTTTGGAACCTGATATTGAGCTCCACCACTTCTTCATTTGAGTTCTTCTTTACATTTTTGAACTCATTCAACATGAAACCTTCATTGGTCTTATCCCCATATTGATCTCTGAAACATTCTTTCATTTCATCCATAGACCTAATACATTCATGGCGCAATCCTCTAAACCAGTCCCTAGCATCCTCAGTTAATGATTGCACAAATAACTTCATCATCACATCATCATATGCAATTTCATAATCATCCATCATATCCATAAAATGCTTCAAATGCTCATCACATGTTATAATATTATTTCCAATAAATTTAGGAAGTTTATCCCTAATATTTTTAGGAATCTCATTTGGATAACCAGGAATGCCAAGGAAAATAAATTGTCTATACCTTTTAGTATAGATAGGAGTTCTTTGAGATGAATTATTACCTTGAGTATTTGATGTAGTAGCTTTTCCAGAATCAGTAGGTGGTGGTAAATTCAGTCCTAAATTTAGAGGCATTTTAGGACCAGTACTAGCAGGAGGAGGGCCATAAGTTTGCCTAAGAAATTCAATTTTCTTTTTCATCTCAAGAGCAGAGGCTTGCAATTCAGCCTTCTCTAATTCTTTGGCTATGATCTCCCTCTCTCTTGGCTTTCTCCAACTCAATATCCAGCTTAGTCATGGGATCCATTGCACTCCCTTTACTCACTGGCTCATTTATTTCAATTGTTGCTACTTTTTGTTTACCTTTATCCTTGGGTTTATGTGTTTCATACAACTGCTAGACAACAGGTTCATGTTCAAGTTTCTTTGGTATAATAGTAGCATTTATTACTTCTAAATCTCGCAGTTGCCTTTTCAACTGGTCAGATTGAATATGAGCATGTCTGATTCTCTCCTCTTTCTCTTCTTTGTCTCAAGGCAATCTACTCTCGGATCTCCCTTTCCAGTTCACCCACTTCTTAAAAAATCTCCTCAGAATCTGCAAGAGTCATGTTAGATTCTAAATTTTCCTCCATAATAGTTCTTTCTCTCCTATGATGATGGGCATGGGGTCTTTCAGATGAGGGAGAGCTTGGATCACTAGGAGCATTCCTATTCTCTTTGCCTCTACTTTTGGATTTGGACCTTGTTTCATGTCCCTAGGATTTACCACGGACCACCTTCCTAGTATACCTAGGTACATCATCAACCCTCTCACTTTGAGATTAATACTCACCATAAACTCCCAATCCCAGTTGTGTATATTGTTCATATTCTACAGTATCTTCTTCATGATTTGGGGAAATAGGATTATCCATTCATATGTTCCTTCTCTGCCTCTAAGCTTGGGGAGTAGTCCCAACAAAATTTTTGTTCATTGATTGCCTGACTCTGGAGGTAGATGGAATTTCACCTTCCAACTCATTCTCAGGATGACTCTTCATCCTGGATCTAGTATTTTTATAACTCATAGTTCAATAGTGGTGTATCAAATTATTGTAACTCAGGACTGATGCAGAGATTCCTTCGGGTCACCACCCAACAAATGGCTAGGAAAATACACACTAACTTTGAGTAATAAAGATTTTGTTACAGAAAGTTTTCATAGTTTAAAAAATATCAACAAAGGTCTATGCATTTATCTCAATACACTTTCAATGGTAATACAGATCACTAGGATATGAAAAGATAAAAATTTGTATTTCAATGGTCAACCAACTGGTATAAATAAGTAAGCAGGCCAGGAGTCTAGCTCAACTTGAAAAACCTTACTCACTCACTGCAATGTAAAAGCATTCCCTAGCAGAGACCAATTTTTTGGTTCTTTTTTACGCTGTGAATATTGAATAGCAACCTTTTCACTTTGCAATAGATCTTGAAGAGTAGCCAACTCCAAGTAGTTCACAATAAAGTAAAAAGAACCAATTAACAAGGACGTGGATCCATCCTTCTATGCATAGGTTTGACAAAACTAGGGGGGACACCCTTCAACACCTTCAAATATTCAGCAAGGCGTCAATCAACAAGGATCGCACATAGGCTCAACATGATCGGGAGATACTAGATGAACGGCTAATCACCCATTGAACTTCGACCTTGAAGTGGAGCATGAGATTAGTACAACACCACAAGCCACATAAAAACTTTAGATATGTCAGAGTTTATGCTTAAAATGCAGAAAATAACCAAGATTAAATAGAAAATGAATAAGTACAGAAGATACTAATCACCAGCTAATGCTTTATCCATGGGAAATATACTTTAACCAAATTTAGAAATGCAGTAATCAACTATTGTAAATGATTCTAAGTTATAAATACAATCAGTTCAAATCATTACTTCTTACAACAAATCCTTTTGTAGACAACCAAATGAAATTTTGTCACATCAACAACATCATTTAATTTGATCCTAGATCATAACTAAAGAATGATAACACATACATAGGTAAACCCTATGCAGAGAATTAGAAAATTCAAACTTCACAAGACTGACACCAAGGAGAGATATGAATCTTGAACTTTTGTATTAAGTATGAAAAATCACATTCCTGCACACAACTTTGTAATCAAACAAATACCTCTTTAATAATCTGCAAAAGATGAATGACATTCTATTCTACCTGAAACAAAAATAGTACAATCAATACAATATCCCTAATGTGGAACCATGAAATAACTGGACACTCCTGGAGCTAGTACTCTGCAACTTTATGTGGAGACCAGGATTTGGAACTGGTCAGGCAAAGAGGTCAAACAGATTGAACAAGGGATGAAATACTTTAGGAAGGAACACTTTCATGTTTTCAATGCAGGGGAAAAGTCAATTATTCAGGGCATTCAACCGGGTACAACTTGCAGAAGCTCAAGGTACACAATTTAGTAATTCTACAAATTACATTCGAAGAAACTGAATCAATTGCAAACAGAAATGCTTTAGAAAACTTATCAGATGAATTCCTAGGAATCTGAAAATGGAAAGGGAGATTCTCTTTCATGCCTAAAACACCTTGGAATAATCCTTAGGTCATGAGAGTTAATATGGTCAAAGCTACAAACATGCAAAGTAGGTCATTTTCTATAATCAGGCAATGTGCAGAATGCAGATTTAAGTGAACACCTCCGAATGACCCTCTTCAAAACATATCAAAACTGACATCTGAAAGTTATGACCCATTACATCTACTCCATGAAATTTTTTTCACATGCTCCCTAATAAGTATCTCATAAAAATCATCAGGTCATATTTTACTTGCACTTCAAGTAGGCTTCTTCGAAAAGTTTTTAGGGGTACTCACCTTGCCTTAGAGAAATTTTTTAAATTGGTCACTCCAAATTTGTGCCAAATTTGAGAGTACCAATAGTGGCTCTCTCTAAGGACACATGCCCCTTTTAAAAGAACACATGGTGGACACATGAATTAAGTGACAAAAAGGTAATGTAAAATTATAAACCACTCCGACACTTAGGGTTTGAAGATAAGATTTACACTTTGAAACATTAAAGAAAGGGTTTCAAAAATTTACATAAGACCCTTTTTGTTAAAGAAGACCAAAGAATCATTGTTTTTGGAAATTTTTTAGCTAGACCTAACAAGAAGAATGAGCTATAATCTTCAGATTTGTTAGGATCGTCATGAGAACTACTTTTGCTACATCAGTTCTTCCTAAGGGTGGAAGGTTATCTAGTCCTGCAAATGATTCATCTTTATGTGCAACATCCCAAAGACTTTTGAATTGCTCATCCAAAGAGTACTTTCCAATATTAGTTTGTATTTGAGTGAAGTCCTGCCTGAAAATCTAGAAATCCAACCACTTCTCCTCTGACTAGTCATCATAATCCATCATGTGTTGCATGTTGGATGGAATCTTCTTGGATGGGTCACCATCAACATTAGCATGAGGCTTATAAAATGTTTTCCTTGGAAGATACCCCTCTTTAGGCACCTGTGCGATATCAATGTAAAGAGTTGGGTCCAATGACTTTGGAATCATGCGAGTATCCTAGTACTTACAGGCCATATGCTTGATGATATTCTTCTTCTTTAGTAGGAAACCATCTAGGTCAAACCTCCATTTATCATTAATTAACAAAAGGCCAATCTGTAGTAGTTTACTACTTAGCACTTCTTCAACATCATTCTTTCCTTATAGTGCAAATGGCCCTAAAGTCTTCCATCCTAATTGTATTATTGCTTAGTCATACTTGCTTGAACCAATACGAGCTTCAATAATTACTAATTGTCTTAGCATCTCTAAGGCTAGAGTGCGGTTGGAAATGCAAACTGGTAGGTGGAAGGGATCCTCCATGAAGCTGTGTACTTGAATTATTGAGAATATGCCCTAAAAACCATTCACATTTTAGCTGGAAGGTAGTTATCGAGCTCATCTGATCACTGGTGAAATATGAGGGAGATATGGGATTCCTTCCCTAAAAATCACACACTGCTAGAACCAAGAAAAACTAAGAGAAGGTCTAAAAATCATATGTGGAAGATAGAATGTGGGTCCACATGGTTAAGGACTATCTTTTTCCATCAGCATCATGGGTGGAAAGACTCATGAAATGACCAAAATATGTAGGGTTCTGATGTAGAAACATATGTAACAAAAAAGACAGAAAGTGGAAAGTAAACTCTTGGCCGAAGCAGGTGAGCTGGGAAATAACTTCCTGAGCCAAGTCTTCAACAAAACTATACCTGCATGGCTCTCTTTGCTTGTGCATCTTAAAAATCATACCCATTTGAAAGGGTTGGAAATTAAAATCATGTTCAAAACCATACACAAAGACAAGCATCAAACACACATTCTGCATGTCATCATGAGTAAGTCCCTTGATCCCAAAGGAAACTTGGGCGACATATTTTTATGTGTGTCCTTTTTGAAGAAATTATTGTAGAAGCCCTGAGTGTCCCTCCCTATGTTCCAATATACTTCTAATCCATTTCTATCAAATGCTTCAATACTGGGAGAGGGTGGAGGAATGCATAGCATGTCATGAATAGTCACAACACTGATAATCACCTTCAACTATTAACCATGGATGATGTCATTTTTTTGTGTCAAATTTATCTACACATAGCTGGATGAATTTTGGGCAATATGGAACCTTTGGCACCATGTATTTGTAGGAGGCCACATTTCCAAATCTTGATGGCAGTGGAAATAGATTCTAGCTTCTTTCTACTTACCAACCTTTGCTGATAAGCACCTTCTCGAAGGGTCTTGGGTTATTTTCGCAGGTCGGGATAAAAAAACTATTCAAAAACATCCACCAGAACTGATGTATGTTTGGTCAGGTCCTTGTCCCTTGACTTTTTCCAACATAAATAAGCTTTGGAAGCATTTCATGATCTGCATAAGACACATTTTCATAAATATCCACATAATCATGGGACCCAACAACCTCCATAGAAGTGCTTTCTTCACCCATATCTGGTGCCATACTTTCTCTTTATGCTCTTGTTGTGTTAGAAAT
The DNA here is from genome assembly GCA_018584345.1 of Thuja plicata. NCBI lineage: Eukaryota > Viridiplantae > Streptophyta > Pinopsida > Cupressales > Cupressaceae > Thuja > Thuja plicata. The sequence goes on from MU221637.1 coordinate 330,255, forward strand.
GATGCCAAGACTCTCTACTCTCAAATTACCCAAAACCAACCTCAAATGCTCAAAGATTTTTGCTTTGAAAATCACTAAAACTCTGCAAAGGCTCAGTGCTCAATTTGTTATAATCTTTAACAAAAAGCATCGCAATGTGACTTATAAGTAAGCTTTATGGCTTTTAAGATGTTAAATGTCATTTTGCTACGTGGTCGGTGTAAAAATGCTCTAGCGGTTAATGCCATTAACTTCCCACTCATGCGAATTAATGTTTTTAAATGTGTACATGCCACCAAGATAGCTTTCTAAAATTTGGCGCCCTTTCTTGCGCCGCCTCTAGCAAAAAGCTAGATTTTTCTTGGTAATTGTGCACCAACTCAAAGATTGCATCATAAGTGGGTTATGAAAAGATGTTAACCCCAATCAACTAACTGAACATGAGAAAACATGTGATTGTCAATCAAAACATGTAGATGAAGCCGCCTATGATAAGTGTCATTATTTAAAAATACCAAATCTCCGCGAGATTTTCTCAACAACCTTGAAAAGGAACATGAAAAAAATAGAAAAAATACAAGCCCCACTTTACAGGAAATATTCCTTTGAGCCGTATTGGAAAAAAAATTTGAAAGAAAACACACCAATATTTGCATATACATAGTTGACCAGCAAGATCAATGAAAATGCTTGAGATGGATCCCATTGACTAGTATCTCAATGTAGAATGGACCTTCCCAAAGGCTATCAAACTTTTCATGTTGCCCAGGTTTAGACCCATGCTCATTGTACTTTAGTACCAGGTCACCTTGTTTGAAGATGGGATCAAAGCTCTTCTTATCAAACCATTTCTTCACCACGCTCTGTTTGGTGTTCATTGCGGCAACAACTTTCTCCCGCATTTCTTACAACTCAAGCAATTCCTCTATTGTAACCTTTGTAGGAGAGTTATCTTTGAGATCAATAACCTTTAGCAATTGCAACATCGAAGCTCCACCAAAATGGGGAACACAACATCTTTTATGTATACTAGTTCAAAAGGTGAGCCCATTAGGATCTATTTTGGTGTGATGCGGTCGGTCCAAAGAGGCTTCTGCAAATGCTTGTGCCATTCACACTTATGCTCAGTCTGTATCCTCTTAATCAAGTGGATCAAATTTTTGTTGGTGGATTCCGTAATACCATTACCAATAATTAGAGGAATTTGTCAGAAAGATGCTATTTTAGAGTGCAAATTTAGACATCTAGGAACACAATAAAGCTTTATAATTATCAGAGATAATGGTCTTGGGTGGGCCAAATCGGGCAACTATTTCCTCCAAGAAATTTAGGATCTCCCTTTCTATGGCATTCTTCAATGGAGCTTGTTTTGTCCACCTGGTGACGTATTTTGTGGCAATGAGAATCCACTTGTGTCCAGCGATTGACGCCATATTTATCATGCCTATAAATTCTAGGACCCTTTATGCAAAGGGCTCATCTACAATGATCAGATGTAAAGGCATAGATGACTTCTTTCTTTTTCTAGTATAAAACTAGCACTCAAAGGATCCACAGACCAAATCATGAGTATCATTGAAAAGGGAAGGCCAAAAGTATCCTACATGAGTTATCTCCATAGTAGTGGTTTGTGGTGATAAATTCCCTCCAGCTGAACTATTGTGAAACTCTCTTAGGATTCTTTGTACATCGTGCTTTCCTACACAGCGGAGTAGAATGCCATCAAAATTTCTTTTGAACATAATGTCTTCGACCAACTGGAAGTCAAAATTTTGCAATGTATAATATCTCCTCTTGTACATAGGAATATGAGGATGGTAGCTCATTCTTTGCACGAACTCCTTTCTCTCAAGTACCCAACAAGTTTTAGTCAGAGCCTGTTGTACAAGGATTTCTTCATTTGTTTCCATGCTTGATGAGCTTGTCTCTTGAGAAATGTATTTGCATAACCCCTTGCCTTGGCTGACCTCAGTGGGCTTGACATCAATTTCATATTTCATGATCTTTGTGATCCAATTGGCCCTTTTCTCAGTGATCTCACCCTCCATTATGTACTCTCAAATGTTGAGGTGTGCAAAAAAGACTTCCATTTTGTTGGAAGTGATGAAGTTCTTGAATTTCTTCAAGCCTTTCACAATTGAAAAAGTATGCTTCTCTACAAAATTGTACTTAATCTCATAGTCTTTTAAGGTCTTGGAATAGAAAGCAATGGATTCTTCACCTATACCTTCTTTTCTCTTTTTTGCTAACACCATGGAAATGTGGAAATCACACGTGTAGACATACATGATGAAGTCCCTTAACAAATCGGGGTTCACTAGGACAAGCACGAATGCAATAGCTTCTTTTATCTTTTTGAAAGCTTCTATCACTTTCAAGGTCCATTTGAACTAGAGATCTTTATTTAGCATTAGTGTGATAGGTCTCACCAATCCAACAAATTCTTTGATAAACTTGCTAACAAAATTAATCTTTCCAAGGAAAGAAGACTTTTCTCCTTGTTTGTTCACCGACATTGATAACTCCTGGATGGATCTAACCCAATTAGGAGCAATTTCTATGTCATCCTTTGATAATATGTACCTGAGTTGCTTCCCTTGGGGAACTCCGAACATGCACTTCTTTGGATTCAAAGAAATGCCAAACTCTTGGCATTTTTGGAATACTAGTTCTAGATGATTGAAATGTTCCATAGAGGAGTTGGAAAACATAGTAAGATCATCAAGATAAATCAGAATGATATTGTTGATCAAATCCTTGAAAGCAATGTCCATTGCATGTTGGAAATTTTCACATGCATACAATAAGTTGAAAGGCATCTTTTTGTATGCGAATGTTCCCCACTTGGTGGTGAACATTATCTTGCATTGATCCTCTTCTTTCACAAGCACTTGGTTATAACCCGAGAATCTATCGAGGAGAGAAAACATATATGATCCAACAACTAACTGCAAAATTAATTCCATAGATGGCAAGGGGTAATGGTCTTTTAAGGACTCTTTGTTGAAATCGTAGAAGTCTATACACAATTGGATATCTCCATTATTATTTCAAACATGAACCAGATTGAACACCCATGTATTGCAGTTTATGGGGTAAAATATACAAGAATCGACAAGCTTCAAGTTAATTCCCAAGCCATCAGAGATTCTATCTTGGGGTTCATAGGCCTTTTCTTTTGTCACGCTATCTTGGCTCCTTTGTTCAACTTGATACTGTGTGTTGAATAAATGATGGGTCATAACCTTTGAGGTCATCATATGACCACGTGATCATGCCCTTGTATTTTTCACATGGTTCTATAAGCTAGTCTCGGTTGTGCTGAGGAACATTGTTCCCAACCTTGAGAACTTTCCCTCTCCGACCTTCAAGTCACTATAGTCACACTTATTAGCTATGAACTTCATCCTATTTGTGCTATCATAATCATAGTCAAAGATATTCTCTAGAGTAATCACCCCTTGTATTTTTCACATAGTAATATAAGCTAGTCTCGGTCGTGCTAAGGAACATTGTTCCCAACCTTGAGCACTTTTCCCTCTCTAACCTTTCGGTCTCTATAGTATTACTTATTAATCATGAAATTCATCATATTTTTTCTATCATCATCTGTATGCACCCTAAAATGGTCGCCTAGACTTTGGGCCCCATTTCTCAATTTATCAAATCCTTGAATCAATATTTTCAAATATCAACAATATCAATTATATCAATTTCCTTGATCAAATCATAATCAATTCAGTATTTCCTAAGGTTTGAGCCTTATTTAATTTAAAAGAGAAAAAATAAAAATAAAAATCTTATTTAATTAAGAGAACATGCTCTCTTTTAATTAATTAAAAATCTCTTTTAAATAAATAATAAAATCACTTTATCCTAAGCCTTTATTTAATTAAAAGGAATTTCCTCCTCTTTTATTTAAATAAGAAATCCCCACTTTTCTTCTTATCCTATGTTGCACAAATAAAACATTATTCTTATTTTATAAAAAGGAAAAAAACACTTTTTGTCTTATGTGGGACACAAAAGTCAACTCCTATTTTCCTATTGGAGG
>MU221642.1:9482-26270 GCA_018584345.1 Thuja plicata
GTGGTAACCATCATGTTCTCGGGTTGGCAGGTTTGATGAGTGTAGTGTCGGTGTCCACTACAAAGCATATCTCATCTTTATATTTTTCAACCAACTCTACAGGGATTCTCATCCTCTTCTACATCCTAGTCTTGAAATTATTAAAGTATGCATCCACTAATGGTATGAAATTATCTCCTACTGACTTAATGTAATCACTAATTTGTGTTGTTATTGGTCAGTTGGTGTCCTAAGTGACATTACCGACTGAAGGAAAGAAGTTTTGGAAGTAAAAGAATGTGCAAACTAATAGAGAACCAAACTTACATGTATTAGATTGAGATGATCTAATGGTTCTCATTTTTTTTCAAGTTGCTTCAGTAGTAACTCTATTAGGTCTAGTTACACTCCTTTCTTTACAATTTTGTGTGTTGTGTCAATAGCTCCACAAGCAATGTTGTTCATTCTTCTTGCTTGAAATATCTTGTATTCAACCACATATGCATCAAACTTCAATTCAGGGTCGGTGATTGAATTCACTTTCAAACCTCTGTCATCCCATTCGGCTCCTGTTAGCAAGTTTCAATCTCCGGGTGACTTGGGTGCCTTAGGGATTTTTTCTTTTTGGTGATTGGGTATCTAGTGTCTGCATGAATCACATCCTTTGTGATTGCCTTAGGTTCATCCAACCACATTTTATGGTCATGTACTTGATTGAGCACAATGCGAATCCATTCGATCTTGAAATCCTTCGGGAACAGTAGGGCAATGGTTAACCCTTTTACTTTGTGTGTGTTTGTACTCATTTCTCAGGTTTCCGTTCGTGCATATCTTCTTATAAGCTTCTTCAAGTTTAATGTCTCCAATCTCTACAACTTTTTAGTGAATGTACGCGTGGATGTCTTCGACCAACAAAAGCCTAGGTGGGATACTTGAAAATGCTCCCTTGTCGTCGGGTTGTGAACCAACCTCAGGATAGAACTTGTAGTTAGGTTCTTCACATGTCAATTTATTGATAAGAGCAACCTTCTTATCTTTTTTCATCTTGATTTTCATAGTCCCGGAAGTGGATGCCATTGTTCGTGAAGATTAGGGCTTCTTTGCAAATAACCTGATAACTTGGTAAGTCTTGGTACTTACTAGATGATCGCGGTGTGTGCTTGAAATCTATTGGAGTTTCTTAGGAATCATTGTTAATCGCTCTCCAATTTGATCATTGTGAATTGCTTCTTTGTGCTCTACAATATGCTCGTAAATGCTGGGTGAATGAATGAGTTCACATTTGCCCTTTTTATAGAAAAAATATAACCTAAGTGATGCCTTAAATGCTTCACCTGCCACTCGGTTGACAAAGCATCGATGTTCGGTTAACACACTAAGGACTTCAACTCGGTGAGTATTCCATACTTGGTACACAATGTCAACTCAGTTATCTCCCACATGTTTATCGACAATGCTCGGTACATAGTGTCAACTCGGTTACTTTTCATATGTTTACTGACGTGCAGTTTATGTTCAATTTATATTGACCGACCAGACTAGATTCACACAATCATAACATGCAATACCATGGTGCATCTTCATTCATGATAATTTGGAATATACTCAATGAATATAGGAACCGACGTAAAATATAGCTTTGTAGAGTGCAGTTCCATACTTACTTGTATTGCTTAGGTGGGGGTGGTGGAATCACCTAATCCATTAGATGAGGTGTCACCAGTTGTAGTGCTTGGTCCAACATTGTCATTGTTTGAAGCTCTCCTCCACATTTGATTTCTCATTCTCCTAATGTCTGCAATAGTATTTCCATTTGCAAAAGTACTTGACTCTATCACTTGGTCTTTGCAGTCCTTGCTTAAGTGACCGACCTTATGATAGTGTAAGCATGTCATTCCAGAGTTAGTCTAGTTTCTAGATATTCTTATCCATTTCCTCACATATTTAGAAGCTATATGTCCATATCTACCACATGATGTGCAATTTACCCAAGTGTTGTAATCCCAAACATATGTGTTACCGATTCTTCTCGGTTGATATGCATTTTCTTGTTCTTTGGGTTTCCAGATTTGCTTTAACCTTTTTCTACATTCATGAGATGTGTGTCCATGTATGTTGCAAGTTGAAAAATGTTTTTCCATGTAAGATTTCTTCTTTGGTTTTTTCAGCTTCGATCTGCATTCATGTGCTTTGTGTACATGCTTGTTACAGTTATAACAATTACCTATGAATTTATAAGTAGTTTTAGGAATACCTTTTGCTTTACTCTTGCAAATATATGATGTGCGGCCTCATTTTCCATAGTGATTGCATGAGTGATTATTTGGTCTTGGATTTGTGTAGACATTCCTTTGATCAACTCGATTTGATGATTCTTCATGCTTGGTATACCCTAAACCGATATTGTTGTTGAATCTTCTTTGTCGATTCAGAAATTCATTGATGGGGAGCTCCAACTCCTAAGAGATTTCTTTCTCTTTTCAAGACCTTCTCTTTTGTCTTCCTAGGTTACCTATCTCTACCCTAACCATAGGACACTCCTATGGTCCCCTAATCCTCTTAGAGCTCTCCACCAACTTCAAACTCTCTTCATGTCCTTCTCAATCCAACTATGCACCCATAGGCTCAATTTAGCCAATTTTCTCCCAATCCATTCTTGGAAATATGAATAGGTATGATTAATATTCCTAGGCAACTTTCAAATAATTTTGATCCACTTTGATGTATTATTCCAATGGATTTTTCATCGAGTTCCAAGTTTTCTTGATTTTAGGCCTTGTAGCCTTTTTAGCCTAATTAGGCCTCTTACAAACTGAAATATTTGATTTCCTCCAAATTGTCCTTAGAAATCCCCTAAAATAACTATGGACTCTTTATAATACCACCCTAGGCTCCATGATTTTCTAGGTTTTAGGTCTTCAAGTTATCCGTAACAAGATTTCCACCAAACCCCTATTTTCAAGGGTTTCTAGGGCATGCAGTCCAATCAAGTTTCTTTGATTTCACTAGTTGCTCTAATGGCCTCTTCTGATCTTCTCCTTGCAAAAAAATATCAAGAACACATTCCCCTACTCTACTCCACCATTGATTGGCTCAAACCAATCCATCTAGCAAGCTCCCTTGCCTCTGCACTGTACAAGTTCCTAGCCAGAATACCTTTGTACTCGCCTAGGGCCTGATGGAAAAATTAAATCCTCTGCACACACAAACTCTACAAGACATATTTACACTACTTACACAGTCCCCTACTTGATTCCAAGTGTCCATTGAAGTTCAACCATGAGAACTCAAGTGAGACTCATTTTTACATGACTAGCTCTAAACAAACCACCGAACTAGTGAAACTAAATGAATTTACAAAACAATCAACAAAAGTGATAAACCACCAAACTAACACCACATAGAGTAATTAAATAAAAATTATTGAAGGCTCAGTCCATTAAATCAATCTGTTCAATTCATTAAAGGTTTGGATGAAGGCTCTGTTACAAAAACATAGTCCAATTCTTTACTTTCTAAAACACAGTCCGTACACTAACACTTCCAACCCTTAGATTACAGTTTGTTTGGGATTATGTAGTGTATTCCCACATGTTTGGACCCCTAGGTCAGGATTAGAACACCATTAAATCCCTTTCCTAGTTTTTAGGAAATGTTGTCATGACAACTTTGCAAAGTTGCAAAGTTGTCATGAGCAACTTTTATAGCTTTACGCTCATTTGACCATCCACTATCCTAACTTGCATAACTCGATCTAGAATCAATCCCTTGGATCCAAAAACACTTAAAAACATCAAAATTATAAATGCCACTCCATTTTGGAGTCTTGGTCAAACTTTGACCCATGTTGACTTTTCTAGGACTTAAACACTAGAGCCTAATTGGAGACACAAAACACATGACTCCAAACACTCTTACCTTTAAAAACACACCAAATCCAACTTGTGACTTTATCCTTAGTCCTTATTACCTTGGTGTTTGGCTAAAACCACCTGCAAACCAAAATTTGCAAATTTCTTCCATGAGACCTTAAGGTGCTCCTGCACCATTCCCCCCCTGCAACAAGAAGTTCAAGGTACCTGAGGTGCGACAAAATCCAAACTAATGCCATGCTTCTTAAAGTCACTCTCTAATATCCAAGTAGCCTCTGACTTAGGTTTTTTCTCCCATTTGAATAGATGCTCCATGTATTTCTTACTCCTAGTCTTCTTCTTCACTCTTGAATCCAAAATCTTATCAACTTGTGGCTTAGCTTGGACATGTACTTTGAGTTCTTCCACATCCTTTGCTATTTTTGTATTGTACTCCTGCTCCTTCACATTTGGTCCTCTATATTTGATTAAATCCTTCACATTGAAAATATGAGAAATAGACATATCCTTGGGTAGATCCACTTTGTAGGCATTGGAGCTATACTTAGCTAACACCTTGCATGGTCCAATCCTTTTCATATGTAGTTTTCTTGGTATTCTTTTCTATAGCCTAGCTTTGTTCAAGTGTACCATTACCAAGTCTCCTACCTCAAATTTTAAGTCTCTTCTCCCTTCATCCTTCGTAGCTTTAAGCTTGTGATTTGCCTTCATTAGAGTCTTCTTCACTTGTTCATAGACCTCTCTCATTGATTGAGAAAAGTCATCTACATGACCACTGATCCCTTCATAACCTTTTAGATCTCTAAGCTCAAAAATACCCCTTGAATGTAATCCATACACAATCTCAAATTGACTCTTACTAGTAGTCATGTTTGCACTATCACTATAGGCAAACTCTGCTTGTGGGATGAGTTGTTCCCATCCTTGTCCGTACTCCTTGGTTAAACATCTCAACAAATTACCAAGAACCCTGTTGATTACCTTTGTTTGACCATCTGTTTGAGGATGATATGCATAACTATGAGCCAAATTAGTACTTAGTCTTTTCAAGAGGGTCTTCCAAAAGTGTCCCATAAACTTCACATCTTTGTCTGCAACTATGCTTATTGGCAAACCATGTATCTTGACTATCTCCTTAAAGAAAAGGTGGGCAATGCGACTGACATCATGTGTTGTTTTACATGGGATAAAGTGGTTCATCTTACTGAATCTATTCACTACCACAAACACACTATCCAAACCAGTTGGTGTCCTATGTAGCCTCACTATGAAATCCATACTTATGCACTCCCATGGTCTATTTGGGATGGGAAATGGTTGGTGAAGACCTGCATTTGATGATGTCCCCTTTGCCTTCTGACATACTCCACATTTCTCAACATACCTCCATATATCCCTCTGCATGTTAGGCCACCATTAAAATCTCTCCACTAGGTCTAGGGTCTTGTTTACCTTAGAATGTCCACTTAAGCTACCCTCGTGCTTCTATTGGATGAGGTTCTCCCTCATGGAACCCCTCAAAACACATAGTTGTTTCCCTATGAACAATAAACCATTATGTAAAGTATAGTCTGCATATTCACCATGAAAATGATTTTCAAAATCATAACATACCTTTAGATCTCTGAGAAATTTTCATCTCCTTCATAAAGATCCTAGAATCCTTCAACCCCTGTACTTTGCAACTATATTTCTTTAATAGTAAGCAACCTCCTACTAAGTGCATCTGCAACCTTATTGTTTACCCCCTTCTTGTGCTTGATTGTAAAAGTTTATGATTGTAGAAACTCCATCCACTTTATATGCCTCAAACTAAGTTGCTCTTGTGTGTTTATGTAGCTTAAGGCCTGGTTGTTAGTGTATACAACAAATTATTTTGGCAACAAATAGTGCCTCCACTTCTTGAGAGCTTGCAACAATGCATAAAGCTCTAGATCATAGGATGAATACTTAGACTTTGCTTCATTTAACCTTTCACTAAAGAAGGCTACTGGTCTTCCTTCCTAACTTAGGACTGCCCCCACTACTATGTTGCTAGCATCACATTCCACAATGAATAGTTTTTCAAAAATTGGTAACACCATAATTGGTTGAGTAGGTACTTTCTACTTCAATCTTTCAAACCCCTCATTGGTTTCTTTGATCCATATGAACTTTGTCTTGACTCCAACTTTTATAGTGTCTAGGATAGGTGCACAAATTTCACTAAATCTTCTCACAAACTTCGTATAGAATTGGGCCAACCCATGGAAGCTTCTCACTTCAGTCCCTGTCTTAGGAGTAGGCCAAATCAAAATGGCTTCAAATTTACTCTTATCCATCTTCAAGTCGCCTTGGGATACTACAAATCCTAGATAGACTAGTTCTTGTTTCATAAACTCACTCTTTTCAAGATTTATGGCGAGCTTCTCTTCTTGTAGTATTTTCAACACAAGTTTTAGGTGCTTCATGTGTTCTTCCTTTGTTTTTCTAAAGATGAGGATATCATCTAGGTATATTACCACAAATACCCCTATGTTATCCTTCAAGACTTCATTCATGACCCTCATAAAAGTACTAGGTGCATTAGTTAGCCCAAATGGCATTACTAACCACTCATATAACCCCTATGTGGTTTTAAAAGCTATCTTCCACTCATCCCCCTCTTTCACCCTAATCTGATAATATCCACTTTTAAGATCAAGCTTTGAGAAGTATTTAGCACCCCCTACACAATCCATTAAGTCTTTTATTCTAGGAATAGGAAATCTATACCTTATTGTTATCCAATGTATTGCCCTATAGTTAGTACACATTCTCCAATTACCTCCCTTCTTAGGAGCCAATACCACTGGAACAATACATGGAATGATGTTCTTTCTTATCAAACCCTGGTCCAAAAGCTCTTGCACTTGCCTTGCAATCTCTTTGTTCTACTCTGGTGTCATCTTGTAGGCATCTTTGTTTGGCAATGATGCCTCTGGCACAAAATCAATCTGATGACTGATTTCTCTTTTTGGAGGTAGTGTAGCTGGTGTCCCTTCACATATGATGTCTTGGAACTGATCTAACAATTGTCTGACTTGTGCAGGCATAGGTGCTTGTTTGGGTGTCTCCTCCTCCTTTGGTTTCACCAAGACCACATAACCAATTCCTTCTTCCTCCTTCGTGTATTTTAGGAATTCTTTCCCACTCATGAAGAGTATTAGAGTCAATCTTCTACACTATATCTTCCTCTACCAAAGGTTGTATCTTATAAGTTACTCCATTCTTCTTGAATGAGTACTTATTCTCCTTGCCATGGTGGACTACCTCCCTTTCATATTGCCATGGTTTCCCTAGTAATAGATGGCATGCATCCATTGGTAACACATCACAAAGTATCTTGTCTTGATACTTACCTATGGTGAAATCAACCCACACTTGTTCATTGACAAATATGTTTTGCCCCTTATTCAACCAAGTTACTTTGTAAGGACAAACATGAGGTATCTTAGTCAATTTTAACTTTTGCACTGCTTCCTCTGAGATCACATTATCACTAGACCCTAAGTCTATTATGACCCTACACACCTTGCCAATAATCTTACACTTGACCCTAAAAAGAGCCCTTCTTTGTTTGTGTTCATCTCTTGTAGGTTATTTGATCAAAATCCTCCCAAGTGCAAGGTTCTCTTCCTTTTTTGAATTCAAACTTATCTCAGACTATTTGGTCATGTCTTCTTCTTGCACATATGCAATCTTCTTTTCACCTTGCGAAGATGTTGGCTTATCCGGACACCTATAGGCAGGGTGACCCATTTGGCCACAATTATAACACTTCATTTAATCAAAATGTGAGCTTCTTACAAAACCACCTGATCTGCCTCTTCCACCACTGTGAAAACTTCTTCCTTTGTGATATCCTCCCCTATTGTTTGACTCATGAATTTGTTCAACAAATTTGGAGTCTCCTTGGCCTCTAGTATCATTGCTTCTACCACTAGAACCACCTCTATTTCCTCCTCTGGAATCTCTACCTCTTCCTCTACCCCTAGAGTTGGAATATTTCATCTTTCTGAGTTTTTCTTCCACGTTAAGGGCCATTTGAAAACAACCATGGATAGAAGTTAAGTTAAAGAGGCTTAAGTTTTCTTGAATGTTCCACCTAAGGCCATTGCGATACTTATCAACTTTAATGCTCTCTACCTCTTTTACTCTGGACCTAAGGCATAGGTTTTGGAATTCTTCAGTGTAGGATGCCACATCCAAATCTTTTTGTATGAGATTATGTCTCCTCTTGTCTAGTTGGATATCATAATCCTCTGGTAGGTATTTCTCCTTCACCTTATACACCATAGCTTTCAAATTGGCTATTGGCTTCTTCCCTTCTCTTTCTACATCCTCTTGCAAGAACTTCCACCAAGTTAGTTCTTATCCTCTTAGCCTTGATTTGGCTATCTTCGCCTTTTGTGCCTCTGTGATTCCATCACACTCAAAGTGATTTTTCATACCCTTAATCCACTCCATCAACAATTCTGCATCCATTCGGCCAGAGAATACAAGGATTCCTTCTAATGCTTTGCCACTTAGTGCCTTGAGGGATTTGAGGAAAGATTCCTCAGGTAATGGAGGGTCTGGTTCTAGTTCCGCCTCCTCTTCAAATTGACTCTTTCCTTTGTCTTTATCCTCTCCTATCTGTTCTTTCATCTTGCTTGTAGTCTCTACAACTTATGCTAGCTTCTACTTCATCTCCTCCGTAGCTTCTTCTAGAAGCCTATTCTTGACTTGTTGCTCTAACAAGTCCCTTTCCAATTCCGCATTGGTCACCACGGTGCTTTCTCCAATAGATTCACTTCCTTCTGTCATACACTATCCACTTCCCAAGCCTTTCAATGGCTTTGATACCACTTTGATGGGGAGTTCCAACTCCTAAGAGTTTTCTTGCTCTTTTCAAGACCTTTTCTTTGGTCTTCCTAGGGTATCTATCTCTACCCTAACCAAAGGACACTCCTATGTTCCCCTACTCCTCTTAGAGCTCTCCACCATCTTCAAACTCTCTTCATGTCCTTCTCAATCCAACTATGCACCCATAGGCTCAATTTAGCCAATTCGCTCCCAATATGTTCTTGGCAATAGGAATAGGTATCCTATTCCTAGGTAACTTTCAACTAATTTTGATCCACTTTGATGGATTCTTCCAATGGTTTTTTCATCGAGTTCCAAGTTTTCTTGATTTTAGGCCTTCTAGCCTTTTTAGCCCAATTAGGCCTCCTAGAAACTGAAATCTTTGATTTCCTCTAAATTGTCCTTAGCAACCCCTTGAACTAACTATGGATTCTTTATAAGACCACCCTAGGCTCAAGGATTTTCTAGGTTTTAGGTCTTCAAGTTATCTGTACACAAGATTTCCACCAAAGCCCTATTTTCAAGGGATTTTAGGGCATGCAGTCCAGTCAAGTTTCTTTGCTTTCACTAGTTTCTCTAATGGCCTCCTCTGATCTTCTCCTTGCATGCACATATCAAGGACACATGCCCCTACTCTACTCCACCATTTATTGGCTCAAACCAATCCATCTAGAAAGCTCCCTTGCCTCTCACTGTACAAGTTCCTAGCCAGAATACCTTTGTACTCGCCTAGGGCTTGATGGAAAAATTAACTCCCCTGTACACACAAACTCTACAAGACATATTTACACTACTTAAATAGTCCCCTACTTGTTTCCAAGTAGTCATTGAAGTTCAACCCCGGGAACTCAAGTGGGACTCACTTTTACATGACTGGCTCTGAACAAACTAGCGAACCAATGAAACTAAAAGAATTTACAAAACAATCAACAAAAGTGCTAAACCACTAAATTAACACCACACAGAGTAATTACATAACAATAATCAAAGGCTCAATGCATTAAATTAATCCATTCAATCCATTAAAGGTCTGGATGAAGGGTCGGTTACAAAAACACAGTCCAGTTCTTTACTTTCCAAAACACAGTCCGTACACTAACACTTCCAACCCTTAGATTAGGGTTTGTTTGGGCTTATATAGTCTATTCCCACATGTTTGGACCCCTAGGTCGGGATTAGAACACCATTAAAGCCCTTTCCTAGTTTCTACGAAATGTTGTCACGAGCAACTTTTACAACTTTTTGCTCATTTGACCATCCACTATCCTAACTTGCATAACTCGATCCAGAATCAATCCCTTGGATTCCAAAACACTTAAAACATCAAAATTATAAATGCCACTCCATTTTGGAGTCTTGGTCAAACTTTGACCCATGTTGAATTTTCTAGGACTTTAACACTAGAGCCTAATTGGACACACAAAACACATGACTCCAAACACTCTTACCTCTAAACACACACCAAATCCAACTTGGGACTTTATCCTTAGTCCTTATTACCTTGTTGGTTGGCTAAAACCACCTACAAGCCAAAATTTGCAAAGTTCTTCCATGAGACCTTAAGGTGCTACTGCACCATTCATCCATTCTTTTTATACTGTATTCAGCTTTCATGATCATATCAATATTTTGTTGCTGAATCTTTGCTTCATGCTTCAGTTTCTCATTTTCTTCTTTTAGTTCACCAATAACTTCCAATTTTCCATTAAGTTCTATGTTCACTCGGTTGGCCTCATGACTCATAAGAACTATTTGATTGGTGATCTCAATGTGATGTTCAACAAGTCTTTTTATCTCAGATTCTTTCTCTTGTAAATTTTTAGTAATCTTTCTCCTTTCATCAATAGCGAAAGTTCTTTCTTGTTTAGCTTGTCTTGCATTATTCATAACATCAATCATTCTTACCATCTGTGTCTCTTGGACCGATTTGCAATACTTTTACTTGTTCATTCAGATGTTGATTGATTTCATTTAGATTTGTAATGCTTCCTTCAGATGTGTCAGATGTATTACCAGACCCAGATATAGATGAATCAAATAGGTTAGGTATGTCTTCTTCATGATAGTCAGTTTCATTGTAGCGAGATGCCATGAATTTTCTTCCAGCCAATAAATCTTTCATTTTGTTTCTTGCCTGTTCGTATTGCTCAAAGAAAATTTGTATCTGCAACTTTTGATTCTCAATATTTTTATCAAGCTTATACCTTTCCATTGTATGATCTTTTCTCTCAAGTGATTGAAACTTTTTCAAATAAGAGATCTAGCTATGATACCAATTCTTGGAATAGTGGAAGGGTGTGTACTGAGAGGGGAGGGGTGAATCAATACCCTTAAAAACTTTTGTACTTTAAACCTTAGTAATCATTGCTTATAGAACTGACCATTGTAGCTTTCTACTTCATGCATGTAATACAATAACATAAATGTAAGTGCGTAGAAACAAACATAGAAACATTCATGAAATTCATTTACACATGACACAAGAATTGATAACGTGAAAAATCCCTGTTAGAAGGTAAAAACTGCGGTGGGGATGAAACCCACAAAGCTTCACTATCTGCAGAATGCAAGGTGCTTGTTAGGGCTACAAATTGTGATCACTTCTGATGGTCTTACCCTGTTAGGAGTAACATTTTAGACTTGTTAAGTCTAATCGGTTAAGAGATTTCAACAACACAATGTATGTGTGCACTTGCTTAAGAGATTTACAATAAGACTGTTAAGTCCACCTTCTTGAAGGATTTTTTCTATTTGCTACAATTGTTAGAGTAGACAAAAATATTTATGACCTAATCGTTTGCAATCTTGAATTGCTGATTACAGATCAATTAAGTTCACAAAATATATGTATCACCTATTGTGATGGATAATACCTCTATTATGCTTGGTAGCCTTGAATGTAGTTTTTCATAACTGAATTTTTCTTTATCTGTTCTTCTGCATGGAAACCTCTGTCAGATCCATATATGTCCTTGTGTGGTTACAATCATCATCTTTTTGATCGATTACACATCTATATATACAATGTTTTGACCTAATTAGGTTTCACGCTTTTCTTGAATAACTCTAAGATAAAAGGTTTACAACTTGACCTTGATCTCCTAGTTTGCATGAATACAATCAGTTAAACTGATTAAATCCATTATTTATGCTTTTCTTGATCCTCAAAAAATGGTTGTCCAACTAAGTAAAAAGCTATTTTAAAGACTAAAGTGATTTAGCTAACGTGTAGTTCAAATATGCTTTTCTTGGTGTTAAAATTGTCTCTTGGTTAGACTGGTGCTCTGTGATGTCTCTGCTTGGTTGTGTCTCTATAGACTGGTGCTCAATTGATATACTGCTCAGTTGTTGTTCTGTGCTCAGTGATCAAAACATGTCGATGACACTGGCGCTCAGTGAACACTGGTGCTCGGTGAATGCTGACACTCGGTGAATGCTTGACCGACCAAAACTATAGAAGTTGAGAAATCCAACATCACAGTTCGCCAAGAACACTGCATCCAAATAACCTGTTGCTGAAAGAAAACCAAAGAGGAAAAGAGAAAAGGCTTGGAAAATCTCAGCGGAGTGAGAGAAATTATATTATGAGATAATGAACAATAATTACAAGAGTTCAACCTATAAGGTGAACGAAACCCTAAAAAGGTAAAAAGCCAAGTTGCGCATAATAATTAATATAAAATATTAATTATATGCACCTAAGAGATAGCTTAAGTAAAAATAGAGTAATAGACAACTTAATAATTAAATCAAAGTGATCTAATTAATAAGTGTAAACAAATAATTACTCTAACACCCCCCTTAAGCGAAGTTCAGGAGGTAAGCTAACCTAGCACAGCTATGAAAGCAAGAAAAACGGGTCTCAACAACAAGCCCTGATCAGGTACCCAATACAAGGAAATCTCTGTAAACCAGAGATAAAGGAGAACTATGAACCAACTCCAATGGTGCCAAAGCACGAGTAGCTCATCCATGAGGAAAAATATCCCTATGTTGTTTGCCAAGAAAACAACCCTGACAAACACCATCAGTGCAAGAAATCTGTGGAAGCCCAAGAACAAGTGCCTGTGTGCTCATCTGCTGAAGATATCTTTAATTGACATGGCCCAAACGCTCATGCCAAAGTCTTCTCACTGAATCTACATGTGCTATAAGACAGGAACCTGTGCCATCAGAAGACTCAAATCTATCAAATCTGTATAGGCGGGATGTAAAGTCAACACTCCCAGTAGCTATAATCAAATCAGAATCATGTAAGTCCCGAATAACCACATCATGTGGTGAGAACTCCACTGTCTTACCAGAGCCAGAGTGGCAAATCTGATAGATGGACAATAGGTTCGTCGAGATGTCAAGGACAAAAAGAACATCCTGAAGAGAACCCCCATCTAATGCAACAGAACCATAACCCAAAACTGAAAGATGTGATGAGTTCCCAACAACAATCTGTGAAGTAGCACAAGGAGCCAGTGAAGTGACCAACTGCTGAGTGTGAGTCATGTGGTGAGAGGCACCAGAATCAAGAATCCAAGTGGGCCCAGAAGTCGTTGCTCGTGCAATAAGAGCATGACCTTTCCCTGCAGGGGAGGATGTGGACTGGGGAGCTAAAATGTGATGCTCCTGCATGGCTTCCTCTAAAGCCCCCAAACGTTTCCAACACCTAGAAACGAGATGTCCATCCTTTCCACAAAAGCTACAGGTCTCAACTGATTTCTTCTTAGTCTTGGAGGTAGACTTAGTAGACTTCCAAGAAGATTTACCCTTGGAAGGGTTAGCTGGAGGTTTTGAATCAGTTTTCTATGCAGGTTTAGAGGAATACTCATTGTCTGCTGAATCTTTCTTCGGTTTGGCTTTCTGTTTTGGTTTCCCCTGTGAAGACTGAGCAACCAATGCTTGGCTTGAAGAGCCAGAAGCATCCATTTGTTGGAACTTTGTCTGTTCCCGTGTCAACCAATCACAAAATGTCTCAAATGAAGACATGGTGTGTCTAGCACCCAAAGCATCCATACTGGAGTAGAAAGTGGAAGAAAATATATGATACTGTCCTCTCAACTTTGAGAGTATCAAGAAGATACACTCATCATCTATCTTGGTTTTTCCACATCCCTGCAAAACTGAACGCAGAGACTTGAACTTCATCAAGAAGTCCTCAATGGTGGGAAAGATGGTAGGTGTAAAAAAAGTTAGCTCTGCATCAAGCTGTAGTGCCCAAAATTCATTCACTGTGCCAAACAAATATGAAAACTTGCCCCAAATAGCCCTAGGAGTTGTCAAACCATCCAGGTGAAACAAGAGACTATCGGAAATGTTCAGCGCAATCAAGTCCATGGATTCATCTATTTTATTTATGTGTTGAAGAACCTCAAAAGGGCACTATAGGACAGGTTGGTGCTCATCCAGACATGACCATAATTCATGGGACATAAGTAGCCTGGTGATGTGTGCTTTCCAAGTGTGATAATTGTGTGGTGTCAGCCGGGCCACAGAGGGGTCCGACATTGAGAGAAGAATAAGACAGAAGCAGAAGGGTTTTTTCTGAAGTAAATTATAGAAAGGAAAATACACCCCACACAATGTATATAATCCTATCCCCCGTACACCAAACAAACAACTATAGAAAACACAAAGAAAACTAGAAGAAAACCTGGACGCTAGATATAGAGATGGAGGAAACTGAATCCTCTACTTCAACACCAAAAATAAGAGCTCAAAAAGCCGAATCAGCAAATAAGACCAGCATCATCACGTCTGTCTTGGAAACACCTTTTCGACAATATTTTGTTTTCCAAAAATAGACACCGTATGCAAAAGTTATGGCCAAAAAACCAAGTGCACCTTCGAAAAAGAGCTCTCTGGAAAAAACTAGATACGACAATAAAATTGACGGTCAAATGACTGTCGCCCGTCCGCGGCAAAATATTTGATGGTTGTATGGCCATCAGACGATAGTCTACCATAAAAATTTTACGGTAGCCGACAAATTTGAACTGTTGCCAGCAAATGATGTCACCCCCGAAATGTTGACGTCACGGGGGGTGGCGGCGCGCGGGTGGAGAAGCGGTGGCGCTGGCCGGCGGCTCCCAGGCGGCGGAGGGCCGAGCGGTGGTGGGAGTGGCGTGCGCGGGTGGTGCGGCAGTGACGCACTAGTGGTGCGGTTGGCAGCGCTAAAAAAAGCCCTAAAACGGGCAATTTTTAAATTTTTTTCTCGATTTGCGTGTTGTACGACCTAGGAGGGAGATTTTTTTTCCTAGAGGTCACTGTGGCCAAAAAATGCAAACTTTATATGAATTTTGACTCTCCCGGGCCTTCTAAGCGCGATGGTGGCATCCGTTTTTGCTCAAAGTGCTCCAGAAAAAAATGCCTCCTCTAGATTGAAGAAAAAACCCCAGAGAAGCTGTGGTTTTCGTCTTCGAATCACAGCTTCAAGACCTCTAGACCAGCAACAGGGAAGCTCTGATACCATGTAGAAATTGAGAAATCCAACTTCATAGTTCGCCAAGAACACCTGCATGCAAATAACCTGTTGTTGAAAGGAAACCAAAGAGGCAAAAAGCAAAGGCTTGGAAAATCTCAGCGGAGTGAGAAATTGTATTCCGAGATAATGAACAATAATTACAAGAGTTCAACCTATAAGGTGAACGAAACCCTAAATAGGTTAAAAACTAGGTTGTGCACAAAATATTAATTATATGCACCTAAGAGATAGCTTAAGGAAAAATAGAGTAATAAACAACTTAATAATTAAATCAAAGTGATCTAATTAATAAGTGTAAACAAATAATTACTCTAACAAAAACTGCCTGCTTGAATACTAATGACAACATATGATCATTTAAGGATTATCACTTTGTACTTATATTTTTAATATCAAGTAAGAGAAAATAAAGAAAAATGATATTTTAAAGTTGTTTAAAATATAAAACAAATGGAAAATATATGAATGAATGAATGATTTTAGTGACGTCCAAAGATCAATTGCTTTCCTATGTCTCGTTTGGCCTAGTGGTGGAGAACTTGTGCTCTTGAAAGGGAGGTCACAAGTTCAAATCCCACTGGGGGATAGGGTATGTATGCCTCGTTTGTAGCATAATGGATGCCTCCCACAAGGAGTACATGGTAGTCCTGGGGGTCATCTCATATTGCTGTCACCATATGTAGACTAAAAAACATATGGCTGGTTTAGTGGACTATAAAGTGACATTTCCTTTGCTTTTTTTTTTCCATTTCCCATATTTTTTTGTGGATCTTGACCAGAAAAACAACAGTTTGGTTGATTTTATCCTCTTCAAATAAACTTCAAAATTACCTTAGAAGAAATAATAAAACCTGCCCGTTTGGGTGCTGGAATACCAAATGCTGGATATAGTAAATTCTAGAAGATACTTATCCTGAAAACGATTTCCGGAATATGGGCTGGACCCGTTTGGTTCACCTGGAAGATGACTGAGAAGATGCATAAGAATTTTTAATTATTTATCTCTTAATTTCTTTGAATATATATACACACATATGTATATATATGTATATACACACACGTACGTGTAACATGCGCGTGTGTAACACGTGTGTGTATACACACACATGTGTAACACATGTATGTGTGTACACACACGTGTATGTATACATATGCACACATACATGTATACACACATGTGTATACACATACACGTGTGTGCAGGTGTGTATACGTACACATGTGCACACACATGTGTGTATATACATATATACACATGTATATATATACACATGTATATATATACACACAACACATGTGCATATACACACATGTGTGTATATATATACATGTGCATACACACACATGTGTGTATATACACACATGTGTATACATACATAGACATATGTGTATATATACACATGTGAGTATATATACTCACACATGTGTATATACATACATATACATGTGTATATATATACATACACATGTGTATGTACATACATACACATGTATATGTACTCACACATGTGTATGTACATACACATACATATGCATGTATATGTACTCACACATACATACACATGTGTATGTACATACATACACATGTATATGTAC
>MU221643.1:1464-23012 GCA_018584345.1 Thuja plicata
TCTATTTATACTAATCTAGGCTCAATTCTTGATTCATGCATTTACACGTTAACTCTAGATTCAAGATATACAACTTGATCTTGATATGTAGTTAGATATGCTTTAGATCTGTTAGGATGCTTTAAAGAATTTACATAAAGCATGCATGACCATCTAATCTGATTTCAAACAAAAATAAAAATCTATAAATAGATTTACATTGCTTTAATCGACATGTAAAACTCAGATCCACAATTTGTGGGTTCTTGATCTGTCTGTCAGTTTTGATGGTCGGTTTTCTTGATCGCCGGTGTTCCTTTCTCTGAACATGTTGTCAGGTATGCTTATCTATTCCTGTCGGTTTGATTCTAGAAACTATGTTTCTGGTAATGCTTGTGTTCCCCGGTAATGCTTGTGTTCGCCAGTAACGCCTATGTTCGCTAGTAATGCTTATGCTTGCCAATAATGCTTATGTTCGCCGATGAAACTTGTCACATTTATACTTAGCATTTTTCTCAAAAATTCTTTGTGCTGTTGGGTATGCTTCCATTTCACTGGTACTACTTTTGGTTCACCGGTGATTCCTACTGTCTGTCGGTAATGCTTTCTGACTGTGTTTTTCTTCTAAGTATACAAATGGAAAAATAATGTCATCACCAAGTTTTCTCTCTTCTGTAGTGAGCTCGGCTAGGATCCAACCCTGTTAAAGGTTTCAAAACACATTGCTAAATGTGACCTAGTTAA
Source organism: Thuja plicata (assembly GCA_018584345.1). Classification (NCBI taxonomy): domain Eukaryota; kingdom Viridiplantae; phylum Streptophyta; class Pinopsida; order Cupressales; family Cupressaceae; genus Thuja; species Thuja plicata. The sequence goes on from MU221643.1 coordinate 2,188, forward strand.
AGTATTTAATCACCCTATCAGGAGTGGCCTTGTTAGAGGTCTTAGAACATTCCACCTGAATGTCACCTTACTCAAAGGATTTATACAATGACTATTAGGCCAACCTGGTTAAAGGATTTTGACTGATACAATGGTTATAAAGTAATCATCAAGTGTGATTTGATACATACAAATTACTTTGAAAATCTAGATCCAATTCAGATCTTATGCTAATTCACTGAGTGGCATCCATTCTCATTTCATTCTTCAGATCTTCTTGGAAATCCATCAAGCAATCACTTTTTCAAATCTCTGCTTCTCTATTCATCCTTCTTTGCTAGATCATGTCATTTTGTCAATTAACCATGCAATCCTCTTTCATACACTTTTCTCACACATACATCTCTTTGAATAATCGCTTGAGGTTATCTTATACCTCTTCATTTAGGTAAAATAAATTTTTTCCTCTTAATAAAGATCATAGATCCTAGGTTAGGTTAGATCCAATGGATCGTTCCATCTTTACATTTAATTTATTTCTCCAAAGAAATCACTAATTAAATCTTGGGTTCGTGCATTAATTATGGCTACCCATGCATTTAAATAGTGTGGATCAATAATTCTTATCCTCAATTAACTTTACATATCCTAATAAATTCAATTATGTCGGCCAGAGATCTCAAATCTCAACGATTACCAAAATACTGCTACTCGGCCAACACTATGTTCTTTCACTCGATCATCACTATTTTCCTTGATAATTTACTAGCGCTCGGTCGACACTAAGAAATTATGCACGACATACACTGGTGCTCATTTGACACAAACTTCACTCGGCATATACTGTTCCCAGTAAAATGACATCTTGACTTAGTGTTATGGATAAACAACACATTACTTTTCCAATGTTCCAACTGATCAAGTACCCTTGTGATTTCCCATAACTCAACGATTTCACTTGGTCTTCTTGTTATCCTTACCTTCAAATATTTTTCAACAATCAATAGATATGGTACTCAAATAGATATAAATAGTCTCACTAGTTAAGGTTTGACATCAATGACAAAACAACAATTGTTTACATTGTAGCTTTCCAACAGTTACAACCATTTTATTGAAGGCAGGTCTAAACCTTAACTATGGTTTTCTATTTTAAACCAGAAGCCATAAAATTCTTTCCCACAATTGGATCTTCATGCAAATTAAATTGAGAGTCGATAATCATGTTACCTATATCTCCACCAAAGCGATTGGTGGTATTATGTGTTTGGTGGAAGTTATGGGCAACTATTCTATGATTACTATTCTTTGCATTTAATCCTTGACTGAAATATATCAGTTTACGAATATTATCAAGTCTTAGGTTTTTGTATGGTTAATAGAGGCTATTAGGATTTTTTTTATTGAATTTGATCTATTTATACTCTTAATATATTTTTAGCATCACTTGGATGTCTTCTTATGTGTTTGGAACATTTTGAAGTCATATCAAGGTTTAGGGTTGTCTAGTGGACTAGCGACAACATATGTTTTCCTAAACTCAATAAAATATTGTTATGATATTGATATGAAATCTTGTGTACCAAATGGATCTATTATGTTCTTATGATGCTTGTATGTAGGTTAGGGAACCTAAGTACAATAGGTGAGTGGCTCTTAGTGAGGGGTCGGGGCCCTAAGTGGCTAGTACCAGGATAACCCACTGATGAGTTATGTAATCAAGTGATAACCTAAATAAATTAAATGGGAAAGGGGTGAAATACACACTAATCAATATTAATTTGTGCTTCTCTCATGCCACTAGTGCTAGTATAGACTAGGGATGAGAGTGGGAAAAGGTTCCTTTGTGATGGCACGATCGAGCAATCTTGTCCTCACGAAAGGTGTTCGGTTCCACATGTGCCTACTTGGGGGCCGAGGCCCAAAGGGGCTAGTAAAAATGTAACCCAAGGGATGAGGGCTATGAAATGAAACTCACCTAGATTGTAGCTTAGAGTCTCTACCAATGTTGATCATGCCTCTAGTATTCCTTGTGGTCTTCTTGTCTTTTCTTTTTGTGTTGTGAATTTGGGGAAACATTATCACCACCTTAGGAATGTCCTAGTTGTTACCTCTTGCATGGGCCTTTGGTTCTATCTCATAGCTCGGGGGAGTGGGATTATTGGTCCCACATGGTTGGCTTGTTAATATTTATATCTAGGTATTGTTCGTGGTCCTTTGGATGATCCTAGCACATGTTCCTTTCTAGATCGACATTTGAAGACTTCTTATTAGATATTTTATTATGTTGAGATGTAATTATGTATTTGTATTCATGTAATTGTAATCTCCTATAAGGAATCTTGTAGTACTAATATAATCTGAACTTAAAGCAGTGTATAAGGGAATGGGTAGTCCTATGTAAAAGAAAGGGAAAAGAATATGTGGTATATTGGACATGTTATTAGCATTAAAAGAAAGTGTTTATGTTATTTCTCCTATTCTCTTATGTTGTCCATATATAAAGGAAATAATATTAGATATAGTTATATATAATGATGTACTACAACAATAATGTATTCTCTCTTGATGAAAGAATCAAAGGAAATTGTTGAGAAATGATAGATTAGAGATTGGAATTATTAACAATGAATAGTTATGAAATAATGAAATAAGATAGTAACTTGATTGTAATGTTAATGGTTGCTTGATCAGAGGAAAGTGGTACAAAGGATAAATATTTTATAAAATCAATATAAATTAATGACATGAGTTGATAAAAGGAATAATGATGTTAGATGATTAACTTATGTTTTATGAAAGAAACAAGTTAGGGAAATTTACCTTGGTGGATTAAAATTAATGTAGATCTTTTAAGCTCATAATTCAATGGATATATTATGCATGTAAATATTTTAGATAATGGTTCTTTAGTAGCGACATTAGGGAACCTATGAGGAATTAAGTGAATAAATCTTACATTTAGGTTGTAGAAAAGTGTTTTTTTTTTTGTTAATTTTAGAGATAGGAAGTGTAATGATGAATATTATTCAATTTTTTTAAAAAAAGATATTACTTGCATCTTATAGATGTTTTATGTCTTGTCCTCTTGGGTTACCTGGCGGGGTGTTACAGTTAGCTTGAGCAGATCCTCTTGTAAGATTAAAAGGGGTGACCTTCAAATTATATTCCTCTACAACTCCATCATTGAACACACCTTTTTATTGTTCCTCATCCAAAACCAGTTATTGTTAGGAGGATTCCTATTTTGATTGTTAGTGGAGGTATTGTTGTTTTTGTTATTATAAAGCTTTCAAGTTCTCCAGTTTTAACCAATACCTCTTCCATAGTAACTCCGTTCTCAATTAGGTCTTGGAAAGACCTAGGACATTGCAATCTTAACCGATAGTTCATCTCATTAGTCAAGCTATTAATAAAGATATCAAGCTTCTCTTTTTTAGGTACACTTCAAGGGTATCTAGAAAATATCACTCTCCATCTTTACAATAAAATTAGGAATCCTTCCCCTTCTCGTTGTTTGTTATTACATAAATTTATCATCGCAACCTCATGTTTGATATTGTAGGAATACTGAGTTACAAATTTTGAGGCCAATTCTTCAAAATTTTGGATGCCGAAGGGTAACTTGGAAAACCGCTCTATTGCCATGCCTCCTAAAATTTTTGGGAACAACCTCATTAAATACATTGTGTCATGCATGAAATCTAGGCTCAATGTACAAAATTCCCTTAAATGATCTTGGAGATCAGATGCTCCTTCATACTTGTCGTATTTAGGAAAAACAACATTACTTGGGAATGGGACCATAATTAGGGTCTTATCGAATGGAAAAGGACACAAAGCTTCGATAGAAAAGGGTTTAAGAGCCCCTCTTGTTTCATTGTGTCTAATTTCATTTGGAATAATTTAAATTTTTTATTCATGACATCGATAGAATTTTCTTTGGCTTCTTTTTATTTGAGTTGATCGACATCATAATCGTGAGGGAGTTTGAGACCCGCTTGTGCTAGGTCTAAAAAGTACTTTTCCCTATCTCTATCCAACACTTTCTCCATAAGTATCATGAAGAATGGGCATTCAATGGCTTCAATGAACTTCTCATCAGTTGCCTCATCATCATTAGGATCAACATTTCCCTCATTGTTATTATTATTTAACCTTGGTTGTTAGGGTCCATTCCTTCTCCATTGTTATTATTGTTTAACCCTTGGTTGTTAGGGTCGACTCATCCTCCATTGTTATTGTTATTAACCCCACCACCTCTATTTATATTAACATCCTTGTTGACATGGTTAATTTGATCGAGCCTCATGTTTCCAAATGGGAAAGACATAGTTGGTTCTACCTCATTTGTAGGTTCTCGCATTGGTCTTGAAGAAGTGAAGGCATCACTAGAAAAATGAAGCTCCTACCTTAGATATGAACCATCAGATTTCAGGGTATTCTTGATATAGTGAGATCAAGTAAAATCTGGCATGGACATGAATTGTGTACAATTTGACTTTCTCACTTAAATTGATCAATCCCTTATAAATTTTGCAAAATGTCCAATAATGGGGATTCTGACCAAGTTGAAATTTTGAGCAGTTATAAAATCCAAAAGGGTACTCAAAACTAAAATCCAATTTTCTCCAAGCCCTCAGGAAATATACATTGTTTTCCCTTCTTTGTTTCTGGGCTTCACTTCCTTGTGTGTAGGCGTGAATTAACTCTTCACAGGCGTTAACTGGAATTTGTCTATGCGACACTCTGCAATTAGCAGGTGACATTTTCCTGTTGGTAGGCATTATTTTAAATCTTCTAGGTGTCACTTTCCATTGACTTACGTAGTGTTTTATTCTTCCAAGAGTCGTTTCAATGTTTCAGGCATCATAGAACTTGTTGTAGGCATCACTTAAATGGTTATACATGGCATTTTGCAGATAAAAGTTATTTTTCACAATTTTTTAAGATTTTTAAAAGTTTAAGGTTATGATTAGATCTGCTAGATGATATTCTTGCTTGAAAACATAAATACAAACACAACACACACACATTAATTTTGTATCATATCGCTAAAAAAACACTATGTGTATTTTCTTGTTCGTTTTAACAAGTATAGCACAAGAATAGATTCTAAACAATCTACCTAGTGTCGAATTTGGCTTTTAAACATTTTGGCTCTAAAAGGTAGCATTCTACTTAACAAGGGTTTATGAACACCTTCATTCTAAACTATGTCAAATTATTTTACCCCCTTGTGGGCTTCCCATACACACAAAAGTATAATTTTTCACAATCCCAAAGGACTACTCAAGGAAGTTAAGATAACTTTGCCATAATTTAGTCACTACAACCCATTAAGGAAGAGTGTATTTGTTCATAGTGGGTCGGATAGTATCATGGCTTAAGTGATTGTCTCCCACTTTGGTTTTTTCCCTCTCACCGTCCTCGTAAGGATGTACTCGGGAGGCAGGCCCTCTAAAGCTCTAAATTAACTAGCATAATAGAGAAAGCAGAAAATAAACTTAGTTCAACAAGTTTGAGAATTTGATTCACTCAAAGAGTGAAGAGCATATCCCTATTGTTTTTCTTTGTTCCAAACACTTCAAGCACTTTGTTCTTTTTCAACCTCTTGAAAAGGAGGTTCTTAGAAATTGAAATGTGTGGTTAAATTTTCCTTCCTTTCTTTCTACCACCCTAAACTCAACATGTTTGGCTTTTTGATCAATTTTGAAAAGTTGAGAGCATATGCCTAATGTTTTTTTCAAGATGGACAATAATAGGGTGTCCCTAATTATACTAGGTATAAATGAATTGCTGCAAGTTAAGGGAAAATGAGCTTGTTTTGAAAGGTACCTCTTTCAAAGCTAGAAAAGGCTAGGTGCTTTTTTGAGGTTTTTATGCTTGTTTTTCTTAGTCACCTAGTGGCAACAGTTCCCACTCCGGCTCTACCAACAAGTTAGTCAACACAAAAGAAAAAAGTGAAGAAAAACTTGAAATGAAATTGAAAATGCAACTAAGTTCTTTTGATCAAATTTTCCAAAAATCAAACTTAAGAACTTAAAACATAAAATCAATTAAGAGTAGGAAACTTCTTCTTGTATGCACTACTAAATTTTATGTAATTCTCATACAAGTGTTCTTCTAACTCTAAATTTTCCAAAAGATTTTCACTATGAATTTGTTTAGAGTATTTGGTTAAGATCCTTACCTCTTTGTTTGGCCTTGTGACCCCCAGCTCTGGTTTCTGTACTTTCAAGTGCTTTTTCATCTGCAAAAAACATAGTGACAGAGATTTATAAAACTGAATTTAATGATTTAACAACAATAAAACATAGAAAGCAGCAGGCGGCCTTTAACAGCTAACAGGTGTCATTTCACTATGTCTACGCATTATTTTAAAGTAGTGTAGTCATCACTTTCTAGTGACTTAGGCATTATTTAAAAGTGGACAAGCATTAAAATAAAATTGACAAATGTTACAAAGTGTGCAAATTGCGACACAAAATAGTTCACAGGTGTCAAAGAACAACTTGTAGGCAGCATTTCCCGAGTTAGAGGTGACGCTTTACGCTCACAGGTGTTACACTTTATTTCACAGGAGGTAGAATAATTTAAGACATAATTAGAAGGAATTCTGCAGGTATCACTTCTCTACTAGAATACGTTAGTAGATTCTTCATAGATGTCATTTTTCCTGCAATATGCAAAATTAGCACAAAAATGAAGGAAAAATGCACAAAACTTGAAAGAAATAATGAATTGAGGCTCAAGGCCCCATGGTGGGTGCCATTTGTGTGTGAATTAATTACACCTTCATGAAATTAGTCTATTTAACTACAATTCTATGGAATGATAATGGAAATTTAAGCTAAGAATTGCAATTAAATCAATAAGCATGTCATGGCTCTCTATCTAAGCATATTGATAAAAGCTCTCAGCCTTAATATCTATCAATGAAAGTCCTAGAATGAGAATTTGATGAAGATAAATTCCTAAATCTAGCTCAATTCTCTCAAATTATGATAATATTATATCCAAATGCACTCAAAATAATCTCCATAATGCTAAAATGCTATTATAATATCTAAATTATGCTCAAATTGCTATGAAAATGACAAGAGGTTTAATGCTTTGCATTCAAATTTCTAGGATCTCTAATGCTCTCAAAATGACTTCTATTTATAGGATTTTACCAAGTGTAGGGGGTGGAGTTAATTGATCATGATTAAGCCATGGTTGAGTGAGAGGCTTTAAAATGGTTTAAAATGGGGGGAGAATTTAAATGGTTGTCTCAAAGGTTTGGACGAAGGGACAAATTTCAGTGATTGAGATTGAAACTTCAAAATGAGTGATTGAGATTGCAAATTAGGAGTGATCCATGTGCTTTGTGTTCTCAATTCCCATTGGTTGCTCAAATTTTTGTTGAAAGATAGTAGGATTATTTAATTCAATGAATTAATTAAATTAGCCATGTAAGGATGAATAGGTTCAATTTGATTTTTGATTTAAACTATACAATTAATTGATTAAAATCAATTATATAATTTTGATTATCCCTTTTAGGCTTATATTTAATTATTTGATGTCATGGTTAATTAATCCTTTGATTTAATTTGATTTTATCCAATTTGATTTAATAAATGTCCATTTGGTTTGATTTTTATCTATTTTGATGTAATTTGATGAGATTAGGAGAAATTTGATAAAATAAAATGTAGATTTGGTTATTTAGAGAACACCTAGTCAATTTTAGGTGTCTACAGATAACCCCTAAAATTCAACTAATTATCATTTTACGTAGCACTATAATTAGTAATCTGTGTTGAATTTTCACGTCTATAATGACAAATTTTGAAGTAATCAGATGGACTTCTACATACCCTTTCCACTCCTTGAGTTCCCTTTTCCTTCCACACAAATTGTGTTTGGAAAACTATATATCCAACTAAAACTTTTCCTATCAAACCAAGTTCATGCAATAAACCAACAAGGAAAATTTATATAATTTATTTGTACTCAAATTGGAGAGTTTTCTTATAATTCTAAATTAGAAAGGAAGTGAGAAAGAGGTAGAGATGAGCAATCAAACAACAAATAATTTCCTAATTTTTAAAAGTTTATGGAAGAAAATAGAATGAAAAGTCTTTCTGCATGCGTTCTTATAGGATATTTTCAACCTGTAAACATATGTCTAAAAGATGATGTTGAGTTTTGTGTTCTTACAAAAGACCATATTAAATAAAATGATCCTGCAAAACATGTCAACATCATTGCAAAGAATATAGTTCTATATTTTTACAAAATACCATATTAAATAAAATGATCCTACAAAACATGTCAGCATCATTGCAAAAATTATCTTATAGATATGAAATATAATTTATCTCTTTAAATGAATTTTAAAAATAAAAAATTGGAAACACCAATAATTGCATGAGTGATAGATATTAGTTACCTAATTTGGTCACCTAGATACATTATTCAAATGACTTACATCTTCTGAAGTTGTGCCCTAATTTTTTCTAGCTCCCCTAGCCATCATAAACCATCCTCAATTAGTTGTCCCAAAAATCTACTCTTTTACAAGCTAAAGAATCATGTTGCCCAAAAATATTAGCTATATTACATCAAATAGTCATGTATTTATAACTTATTTAAATAGAACACACAAATCAAGGAGAAAATGGCACATACAAGATAAATTCAAATAAATGATGAAATTAAATTAAAAATAAAATTCCCCACAGCTATTATGAACAAAGTAAGACGTGACAATTCTTTTCAGAAACTGTAAAGCAACTTGTGCAAATATATTTGTTGTGTTGTAACAAATGTGTTATTAAGAAACATGCATGATTGCTGGCAGGTTGGCTATAATTGCCTCTCCTACAATGCAATATAGTTGTGCGAGTAACCATATGTCTCTATCATAAATTTGGGACTAATTTGTCACCCAACAAAGTTTGCATTGTTTGTAAATATATAACCATTTCTTTTTTGTTTTTACTCTCATTACCACAATATTTATACTAGTTCATACTTGGCTAGTTTACAAGGTCTTGCATTTTTGTACTGGATTCATTCTATTATATGTAATGTTTTAAAGAGGAAGGTCAAGAGTTTGGAAAAATAGGCACAAATGAAGTCATAAAGTGAAATGGAAAAATAAAATTAGATCAAAATGCCACTCAAATAGAACCACACTTTTAATTGACTATCCTCCTGTGATAAGGTTTTTTATAACATCTTAGCTAAAAAGAAGTCTCTAAAAACAGAATTACAAGATCAAATCACATTTTTGTTCATGTTAAATCAACATCTCAGAGAGACTATAGGTAATATTTATTGGCATTGTATGTCCATGTAGCAAGCTTGTAAATGTTTTTCATGTTAGGGAGAAGTTAAACCATCATCTTTATAAAAATCCTACAAGGTGAGAAGTATGAAACCAATCAAAGAAGAATATTATCTGTCAAAAAAGATGCAACTATTATGAAAGCATAACCTATAGTTTTGCAAGGGAATTGCACATGCTCTTCTCTAAGAGGAATCAATGTGCACAATGGATATACACCTACAATTAGAATTTACTTTATTGAATAGTAAACTTCCAAAATAATCAAAATAATAGTAGCTATAAGACTATTGGGGGCTAGAAGGAAACAAAACAAGTGATGGGCATTAAGTAAAATAATATTTGGAACACATCAGTGTGACAATAATGACATCCACATAGGTTCTCCACACAACTTTGATAGATGAGATTGGAAAACATATGACAGATTGAATCATTAGTTAAAAACATGCAAGGTGAATAGATTGGAAAGAAATTATTTATCTAATCAAGGAATCAATCAATCCAAGCAATCAGTAATCACAAAAAATATATCAGTTCATACGACTACAACGATCAAGCATATAGATTGATTAGATCATAAACTACTATATATTGTAGTCAGTAGTGATCTTATTTTAATTTTGGTATTCAAGATAATGATAAGATTAAATAAGTAAATAATCTATCCATATTTTGTGATTATATGACCTATATATGTATATCCTTTATTATAGTGATAGTAATTGATCTCTTATTTATTATAATATTTCATAAACCACCATGAAAGGATTAGGGAGGGCCTCAATAGGGTATCGGGTGTGTAATCCCCTTCTAAGTAGCCCAACTCATGTTGGGTGAACTAATGACATGTAACTGATTGAATTTTTGAAGATGTTAAGTTGATCACCGAAATGCAGAAAGATAATGCAAGACATTAAAATAGTTAATGGATTTTAATGTCGTTGATGTCAACTTGATATAATCTAATTGGTTATAATCAAGGTGTCAAATACTTCAGAGAATCAAAGAGAAAAAGATTATGCTTTCAGTAATGCATAAAAGACAAGCATTCACTATGTGACTACAAACATCGACGGCTAGTGGAACCCAATGGATAGAGATCACCAAAAGTTAAGTCACAGTGATGCTTGAGAAAAGAAACTGACGAGCATTACCGATGACTAGAATTACAATGTTAACCGACGAGCATAAATTTGTAGTGAAGCCCAAAGGACAGACAACCCTGACGGAGAAGCCCGAAGAGAACTGGAGTGTTGACCGAAGCTATCAAAGAGTTAAAACACCGAAGTTAAATGGATTTTAGAAACAATAAAATATCTAGCTGGCAGAGTTAAATATAGACTTAATTGGTTGTTATCATTGTTTTTATCGACAAGATAAAGCCAGAGATAAGTAAAGGATTTAAAGTTGTTTTGTCCAGTTGGCAAGAATATTTCTACAAGATAAAATAGGATTTATGCTTTAAATCAAGATTGGCTAAGATTATGGATCACACCAAGAACAAGAAAATCAAGAACCTAGAAATGATGATATCATGTCTATAAAGAGACAACATAATTCATTATGAATTAAGGGGAGTGAATGAAAAAGAGGATGCTGAAGAGAAACTGATGAAGAACAACTTCATATAGTCCTGATCAATCCAACTAAGGAAAGAGTTAAATATTTCTAGGGACACCAAGCAACAGAGCATAGCATCATTGAGCAGAAACAAAAGTGGAGCAAAGGTATTGAAAAGATTTATTAATCAGAATAGTTTAATGAGCTTACAATAGATCTGAAAATATGCAAGTATAAGTTGTATATTTGAACAGATCATATTGTTTTAGTTTAACCATTGATTCAGAAATTCTCTTAACCGAGCAAGATTTAAAGATCTTTTCTATATTGAGATACATCCCAAGGAGAAATATAGAGTTTGATCATGAAGATAGCATGAGATGCCAGATACCATTTGACAAACCAAGGTTTGGTCATAAAAGGTAGCATAGAGATGCCCGATATCAAGTAACAAACTAATTTTTTAAATCCTCTAACAAGGTCACACCTAATAGCGTGTTTACAACCTTTAACAGGGTTGGCTCTTCACCTAGCTCACTTCAAAAGAGTGAAAATTTTGGGTTACCAGTCCCAAGTGGTTTTTCCCTCAACAGGGTTTCCATGTTAAAAATTCACGTGTCAATGTGTTTATGAGTCATTACTTTAGTGTTTTCCATTACACATAGCTAATCTGGATTGATCAATATACTCCAAGTAATTTACTATTTTTTGGTAAATTGAAAGACTTCTATTTGGTAAACATTAAGAATAAGGTTTAATAGAGCACTCTGAGAAGTAGTTATTTGATAAGTATATTTTAAGGCATTCATCTTATAGGACTGAAGATAACTAGAGGCTTAACATTGTGGTACTAAGTTTTTTTTGGGTTAATTTATTGGAATATTTTTTAGGCCATTGATTCACCCCCCTCTCAGTTATTACTAACATTTGGTATCAGAGCTTGTGTGCTTAGAAAGGCAGTTTAACAGCTCAAGAAAAAGATCACAAGATGAACAAATGAGATGTGCCCAAGTTGAATAAAGACACCTTTTCATCATGGAAAAGAAGAATAAGACTCCACCTATTAGGTATATGTAATGATGTTACTCAGCACCTTGATACTGAATATGTTTTGCCTACAAGACATCATACTCTTGACAAATTAAGAGAAAAGCATAAGCATAATTGCATGATGATAGAACTTGCCTCATCACTCTCTGATGCTGAGTTTGAAGATGTCAAAACCTGCACCTCTACAAAGAAAATGTGGGATAACTTAAAGATGGTACATGGAGGAGATGCTAATATACTAAGAGCCAAGGTATAGAAAGCCTAAGAGGGAGGTTTGATGACCTAAGGATGAAAGAAGGAGAAAATATCACTTAGTATAGCTGCAGAATCAAAGAGGTAGTCAATGCTATCTAAGGATTTGGAGGTGTACTTGAAGAGGAAACAGTGGTAAGTAAAATCTTAAGGACCTTACTCCCTGTATATGTTATTAGAGTTTCTGCTATTCAAGAAATGAGAGTAGTTGCAAACAATACAGTCGCTCTAGATAGTCTGATTGGTAGACTGATTTCATTTGAGATGAATAACTTTGATAATAGTGTCTTACCATCTATAGAATCTCCATTCAAATCTTATTTGAAAATAAGTAATTCAAGGCATAGACGCACTATCAATAATGATAGTGACAGTGATAATGAGGATCAAGGACTTGATGATATTGAATCACTAATGGAAAGAAGATTGTAGAGGGGCAAAGGTAGATACAAAGGTAAATTACCACTTGTATGTTTTAATTGTAAAAAGGTCGGACACTTTGCTACAAGATGACCAAATAGAAGAAAAGATGACAGAAGTAATGACAAAACATGTGAGAACAAGTTTGATAGGGGTGATAACAAAGATTACCAAAGCAACCCACAGTCTGAAAGAAGAGATGCCTGAGACTACAAGGACAAAGGAAATAAAGCTTGTTACCTAGATGAGAACAGAGCTGATGATACTAACACCGAATCTGAAGAAGACATTGAGATGGTATTTGTAGCCATGAAGGATGACTCAAATGAAGAAGAATAAAGGTATGTAGAAACTGCACTCATATCTAAGGTTAGTAAGAATGATGTCTGGATCATATATAGTGGCTACACTCACCACATGACCAGTGATAAGACAAAGTTTGAAACTTTTGAATACTATAATGGTGGTTCAATAAGAATGGGTAATGACACACCTTGTCCAGTTAAAGGTAAATGAACCATAATGTTGAATAACCTGATCAAATGTGAAAATAATTACTGGGTAAAAGGACTAAATTATAATATGTTAAGTGTTTCACAGCTGAACAATATAGGTCACCGAGTAGCATTTGAAAATAAGAAGGCAAAGATCTTCAATGAATCAGGAAGGTTGATCGGAACTAGTGAGCAAACAAAAGGTAACATTTTCTATCTTGATGACATTAACACCACTTGTTTGATGGCTAGAAATGAAGACATATGGTTGTGGGACAAAATATGGTGTCATGTGAATTTTGACAACATGATAAAGATAAGCAATAAAAGGAATGTTAGAGGCTTACCAAGCATGACAAAGCCCGAGCATATCATGTGCAAGAATTGTCAAAAAGGTAAGATGACAAAGTATAGCTTCAAAAGTAAAAACCATACATCTAATGCAATTACAGAATTAGTCCATACTGATCTATGTGGACCCATGAGGACAAATAATTAATATGGAGATAGGTATTTCATTCTCTTTGTTGACGATTATTCTAGAATGATGATAGTTATGTTCTTAAAAGATAAATCAGAATCATTCAAGATGCTTAAATGGTATAAGGCTATGGTAGAAAAACAACATGATAAGAATTTTAAATGCTTAAGGTTTGATAGAGGAGGGGAATTTATTTCAGGTGAATTCACTAACTATTGGAATGATCATGGAATTAAAAGACAGGTTTCTGTACTGAGAAGACCACAACAAAATCTAATTATTGAAAGGAGAAATAGATCAATTGTTGACTATGCAAGAACATTGATGATTGAGAAGAGCATCACTCAAACTTTCTAGAGGGAAGCTATCAGTACTGTTATCTACACATTGAACAAAGTACAATTGAAGGACACAAAGAAGATACCCTATGAGATTTGGTATGGTTACACACCTAATATAAGTTACTTTAGAATCGTTGGTAGTCAATGTTATAATTTTAAGCATGATAGAAATGGAAATCTTGAATCCAAAAGTGAAGAAGGTATATTTCTAGGGTATTCAACCAAGAGCAAGGCTTATAAATGTCTTAACAAGTCATCTAACAAGATCATTGAAAGTGAAATGTCAAAATAGTTGAATTTGAAGAAAAAAATGATAAGGAAAGAAGAAAAGAGCCAGAGGACTACAATATTTTTTTTTATAATGAAGAACTTGACACTCTACCCAAGAAATAGTGTATCACTCCCAAGAAATAGAACATTGCACCCGAGAATCAGGCTACAATTACTAAAAATTAGGAAAATCCTCAAGATGATGTTCCGAGCAATGGAGATAAGAATGAAGGTCAAGAAGATGATCAGAACGAAGGAAAAAGAACTGAACCGAAACTTGCCAAGTATTTTAGAATATATCACCCATAGAATCAAATCATAGGAGATAAGAAGGTTGGAATGAGAACAAGAAGTAAGTCACTAAAAACTAGATGTTTACTTTGTGATTTTGAGCCTAAATCTGTTAACACTGCACTTGAAAATGAAGAATGGCTAAGTTTTATGAATGAAGAAATATAATAGATAAAGAAGAATAGTACATGGACACTACTTCCAAGACCAGATGACAAGAATTTCATCGCTACCAAATGGATATTCAGAAACAAGCTGAATGAGAATGGAGAAGTCACAAGAAACAAAGAAAGATTAGTATGCAAGGGGTATGCACAAGAAGAAGGTATTGATTATGGTGAAATCTTTGCACCCATTGCTAGAATAGAAGGAGTTAGAATCTTACTTTCTTATGTTGCATTCAAATCATTCAAGGTATACCAGATGGATGTCAAATCTGCATTTCTAAATGGAATACTGGAAGAAGAGGAATACATTGAACAACCAGAAGGGTTTGTTGATCTAGACAAGAGAAACATGGTATGTAGACTACATAAATCCTTGTATGGATTGAAACAATCTCCTAGAGGCTGGTATGAAATATTTCACTCTTATCTCATTAGCATTGAATTTGTAAGAACTAGTAAAACTAACAATCTTTACTTAAAGGAAGATACCAATGGTAATATTTTGATTGCTGAAGTTTTTGTTGATGATATCATTTTGGGGGAAATGAAATGTTGTACAAATCCTTTGCTAATGAAATGAGAAAAGAATTTGAAATGTCTATGTTTGGAGAGATCAAATTCTTTCTTGTTCTACAGATTCTTCAACAAGATGTAGGCATATATATCACTCATTCCAAATACATCAAGGAAGTGTTGAAGATATTCAATATGGAAGATTCCAAACCAGTTGGAACACCTATGGCTACCGGATGTAATATGACAAAAGAAGACAAATCAAATGAGGTAAATCAGACCTTGTATAGATCAATGATTGGAAAACTAATGTATGTTGTTCATACTAGACCAGATATAGCACATACAGTTGGAATAGTTGAGAGATTCTCTACTAATCCCAAAGAATCACATATGACTACTGTCAAGATAATTCTGAGATATTTGAAGAACACTGAGGACTGTGGATTATTGTATAAAAGAGAAGGAAAATTTGAGCTACAAGTCTATACATATGTTGATTGGACTGGAACATTGATGACCAAAAGAGAACAACTAGAGGAACATTCTTCATGGGTGACAAACTTGTCACATGGATCATCAAGAAGCAAGGATAGATCTCTCAGTCTACTATAGAAGAAGAGTATGTAGCTACTCCTACAAATTTCTCCAATATTGCATGGATCAAATAGTTGCTGAAAGGTATGAATATGATGATTCTTGAACCATTGATTATCTATTGTGATAATACCAGTGCAATTAACATTTCTAAGAATCTAGTCATGCATGCTAAGACTAAGCATATTTCTATCAAGTTTCTCTATCTAAGAGAACAAGTGAAAGCAAAGGAGGTGATACTGGAATATCTTCAATCAAAGGAACAATTAGCTGATATATTCACCAAGCCATTACCGAAAGATACATTTGAGTACCTGAGACAAAGACTACGGGACCAACCCTTATCTATCGGTTAGTAAGTAGACTAAGAGGCTACATCAGCCTACACACAATCAGAAGATCATCCATGTTGATGCAAGCACCGAGATGGAAAACAACAAATACATCTATACACAACAAAGTACAAATCTGCACCGAACACCAAAGTCAATGTATTATTGATGAATAGGAAAAATCAAGGAATGTATTATATAAAGGGATGAAAGATGATATAGAAGAGAATTGCTTGGCATTTTTGTCAAAGGGAGAGATGATCTCATTATTATAAGGGATAGATGATCTCATAAAAATATTATATTAGTATCCATGAAGAAAAGTTCCTAAGAATCAAAAGGAAAAGTTAATCTTTATCCATAGGGATATATTACATATGAAATATCCATCTAAGGGAAATAAGTAACAGAGGGAGAGATTGTTGCCAAAGGAAAAAGAGACTATCAAGAAGAGGAATAGTCAAGGAAGAGAACATATCAGAATAGAGATAGAAGCTGCTACATCTATCCAGTGAAGGGATTGAATATTGAAGAAACCACTTTGCAAGAAACAAATCTAAGCTATATGAGCTTACCGAGAACCAAATATTTGTAATAGTTATACTAATAGAAAAGATTGATGAAACTATTATATTTTATATTGTATTAGTAATAGTATAGTATGATAATGGTGTGTTTCCATCAATGCAAAAGGGAGAGATTGATGACATATAACTATTTGAATGTTTGAAGATGTTAAGTTCATCACCGAAATGCAAAAAGATAATGCAAGACATTAAATCAGTTAATGGATTGTATTGTCATTGATGTCAAATTGATATAATCTAATTGATTATAATCAAACTATCAAAGACTTTGGAGAATTAGAGAGAAAAAAATAATGCTTTCAGTAATGCATAAAAGACAAGAATTCACTAAGTTACTACAAACACCAATGGCTAGTGGAACCCAATGGACAGAGATCACCAAAAGTTAAGTCACAATGATGCCCAAGAAAAGAAACTGACGAGCATTACTGATGGCCAGAATTATAGTGTTAACGGACGAGAATAAATTTGTAGTGAAGCCTGAAGAACAGACAACCCTAACGAAGAAGTCCAAGGAGAACTAGAGTATTAACCGAAGCTATCAAAGAGTTAAAACACCGAAGTTAACTAGAGTTCAGAAATGACAAAATATCTAGCTGGCAGAGCTAAATATAGAATTAACTGGTGGTTATTATTGTTTTTATCGACAACATAAAGCCAAAGATAAGTAAAGGATTTAAAGCTATTTTTTCAAGTTGGTAAGAAGATTTCTACAAGATAAAATAGGAGTTATGATTTAAATTAGGATTGGCTAAGATTATGGATCACGCCAAGAACAAGAAAATCAAGAACCTAGAAACAGTGATATCATGTCTGTAAAGAGAAAACTTAATTCATTATGAATTAAGGGGAGTGAATGAAAAAGAGGATGCTAAAGAGAAACTGATGAAGAACAACTTCATATAGTCCTGATCAATCAAGATGAGGAAAGAGTTAAAGATTTTTGTAGACACTGAGAAACAGAGCATAACATAACTGAGTAGAAATAAAAGTGGATCAAAGGTATTGAAAAGATATTATATTGATCAGAATGGTTTAATGAGCTTATAATAGATCTAAAAATATGCAAGTAAGTTGTATATGTGAACATATCATATTGTTTCAGTTTGACCATTGATTCTGAAAGTCTTTTAACTAAGTAGGAATAAAGATCCTTTCTATATTGAGATACATCCCAAGGAGTATCAAAAAGTTTGATCATGAAGATATCATGAGATTCTAGATAACATTTGACAAACTAGGGTTTGGTCATAGAAGGTAGCATCAAGATACCCGATATCAAGTGACAAACTAATGTTTTAAATCCTCTAACAAGGTCACACCTAACAACATGTTTGTAACCTTTAACAGGGTTGGTTCTTCACCGAGCTCACTTCAGAAGAGTGAAAATTTTGGGTTACCAGTCCCAAGTGGTTTTTCCCTTAACAGGGTTTCCATGTTAAAAATCCATGTGTTAATGTGTTTATGAGTCATTACTTTAGTGTTTTGCATTACGCATAGCTAATCTGGATTGATCGGTATACTTTAAGTAATTTACTATTTTTCAATAAATTGAAAGACTGCTATTCGGTAAACATTAAGAATAAGGTTTAAAAGAGCACTCCGAGTAGTAGTTATTTGATAAATATATGTGAAGGCATTCATCTTATAGGACTGAAGATAACTAGAGGCTTAACATTGTGGTACTAATTTTTTTGGGGTTGATTTATTGAAATATTTTTGAGGCAACTGATTCACCCCCTCTCAATTGTTACTAACATGGATAAGAGCTCCTTGCACTTGAGGTCAAGTTTGAATACTCCGTGCTCTTGGGCTTAGTTGTGGTAAATTTAGGGCACCTTATTTTAGCAGGCGTAGTCATGATTAAGGTAGATGGTGTGTATTCCCTTTCTAAGTAGCCCACCTCATACCAGAGAAATAAGAGCTCTTACCACTTGGGGCCAAGAGGTCATGATTGGATACTCTACACTCTTGGGATTGGTTGTGGTAAATTTAGGGCACCCTAATATGCTTCCTCTCCAACCCCTATTATGGTTTTGTATGGGAATGGAACTATTGATTCTTTACTTTTTAAATGATTTATTTCTATAGATTGAAATGATTAGTACTATATAAGCATTTATATGTTATCCTATCCCTTCTAGAATATTTGGTAGAATTATGTTACATATTTTATCTAACATGATTGCAAGACTGATTCTAGGGTTTATCTTGCTAAAGACATATTGATTGGTAAAGATAAAATTCTAACTATATTACACCTCTTTTTTTAATTGAACTTGTGATTGTATGACAAAATTTAGGGTAATCCCAACAGGGGACATTGCAATTTCTATCAAGGCTTTGTTCCTTCCCCCCTGAGGGATGGAATATGGTTGATGCAAATAAGCCAAAGGGATTCAGAGAGAGAAAAGAAGAGACATGCATCCACCATTAACTACACTCAAAATAATACAATAAGAGAACAAATGGAATGACATCTCTTTGATGCATTTTCTATATAATTACTGTGACCTTTTTATGCTTTCATATTCTGCACATGTCTTCTAGGTAGATGGAATTACACCATTCAGAAAAGCTCCTTTCTTTTATGCATTGATGGCTTTCCATGCCCTTTTCCAAATTTCTCATTTCTATAAAAGCGGGTAGAATGCTAACAAAATTGTATAATTTGGTTTTATTATTTGAAACTGTATGGCATTCCACGAGATCAAATTTATTTTAGTAATTTGATCAAACAACACACTGCCTTGACCATGATGCTACATTTTGCATACATGTATACCTACAGTAGTAGCAACTACAACATCTAAATGAAGAAAATAAATAGGAATAAATTGGGTTGAGATTCACCCAAAATGTTCAGTATCATATCTTTACAAAAAAATGCATAAAAGTAAAATCAAATATCAATTACATATTTGCATTCCTTTGGTACACAAAATTTATATTATATATACATTTAGTTACGAGCCCTAATTTGAACATTTCAATGACATCACAATCTATAAATTATTATAGTAATTAAATAATTAATTATGGCTTGTTTTGGTATGGAGGAGGCACCTAATTGTGCTTAGAATACAAGGCATGTCCTCTAAAATATCCTATCAGATTTTTCCTTGAACCTCTATAAGTGCAAGTGCTAGTAAATATTTATTGAAGTTTAGGGTATGTGCAAGATCATGGGTGTTGAGTTTTTAGTAGGCCTGGGTGTCAGTACACTTGGGAAAACCTGACACCAAAGCACAAGCCTAATTGGGTACCTGATATTTTTGGGTACCCAAAAAATATCATGTACCCGATATTTTCGGGTACCCAAATTTTTTTTTTTTAAATTTTTTTTTTTTTTTAATAATTTTTTTAAATTTTTTAAATTTTTTTTCAAATAAACTTTCGTAGGACACACTTGAGTGTTCCAATGTGTCCCTGGGGTCCTAGTACACCTTCTCACATGTTAGGGCCCCTAGGAAGACCCCATGACTCCTTTTGAAACATTGGAACATTCAAGTGTATCCCAAGAGGTCGTAGGACCCCTTGGGACACACTTGAGTGTTCCAATGTGTCCCTAGGGGTGAAAGAGGGTCCTAATGGGTCCTAGTACACCTTATCATGCGTTATGACCCCTAGGAAGTACCCATGACCCCTTTCGAGACATTAGACCACTCAAGTGTATCCCAAGAGGTCGTAGGACCCCTTGGGACACAATTGAGTGTTTCAATGTGTTGAAAGGGGTCATGGAGTCTTCTTAAGGGTCCTAACACGTGACCAGGTGTAATAAGACCCCTTAGGACCCTCTTTGACCCTCGGGGACACATTGGCACACTCAAGTGTGTCACAAAGGGTCCTACAACCTCTTGGGATACACTTGAGTGTTCCAATGTGTCGAAAGGGGTCATAAGATCTTCCTAGGGGTCCTAACATGTGAGAACATGTACTAGGACCCCTTAGGTCCCTCTTTGACCCCCAGGGACACATTAGAACTCTCAATTATGTCCCAAGGGGTCCTAAGACCTCTTAGGATACACTTGAGTGTTCCAATGTATCAAAGGGGGTCATGGGGACTTTCGATTACCCCTTTTGAAACTTTGGAACACTCAAATGTGTCCCAAGAGGTCGTAGGACCCCTTGGGACACAATTCAGTGTT
>MU221643.1:32696-59346 GCA_018584345.1 Thuja plicata
TAGGAAGACCCCATAACCCCTTTCAACCCATTTGAATGCTCAAGTGTATCCTAAGGGGTCCTGTGACCCCTTGGAACACACTTGAGCATTCAAATGGGTCAAAAGGGGTTGTGAGGTCTTCCTAGGGGTCCTAATCCATGATAAGGCATACTAGGACCCCCAAAAAGACCCCATGACCCCTTTTGACCCATTTGAATGTTAAAATGTATCTTAAGGGGTCCTACGACCCCTTAGGACACATTTGAGCATTCAAATGTGTCAAAAGGGGTCATGGGGTCTTCCTAGGGGTCCTAATGCATGATAAGAAATACTAGGACCCCCAAGAACACCCCATGACCCCTTTTGACCCATTTGAATGCTCAAGTATATCCTAAGGGGTCCTATGACCCCTTAAGACACAATTGACCATTCAAATGGGTAAAAAGGAGTCGTGGGGTCTTCCTAGGGGTCATAGAATGTGAAAAGGCATACTAGGACCCCCAGGAAGACCCCATGACCCCTTTTGACCCATTTGAATGTTCAAGTGTTTCCTAAGGGGTGGATGTGGCAGTTCCTTTTTCACACCCTTACTCCATCTTACTTAATTGACACACATAAAAAATTATTTGTTCATCTATTTATATCCACCACAACATCTCAAACAATCAATTAGGTTAGCTTCAAACATATACACCATGAAGAAAAAGGAGTTCTGGATAAACCCAAATCTTAACCAAATACAAGACCATCACAAGACATTATCCAAAGGAAATGTAAATGGGTCAGGATATTTTTTCCCAAACAATATCAACACTCTAAAACTTTCAATTGTACGTCTTTGCACCGCCACAAAGAGACTAAAAACATCATGTGCACCAAGATATGATAAATGTAGACTATCCAAAACATCCCTACAACCATTTGATCAAGTATCTGATCATTATGTGTTGACCCAAGTAAAGAAATCCACTGAAATAAAGCATCTGATTATCTCCTCTATAGTTTACCTAGAATATCAAATAATGTTGAAGGCCTAAATTTCATGACTTGATCTTTTTATCCATGCATTGGTTTATCATGGAGTTCACTTCTATTTTGAATGATTTGAATATTTAACTGGGCACACACATCAGTATTTTGATTCCTTGAGGCATGTGTTTAGGAGGTTGGAAAAATACAAAATAATATGCTACAGCTAACCTTTTCTCCAAAGGTAGTAGAGTACTTACATTTTCTGCATCTCCCCAACCAAAGTCCACTTCATTAAATCCCAACCACCTCCAATCACTTATTGAAAGAATATTATTGTATTTTATATGCACATTTGATGTATCCACATGTGTCACAATACTTGGCATCAAATATGCATTATTTAATAATGACTTTGATCTTTTTATCATTTTTGTAGCTCGCAAAAATGATCCATTTATGAGATCTTGTGTAATATATATTTAACATCCCATACCGATAGAATTACCATAGTACCCTTTTGGAAGTGGGGGATGAACTGATCTCCTCATATCAGTTCATACTTGTGACTCTAAGAATGGGAGGGAATGGGATGAAAACTAAAACCAAAATTGTGTGATTTAAACAAGGTGTGAGTGAACCTTTATATAGACTAATACAAATGTTAAGATTTTGGAAAGGTATCTAAACTTCAAGAATATTGAGTTGAAATTATTTGACCTCGCTATCAATCCTCCATACTTTATTCAAGGATTTCATTTTAGAAGCCAATCATACTAGTTGCATGACGCTATGCTTGAGAGATTTACCTACTCAATATTTTCTCATCTTAATAATCTGAGTATATTATAATAATGAATATAGTTAAAATATAAAATGAGAGCCAATTGTTAAGTTTTCTATGATGGAAAAGGACCTTTGATATTCAACACATGTAGTGAATCAATTATTTAATAACAACATATCTGTACTATATTTTGGCAGCATATTGTTGTCTCTTTATTTGTATTCTTTTCAATTATTTTAATTAAAAAATTATGCAAAGACTTGGTGTCATCTTCCATCCCTCAACCTCACCTTTGATTAATTTGAGATATATGTATGGTGAATTTATATTTTAATATGATCTAGGGTTTTCTTCTTTATTGAATATCATATCTTATTTTTTTCTTAGTATCAAGTTTACCTATTATCTTTTATTTGATTGCACTTTTGTTCGATCATTCATCGATCTAATTCTTTTGAGGTTTTGTATTGTCATGGACTCATGTTCTTCACCACTCTATCCACCTTTGTGTTGATCAATAGAATTGCATTCTATAATTGTCTTTGATCTTATTATTTTCTATATTTTTAGTTACGATATATACTTATCTTATTTTTATCGATCACTTTTTTGCTTTGTTAGATTCGACCTCAACTATATTAAATTTGTCATTAAAAATTCAATGGAATTTCGGTAGATCATCATAAAGATACATCCAAAATGGGTTGTTTTCACATGAATTAATTTAGGCATAAATATTAATTAAAAAAATGTATTATTGTTTTAGATACATCCAAAATGACCTATTATAAGGGTTAAAGCATGCATGCATAGTGAATGGCCTACATGAAATCTACAAAAGCTACTACATACCTCCAATCCATCCTTCCTCAAAATTAATATTTAAATAGATTCTATTAAACCACATGACATAATACATTATTTATAACATGAAATGATCGAACTCGATCTCTTGAAGGGAAAGAATTTCCAAACAAGGCATTTTCACTTGCATCTATTGATGCATATATATGAACAATGCTATGGATTTATTATTGATTCTAGAAAAGATATAAAATGACCTATTAGAAGGGTTTCAACCATGCATACATAATGGGGGGATCACATGACATCTTCTAAAACTACTAGATACTTCCAAGCCATCTTTTATCATCAAATGTTGAAATGGATGCTACTAAGCCACATTGACATAGTGCATGATTGACAATATAGAACCATCAAAATTGATCTATTAAAGAGAAAGAATGTTCAAACAAGAGATCTCTATAAAAAAATATAGAAAAATAAAATTGTAGTGTGGAGATTTGTTAGACCCCTTAAATTCCATTGGATGTAATTCATAAGAATTAGGGTCTAAGGAAAATTCCTTGAATCCCAAGGTTCACTATAATGTATAAATGTTGTTCTCCATTAACTAGCTTCATTTTTGTAAAAAAAAATTCACCAAATTACAAGTACAACTTTTAGTAACAAAATCTCCTGTATTTAACCTCATGGAGAAGGTCATGTGAATTCCTAGCACCCTTTCATGGAGATGTAACTTGAACAAGAATAGGTCTATAAGGAAAAGGAATTTTAGGGAGTATGCTTCTAGATGCTTGCTTTGAAAGAAGTATAATTGGGATATAGAATAAGTTTTATAACCTATTTATCTTTTTTAATAGTAAATTTGGCCAAAAGAATACTACCGGAGTTAAGGATTTGGGATTTTAACATTTTTTAGTTTCTAACATCATCAAACTAAGAGCCTTATTGGACCAAATTTGATAGCCTTTACATATTCTAGCATTCGTAAAACCATCCTTATTCTTAGCCATATTATTTATTAGTTCATTGGTTGGTTTTATCTTCAAAATGATGAAAGGACAATGTTTGATTGCAAGTAATTGGGAATATTGATATAGAAAACACTTGTTCTCATGTCGCATGTTATGTCTAATTCATTTATGAATTATTCTAGTGTACAAGGAAATTCAATTATCTAGAAGTGAAAATGCTTGAAAACAAATACTTAAAATAAAATGAAATCATATTCTAAGAAATCCAATGCAAACTCAAAAGGGAATACCTGTCATTTAGCCTTTTGATGTGGATTCTATATTTTTATAGCATAACACTAAATAGAGTCAATGGAATATTTTGAACTAATCTCTTGGTAAGAGACACTACTAATATGCTTTAAGTTTTGTCATTGATGGTAACTAACATCATTGTACATGTTTAAATAACTTTATTTTGTCAAACTAGAAGTATGTTTGAAGATTTGGCTAAGTCTGGTAGTGAATAGAGTACTTGACAGTTTTGAGCCTCTATCCAGTTATAGTTGGATGGAATTGAACATATTCTTAAAGAGGCTAAATAAGAATTCAAAAGAAAACAAAGAATCAATAAATTAATAATTGGGAAAATTAATGAAGTTTTAAAGGAGACATAAAATTGAAAGTGAAACTATATGGTAGCAATGTAGCCTTTAGGCATCTTGTTATAACTTATTAAATTATAATTTGTATGTTATTTTTAATATCACATACATATGGAGAATGAATTCATACAACACTTTGAATTAAGTATTAATGTTTGAAAATTTGATTTAACATCTCAATTAAACACAAATCTTATATGTCAAGGTTCTATAATGTATAGAATATATCTGCATGCTTTATCCATGTTTTCATATGAATATAATGTATATATATATATATGAATGTTTAATCCATTTTTTCATATGAAAATTTAAAATTTCCCTAAATGTTTTGAATTTTCCTACATTTTAAATGGTGGTCCCATATGTCGGCCCTTGGCTATCTCCAAAATTGGCAAAAATATTGGCGTCCCAAAAACACATCCCCCTATCCTAGAAACTTGGGGTAACCTTGATAGAAAAAACTAGTTATGACCACTACATAGAGTTGAGAAATTTTGCGTCAAAACATGCAAGAATTTGTTGGTAGTTATAATATAGATTTTGGAAGACTATGAATGTGGGTTTGTAGTATTGAAACATCTAGACAAGGTTGTATGTTTGTTGTTGGTTTAAATTATGAGTTAAAGGGATATGACAAGGGTCCTTTTAAAAAACCATATCGACCAGGCCGGATAAAAACTGCCATATTTTTTATAACACTCTTGTAGGTTAATTGCATAAACTATTCAATTGTACATAGTTATTAATTTATTAATAGATAGAGGATTATAATTTAATAGAATTAAAGATAATACCACATTACATGGAATATTGTACGGGATCATGTTTTTTTACTTGCAATCTTTATCAATGTTTTGTTTACTTAGAGTCTTCATCTATATCTTGTTTCTAATTGAACCGCGGGGTGATTCCCTATCGCCAAATTCAGCCCGAGGCATATAGAATTTATCTGTAGCTTATTGGTAGATATTCATTTTGTTTAGCTCTAACAAATACAACTTACAATAAAAATAATTAAGTATAATTTTTAAAACTTAGCACACTTGATACAAAAAATAAGAGCATAATTTGCTTTTTCATTTTTAATCATATTTATTAAAAAAGAAAGATAAAACTTATAGATATACATGTACGATGTAGTTGTGACTACTTAGTTGAGTCTATTTGTGTCTTCCTTCCCTACCTTGCTTATCCAATTTGAAAATTCTTCAAATCTTGCAAAACTTAATTGATTTATCTCTTCTTCTGTAATTGACTTTTCAAAGTAAAGCCGAACAAAACAAAGCCAAACTCTTTGATGTAAAGACATTCTAAAAACCAAAATCCCTTGTCTTATTTGTTGAGTGATTGATTAAATAAACATTGATATTAGGCTATAATGAAAGGAGATAGATGTAAGAATGGGCTATTTTGGAACAATTATAGTTTTGAACTGATTTGAAAACATAATATTGAGTAACTTAGTGATTACTAGTTCACTGATTTTGATGCAGAGGGTCTACATTTCTATGAGTTTTTCTTTCTCCAACCTAAGGTCCACTTCTTGGAACCATCCAATGGTTCAATATCCAATCTCTTCTTCCCCAATATCTATCCTCCAAGGCCCTTAATTCAAATTTCCTTCAAGGTATAGTTGAATGATGAAGAAACAATATATAATCAACTTCAAACTAGTCCAACTAGCCCTTCAACTACCTTTTTTTTTCTCCTTGGTTTCCCTCTAGAAACCTAAACCCTTGATTAGGATCTTTCCCAAACCCATCTCAGGCCATTTCCTATGTTCATGATACCTTAAATATTAATTAAAGACTATTCAAGCACTTCTGGCCACCTTAGCAATCACTTTGCTATCACTACCCACTAGTAGGCCTAATTAGGCCTAATTTAATTATGTCCATTTTCATTGTTTTTGGTCAAATGATGCAAATTATTCCATAAAAACCCATGGAATACTATATGATTCTGAAATCTATCACCTATCCCTTCAAGAATCCAAAGATACAAGTCTTCAAAACACCAACCCTAATTTGTATTAGGCCCTAGTTTCTAGGCTATATTTTAGGCCTCTCGACTAGTCATGCAAAATGCATCCACAAAGACCTAAAACTTCTTACCAAATCTTGAAACCCTTTGATCCTTCAAGGAGGCACTCTAGGGATTCCATACATTCCACTTAGATATCCATACTAGATCATGGGTGTGTTCTTCCAATTAGATCTTTACACTATCCTAGCTCACCTACTCCAAGCAGCCAGCCTAGGGAATCACTCCTAAACTAGGAGTTCTGTTGCAAGAAAAAAAATGAAACCAAAAAACTATGTATAGAACGTAACCTACCATTCCACATGGTCTCATTCATTTTCAACCATGGATTCTTAGGTTAGAGCCATTTTTGTTCCTGCAACTCTGCAAATGGAAGTTGCAGACACAGTCACCTAAAACTAAGTGTAACTTTACAATCCTGAAACTTGAAAAAAACTTTGAATATGAAAAATAAATCTAAAACAAAAATCTAAACTCCCATGGAGTCAGATTGTACAATCCAACCTATACACAACCATACAAGATTACAGAAACACTGTAATTGTAAGGAAAACTCAGAAAATATCTGTATAGTTGGTGCACACATGTGGTCTGCAACTAAAACTTCATTAACCTCCAAAATTATTTATCCCATGATAAAATACCCAAGAATGGGTGGTTAAAACCATCCATTCCTTCATTTTCAACTTCTTGCAAAAGTTACAAAAAGTTGCTTGAACAACTTTTGAAAGTTGCTAGCAAGTTTTGAGCATTTCTTGCTTTTTGACCTTTTTGATGATTTTGGTCAACTCGATGCTCCTTGACCTATCTTAGGACCCTATTTAGGACACTTAAGACCCTAGAGGAGACCATGTCCCATATTTTCTCAAAATTAGCAACTTTTACAACTTTTAAAGCATTCGACAACATTTTGAACCTAGGAGCAACTTTTGCTCGTACAAACAAATAAGGACATGCTCGGATCCAATAACCATTGGATCTTATTAAAAACACACAAAAAATCCTAAAAAACCCTAAATAACATCTAACTGAAGGCATTATAGTTTTCCATTAGTATACACAAGGAAAAACATGATCTGCACCATCGATTGTCACTACACCGACAGACAGGGCACAACACTACCCGATGCCAAGGTTACCCGACAAACACTATTCAGTGTTATCTAATGAAAGAAAGACAAAGGGAACATAATGAATATTTCAACAAAGGAACATTGACAAACTTTTATTTCAACCCAAAGACCAAGAACTGACAGTCAGTTACATCCCGCAAAACGTGGATCTGACTTTCCACGTGAGATAAATCACTGAAGTTGTATTTATAGCTTCTTGATTTACTTTTAAATCTATTATGTGTGGAGGAGGAAATGTATTTAATATTGTTTTAATTATTTTTAGTGATTTAAAACATGAAACTAAAGATCAAGTTCAAGTTTTAAACCTTGGATCTAAGAGTTAACATTGTAATGCGTGATTCTAGAATAGGTCAAAGAATTATATAAATAGATGCTCAATCTATTGTAAACTATTGTTGTTTAATGAAGATTGTAGCCACAGAGAACATCTAGATACTAGACAAGTGAATTCATGTACAAGGATAGAATAGAATCAAATTTTTTTCAAGAACAAGAACACGGGCTACCGATGAGCAGAGAAAATATATTCATCAATCACTTAAGGTGATATTATTATTCTGAGAGCTTTAATGGATCTATAATCAGAAATTGTAGATTGCATATAGTTAGGTCAACATTTGTACTCATTCTAATAAGTGTAGTACACATAAGAAATCCTTTCAAGAAAGGTGGGCTTAACCATCCTATTTTAAATCTCATAACTGAGTGCACACTTAAATCAGTGTTGCTAAAGCTCTTAACATAGTAGATCTTAACTAGTCTCCACCTTAATACCCCTAATAGGGTTGATCATCAGAAGTGATCAATTGTAAGCCTTTACCAGCTCCCTTCCATTCTGTAGAAAGTGAAGTTTTGTGGGTGCCATCCCCAACGCAGTTTTTACTTCCTAACAAGAGTTTTTTGCGATACCATATCTTGTGTTATGTGTTTATTACTTTCATTAACATTTCTATGAATGTTGCAAACTATTAAAGATTATGAATGAACAATACCTGCATAAGAAAGAACAACAGTAATGGTCGGTAATGCCATAATTAATGATTACTAATGATGAATTGTGAAAGGTGTTAAAATGTTTTAGAGGTACTGGTTCACCCCTCCCCTCTTAGTACTACTTCCCATTAATTCCAATAATTGGTATCACAGCTAAATCTCTTCTTGGAAAAGCTTAAAGTCTTAAGAGAAAAGATCATACAATGGAGAAGTACAAGCTTGATAAGAAAATGAGAATAAAAATCTTGAGATACAGATGTTCTATGAATAGTATAAAGAAGCAAGAATGAAGATGAGAGAGCTGCTCGATGAGAGGAAAAGTATGGCTACCTGGAACAATGAAAAAGATTATCAAGAAGAAGAGATTCTAGATTTCTTTGAATCTTCAGGATCAAATACAAGTAATACATTAGATACATCAGAAGAGAACATCACAAATCTAATGGAGATCAATGATCAATCAACATCTAACAGAGCAAATAAAGATGCTGCAAATTGGTCAAGAGAGCCAGATGGTAAGAATGATTGATGTAATGAGTTCTGCTAGACAAGTTGAAATAGAAAGAACACTTGCTATTGATGATAGAAGGAAGAGTATAGAAAAGCTACAAGAGGAGTTATAAATTCAAAGACATGCTGAGCATCACCATGAGATCAAAAATCAGATTATTCTTATGAGTCAAGAAGCAAATAGAATGAATGTTGAACTCATTGAAAAAGTGCAGGTTATCGGTGAACTAAGAGAAGAAAATGAAAAAACTAAAGCATGAGGTTAGAATTTCAGCAACAACATAATGAAGTTATCAGACAGGCTAAAGAGAGAAATAAAAGAATGGATGATTTTATTGAAGGAAAATGAAGAGTCAACAATAACAATGGTTTAGGCTTTACTAAAAATGAAGATTCATCAAATCAAGCCAATCCAAAGAATGTCTATGAAAATCCAAGACCAAGAAAGCTGACATGCAAACACTGTGGAAATCAAGGCCACAAATCAAATGTATGTCGAGGCAAAATGAAAGGTATTCCTAAATCTACATATACATTCATAGGATTCTACTATAAATGTAACAAGAAAGGACATACAACTTATGAATGCAAGACTAAGATAGAACAACCAAAGAAGGAAGCCTACATGGAAAAATACTTTTCTGCATGCAAGATGAATGGGAACACATCTGAAGAATGCTAGAAAAATAAAAGGCAAGCATGGAAGCCAAAAGGTCAAGAAACTCCCTATCAACCAAAGAGAATAGGTAATCAATATGTATGGGATTACAATACTTGGACAAGCTATACAAGATGTGGTAGATATGATCACATTGCTACAAACTACATGAGAGCATGGACAAAAAGGTCTAGAGGCTGGTCAAATCCTAGAATGACATGCTTACACTATCATAAAGTAGGTCATCTCAAGAAATATTGCAAAGACCAGATGACAGAGACAAGCACATATCCCAATGGAAACACTATTGAAGATATCCAGAGGGCTAGAGATAAAATGTGGAGAAAAGGTTCAAGAAATGATGAAGGTGGACCAAGAAATGAAAATGGTGACACCTCATCCAATGGATCTGGTGACATCACCACCCCTACTTGAGAAGAACAAGTAAGTATGGAACTGCACTTTGCCAAGTCATATTTTGCATCAGTTCCATTATAAAAATTGATACATAGTCAAAATCTGCATAATAAAGATCCATATTATGTTAACTGTTACAATTCTAAGGAAACAACCTTGTCGGTATACACATACTGAAAATCATCAGTGAACATAATGGATGAGATGTCTACACTTACCAGAAATTGTCAGTCAACACATAAAATGGTTAAGTTACCAATGTAACCTGACACCCGTTGGTAAGAAAGAAAAGTCACAAAGTTGTCACGACAGAATACCGATATCCGTCGGTAAAAGCAATATTCGTAACAACTATCCCAAGAATCCTCAACATCACTGACAATGATTGTGAAAGTCTTCCTGATGGACTCCATCTTTATGACCTGATGAGTCATTGAAGCATTTATTCTTGACTTGGGGAAAAAGCCTATAAATAGTCGACGAAAGCACTTCATTTTGCACCCGCGATTTGAAGAGAAAACAGAGCAAAAAAAAGAGCGATTGAAGAGAAAAAAGTAGAAGCATCCTCAACTCAATTCAACACACAACAACTAGGTCAATAACCATTATCACGGAACAAAGTAAGTATCAAGGACACCAAAAAAACTTTGTCATTATTTTCAAGAAAGCCCTAATTTTAAGAAAGCCCTAAAACTTGAAAAATAATGGCAACCACCTCAAGAACCACTAAGATCAAGAACGATAAACAAAATGTGGTTAAGATGATTAAGAATAACACTTGTATAGAGCCCAAATACAAGATATTCCTAGAGATCACATTGAAACTCGATGAAACTAGAGCATTTTCAAAAATTCCACATAGGGTTTTCTCATAGAAGATGTTAGGTCTTATATTCACGGCAAAATCACTGAGTTAGGAGATCTTGAGATGGATGAAGCTTATAAGAAGCTTTGTGATGCCAAAGGAAACTTGAAGGAAGAACACAAACACTTGGAAGTTAAAGGGTTAACTAATTCCCTACATTTCCCAAGGGACTTCAATACCGACTGGATCAGGTTAGTACTTAGCAGATTGCACGACCAGAAGTTATGGTTGGATCAACCCAAAAAAATCACCAAGTTTGTCCTTCACGTTGTCACTGGTTATCTGATAACCGAAAATCCTAGGGAACACAACCATCACTCTAGGAAAGAATTTGAAAAACTCACAAAAGATGAATGGGACAACAAAGGTCTAAAAGTAAACACCATCACCGATGAAGAATTGAAATTTGGTGCATGTGTAATTGGGAATAAGATTTTTCAAGCAAGTAGATTGAAGAAAATATTTGCAACATCAGTAAGCACAGCTTACAAGATAGTGACTAAAGTAATTTAGATGGATTTGCGTGAGATCTTGTTAAACAACTTGATGAGAACATGATCACAATCAGGTCTACAAAGACCAACACATGTAAGTTTGGCTCACTTATCATGTCTATCTTTTTCTATTTTCAAGAATACTTTCCTTCAGTAGGAAAAGTAAAATGAGACACTACCAAACCGGTAACACAACATATTAGTGAAATGATTAAGTCACTAGGGACAATTTTGAATTTGTTATGACTGTATACTTCCTTGAATTCAAGGAAAAGATGATGGAAAGGACTAGGATCCCTGACCAACTGATAGAAAATCATAAGGATGAAATATGTTTTATGGTGGATACTGATTTCACCCACATAAAACTTGTTGTACCAAGGAAAGCTTGGTTAGCACCATTATATTATGAAATAAATATTAATCAAGCTACACATGCAATTGATGCATTAATCAATGAGCCTATTGACAACAAACAACCTAGGTTTGGAACCTATGAAGAGGCCAGATCTAAGATAAAATGAGGCCTAGAAATAAAGAAGACTGTCAATAAGAAATAAAAAAATGGTTAAGAATCTTAAAAAGATTCTATCAGTTACAGAGGAGGAACAAGAACAAATAGAAGCAACCGATGAATAGGGCACCATCGGTGAAGGCCATGAGGAACAAATATTAGATTCTAAGAAGAATGAATTTGATACACCTCCACCTCCAACAAAGAAGTAGAGGACAATAAGTCAAACTACTAAAATTGACACTACCCCTCCTAAGAAAGGTCAAGTAAGGACCTATAAGAGGAAGCAGCCAACAAAGCAAATCAAGCAACAAACTATGAAAAAAAAACCTCAAAAGAAGAGGAAAATGTTTTCTAGGACAAAGACTAACATAGAGGATACTAAAGATGATGAGCCTGATGTAGTAAAGAAGAGTTACAAGAATCAAACTATTGATGAAGCTACTAAACATATTGCTTCATCTGCCACAATGCATGACAAAATAATCAGACAATGGGGCACATTGAAACTAGAGGACCAAAAAAAAATACAAGATGCAATCATAAGGTCAATGATCAAGCACAAATATCTACCAGCTGAATTTTCAAATCAAATAGCCAAGGAGCTTGGTAAAAAAGTAT
This sequence comes from Thuja plicata, assembly GCA_018584345.1. Lineage (NCBI taxonomy): Eukaryota > Viridiplantae > Streptophyta > Pinopsida > Cupressales > Cupressaceae > Thuja > Thuja plicata. The sequence goes on from MU221643.1 coordinate 45,108, forward strand.
CCCAACAATGGTCATATTCTCTATAGAATGAGAGAGAAGCAAGGGAGAGGGTACTTGTCAAACTAATGCCTCCCAAATAAAAAATTGAAGAAATCAAAGAAATATTGAAGAAGCATTCAAGTAAATTTGTAGCCAAGATAAGGGCATACAAAGTACTAGAAGACAAGTTCATAGAGATTGAAAAAATGACTGAAACAAAATGGAGACAACTCTTGGATCTACCGGCAGAGTCAACAAGTGGTGAGAATCAATTACTTCTCACCAACACACCTCATAGAGAGGAGGAGAAAGACAATGCAAGTCCTCAGCACATTGCTCTGGACAATACTAAAAGTGATAATGAGCCCATAAACTTAGACAAAGTCATGGATGATATTGACATCCAAGATATCACCAACTATGACTCTGATAAAGAGCCACAGAAGAAAGATGAAGTAATATTCATTACACTTAAGGATCAGTGACAACAACAAGATTTGAAGACATAAAATGATAAAGATATGAATGTTGTTGATGAAACATGGTAGGACACATCAGTCATGGACTTAACAAAAGAATACCCTACAGAGGAGATACAAAAAGATGAGGATGTCACTGCTCAAAAGGATCAAACCGACAAGAAGGACACCACTCAAGATATAGCCTAAGATACCACTCAAAGAAACATGCTAGTATTAATGAAGGAAATAAATATATTGGAGGGTAATACTTCAGAGGACACAAGCACACCCGAGGACAAGGGTGATGGAGAAGAAAAATACACCATAGATAATACAGAGGATACAACTATAGAAAAATATGTAACTAATGATCAGACAGATAAGTCTGATGATCAAAATAAAGAGGACACACAAAAGGAAGAAGGGGACACAGAGACAAAAAAAGGTGAAGAAGCAAAGAAAGATGAGAAGGAGAATAAATCAAAAGAAAAATATGCAAAGACACCCAAGGTTGATGGAGAGACATCTTCACAAAACTGACAGGTGCAACCCGAGCAGAAAACACAAGAAGTATCTTCCACAAAGACTTCACCAAGCACTTCAGAGAGAAAAAATGAACTAGCAATGTTAGTTCATACATCTGCATCCCCAAAAGTCTCAAAGAAGAAGAAGAACAAGCATACGAATCTAGTAACACTGGATGAAATCATTGAGATTCCAGTTTGTGATCCAAGGACATTGGATCTAACTGAATTGACCAAATATGCGAGACTCTATGAGAGAAAGGTCATTCAAGAAAAACTAAAGAAAGAAACAAAAGAGGCCAAGTTACTGGAAGTAGCAAGAGGAATACTTCAACAAATAGTACCTGATGTAGAAATTGATCAGACTACCCGAATGCTTAATCAATTGGTGGTACTCACAGATGCAATAAAATCTCAAAACATAGATGCTGAGAAGGTCATGGAAGAGAGACTTGAATAAAAGTATGAGTTCAAGCTAGCTGAGAAAATAAGTTAGGAAGTAGCATTAAAAATGGTAAATCTTTCTGAATTGGTGAGAAAAATTGGTCCAATCATCTCAGAAGCTATTAATTTGATACATAAATTGTGCACACTTGATCAACTCACACAGAAGTATACCGACAGGATATCACAAATTAATGTTGAACTTAAAATGAGTGCACAAAGTCTCACAAATAATGGAGAAATAAAATTGCACAATGAGAAAATCAAACAGGCTCAGAAACTGAGACAAGACATACATATTGCAGAGATGAAGTATAGAGATGAGGTAAATGAGCTCCAAGCTTATCTCTTACCAAAACTTTCACTCCTGCAACAACATGTGACAGAGGAAAATACATTAATTTCCACCCATGAAATGTCTATACTAGACAAAATTTATGATATGCATGCAAGGCTAGAGCTACAACACATGGCACTAGAAAAATTGAAAGAAAAATGGGAGAAAATGCTCAAAGATATCAAGAAAACCCATTCCCATATACTTGACACATTGTAAGTTGCACATTTTTGTCACAATGTTGGCATATTATAAGTTGTACATTTTTATCATAAGTATCAAAAAAAGGGGGAAATGATATGTTCCAATCACCTCAGTTAAAAGGGGGAAATAATATGTATAGTAAAAGAAAGGGGAAATAAAAGGAGTAAATAATATGTACATAAAGACCAAAGAATAGAGAATGTATAGTATACATGTACATATACTTATAATATACCGATGCATACAATTAGGGGGATTCATATAATGAAAAGGATATAAACATGGTGTACAAACTAAACACTTTAGTACTATGCACATATCAATTTTTTATACTAATGTCAAAGGGGGAGATTGAAGGCATTATATTTTTCCATTAGTATACACAAGGAAAAACATGATCTGCACCATTGACTGTCACTACATCAATAGATAGGGTACAACACTACCCAATGCCAAGGTTACCCAAAAAACATTGTTCAGTGTTATACGATGATAGAAAGACAAAGGGAACCTGACGAATAGTTCAAAAAAGGAACACCAACAGACTTTCAGTTCAACCCGACGACCAAGAACCGACAGTCAGTTACATCTCGCAAAAAGTGGATCTAAATTTCCACGTGAGATAAATCACTGAATTTGTATTTATAGATTCTTGATTTACTTTTAAATCCATTATGTGCAGAGGAAGAAATATATTTAATATTGTTTTAATTAGTTTTAGTGATTTAAAACATGAAAACTAAAGATCAAGATGAAGTTGTCAACCTTGGATCCAAGAGTTAACATTGTAATGCGTGATTCTAGAATAGGTCAAAGAATTGTATAAATAGATGCTCAATATATTGTAAACTGTTGTTGTTCAATGAAGATTGTAGCCACTGAGAGTATCTAGAGACTAGACAAGTGAATTCATGTAGAAGGACATACTAGAATCAAATCAATTTCAAGAACAAGAACACAGGCTACCGACGAGAAGAGAAAAGGTATTCATCAATTACTTAAGGTGATATTATTATTCTAAGAGCTTTAATGGATATGTAATCAGCAATTGTAGATTGCATACAATCAAGTCAACATTTGTACTCATTCTAACAAGTGTAGTACGCATAAGAAATCCTTTAAAGAAAGGTGGGCTTAACCGTCCTATTATAAATCTCATAACTGAGTGCGCATTTAAATTAGTGTTGCTAAAGTTCTTAACATAGTATATCTTAACCGGTCTCCACCTTAATACTCCTAACAGGGTAGATCATCAGAAGTGATCAATTGTAAGCCTTTACTGGCTCCCTTCCATTCTGCAGATAGTAAATTTTTGTGGGTGATATCCCCACCACAATTTTTACTTCCTAACAGGAGTTTTCTATGATACCATATCTTGTGTTATGTGTTTATTACTTTCATGAATGTTTCTATGAATGTTGCAAACTATTAAAGATTATGAATGAACAATACTTGTATAAGAAAGAACAACAGTAATGGTTGGTAATGAAGTAATGAATGGTTACTAATGATTAATTGTGAAAGGTGTTAAAAAGTTTAAGAGGTACTAATTCACCCCTCCCCTCTCAGTACTACTTCCCATTAATTCAAACACTAACCCAATCATCAAGCCAAAATGGGAGGTGCTCTACACCAGATTTTGTGATCAGAATTAAGTACTAGGGCTGTTTGATAGACAATAATTTATGATTGGAAGCCATGATCAGTTTGGTGTTATTGTCATGATTAATGTAAATTTTCCAAAAGGTAGAGATCAGGGTTAAGATGATCAGAACTAATGTTGTTGAGTTGTTGAAAGGATAATAAGAAGTTGCCTAGTTGAATAGGGATTAGGGACTAATAGTTTGTGGTTAAAAATAGAGCTTTTGAAATGTTGAAGACAAATGGACTCATGCGAAGGTATGGTGAGTTTTTTACTTTGTGCATAGAAGAAATGGCAAGGCCTAATGAGCCTAGAGACCTAATTGATGTATGAATTGTGATCCGCTGCCAAAGGTTAATAATGACTTAATAAAGATTATGTTTTGTTGCTTGGATTTTTGTCCTAATGATGGATTGATTACTATGAAGGTGATTTGATAATGGTTTTTATGGTTGTAGGAATTTCTTAAATGCTAAGGGTGGTTTTAGGGATTTCTTAACCTAATGTCCTTGTTATTAGTGCTTATTTCCAAGCTATGGGATTTTTCTAGGGTTATTTGTAATCTTTAGCCATAAGTGGCAACTAGAAATTTGTAATTACACAACACCTTGAAATTGACACTCCTAGTTTTCTTGTGTCTGACTTATGTGGACATTCACCACCAAGCCTTTCTTAGAACAGTCACTTTATCTCCAACAATGTGGAAGTGGATATGTCGAAGTGGATATTTTATATTTGTATTTTATTTTGTTAGCATTTCTGTCAAATATGAGTAGCATTCCTATCAAATATGAATCATGATTAGATTAAATGTACAATGCTTTGCAGTCAAAATCTATTTAATGGATTTATGCTTGATTTTATACAAGATAATACTAATGCTACTATGTTTATATTTGACAGATTACAACCTTAATATCTTAATTAAGAGTATGGGAGACAAGTCTTTGGTATAATTATAGCCCGAATATTTTCCTTTGAAGAAATACTATGTCTGACAATATGAACCCATTAGAAAATAAGGAGACAATTGCTAGATTGTGGGCTAATTTGAAAAGAAAAGGTGATGGAAAATTTTATTGTCCCTCCCAAAATTGCAAGGGCTTAAAGACTTGAAGACTTCTAGTCAAAACAACTGAGAAACATTGTAGAGAGCATGGTCACATTGAGGGGGGGCACAATTTTTGTCCATTGGTAAGTATTTCAATATATTGTTTTAACAATTTATATACATAAGAAATCAATTAATGATGAGATCATGCTCATGGTTAATTTAATGTCATCATTTTGATATAGGTCAACCACCCTGGGTTACATGTTATGGAACATAACAATCTGGAGAATGTGAATTTCCAAGTGGAGGAACATGGAGGTGTTAATATCCAAGGAGAAGATAATGATTCCATGAAAGAAGATGATCCTACAAAAGAGATCATAATTGAAGATGATGGTATTGTTGCAGTTGTTCATGTGCCAGAGAATATGATTGAAGATGATAGTACTGGCATAGCTGATCATGATGATGAAGATGACCTTGATTTACCTATACTTGAGAAGGCATATGAGCCCCTATAAAAAGGCTCCCAAACAACTCTTCTATCTGCTATATTTTTGTTGGTGAACTTCAAGGTTTTGAATGGTTTATCCAATGTAGTAATCTCACGAATGTTAAGGTATGTCATATATGTCATATTTTTCACCTATTTTAGTTGTAATTTCCTTATTGTTAACAAAGGGTGAATCATGTATTGTAATTGTATATTTTGTCGTAGGATGATAGGTGAGTGTTTGTTACCACCATAAAAAATTCTACCTTGCTCATACTGGGAACTATCTACCATTATGAAAGATATTGGGATAGAATATCAAACAATACATGCATGTCCTAATGATCATATTATATATCATAAACAACATGAATTTGCAACAAAATATCCTGATTGACATATTCTTATTATGCCATGCCTGCAACGATTATTTAGATGCACTACCTTGGCACAATTTATGGATTACCATGCATGAAATAGAAGTCGAGATGACATTATGTGAATTCCAGTGGATGGTTATGCATTTAAGGACATAGAGGAAACTTGGCCACACTTTAAAGAAGAACCTCATAATCTCAAGCTTTCATTGGAAGTGGACGGTGTCAATCCATTTGGAGAGATGAGATATGTTTACTCGGTATGGCCTATTTTTGTTATCAATAATAACATTCCTCCTTAGATATCCATAAAGAGGGAGCACATAATGTTGGCAATGATTGTTCCAAGTAATTTTTTATTCAATATTTTTATTTATAAATATCACATCAAAATGACAATAATTATGTAATGTCTATGTTCATTCAACTAGGTAAGTACCAAATTAAAGATATGAAAGTATATATTGAGCCCCTTATCGACGATTTGTTTGATTTATGGAATGGAGTCACAATGTATGACATCTCTAGACAAATAGGACAAAGGGAGTTTCAATTCCATGCAATTCTTGTATGAAAAATACATGATGCCTCTGGGCTAACACATATTTATTATATGTTATAGTGCTAACACATCTTTGTTGTATGTCTAATCTTATGCATGATAATTGTAATTATCAAAATAAACATATTCAATCCAATTATACATAATATTGTAGGTCTTCAGACAAAGGGAAAATTTTCATGTCCAATTTGTTGTCCAAAGATGAAATCTCATCGTTCAAAATTTTTAGGAAAGCAAGTGTTCTATGAGTATAGGCGCTTTCTCCACAGAAATCATAAGTATCGAATTGTCAAAAAACATATTTTCAATGGGAAAGAAGAGATTGCATCAAAGCCATGAAGAATGAAACCTCACCTATGGAATTTGGAATACAATATAATAAATCGATGAGGTAATGTCATTCAATATGATGGTTTTTGTTTGAAATTTATATTTTGATATTGGCTTTTGTTTACTGATTATGTAATTGATGCTCGTGAAGGTCGTCAAGGCATCAATGACCAACTTACAAAAGGACTAAAAAATTATCCTAGACAATTTACCAGGTTGCCGTACTACGTGCACCTCCTAATCATGCATTTGTTTGATGCTATGCATATTGGAAAGAATGTAACAGAGATATTACGTAGATTATTGGACAAAAGATGTAATAAAGAAAAAAATGTCAAATTTTGTAGTGACATTGAAGATTCCAACCATGCATTGAAAAATGTCATTTGATCAAATAAAAATAGAGACCATATTGATATAAGTTCCCTTCCTTGGTTATTATCAGAGTAGCAAAGCAATGCTATAAAATAATCATACAAAAAATTTGATTTCCCACAGGGTTTGCTGCGAAAATAAATAATCTCATATCAAAGAATAGTGAATTTTGGCCAGGGATGAAAACAAATGATTGGCATACCTTTATTAAGGTAATTCATGTTATTTTTTATTCTCTATATATTTATATACTGCATGTAGTTTTCATTGTAATATTCTATAAAATATTGAAATGATCATTTTATAATTATTGGAGTATGTTCTAGCTTTATCTCTCCCATACCACTTTGACAAAAGTGTCAAACAAGTTATATATTATCTTGGAAAACACACAAGGTTAGAAGCGTTATTTGTTAGATTTTTTGTAAAGATATTATATTTGCAACTTATTTTACCTTTTCAGTAATTTATTATATTTTTTTTTGTAAAGTCTCATTTATATGTTTTTGTGTGTTGAATCACTTCTAGGTGGTTGTTATCGAAAGAAATCAATAAATAAGATATAAAATATTGGAAGAGAAAAAATTTTCAACTTATATGTGAAATGCAAAAGTGTTTACCTTCTAATTTTTTCAATGCGCAAGAACACTACCTCATACATCAAGTTGAGGAGATTGAATTGTGTGGACCTGTACAAACTAGGTCAATATTGATAGTTGAGAGGCACCTAAGATTTTTTAAAGGTTTGGTTTGACAAAGAGCACATCATGAGGGTTCTATGGTAGAGGGATTTATGGTATACCAAACCATGGTGTACATTAGAGAATATCTTCCTAAGTTTGCAGGAAGAGTGGTGGATGGATATATGGTATACCAGACCATAGTGTACATTAGAGAATATATGGTGGAGGGATGTATGGTATACCAGACCATAGTTTGTATTTAATTAATTCTTATAAATCTTCAATTGAATTTATTTGTAAGTGGTCTATATTTTTTATACAAATGGTCGAGAGTGGGATGCACTACATTTGTATATTGTGAACAATCTTGATTAAATGATGGTATGGATTAAAATATGTCAACAAAATGGTCAATCACTAACATGGAAAGGTGTTGCTTCATTGGTTAAAGAAACTCATCATAATGGAGATTCCAATGTTACACAAATGGTAATTGATCTAAAAAATGGTTTAAGAGGTAGACAGGTACATAAAAACTTATTAACCACCACCCATATATTTAATATCAACTCAAAATGCAAATGATTCTCACATGTTTGAAAAATTGTAGGTCAAGCATCACAAAGCTATGTACTACCATGACCATAAATTTTGCATAAAAAAGTTGGACGACACAAACAAAACTTGTGATTCTGGGATAACTACAGTCTTTGAGGTCACTAATATTTCATCTAGAAATGACATACATCCTCTAGAATCTCAAAACCGATAATATGACATTTTGGATGATATACTTGAGTGTGACTTTGAATCCTTCAAATTAGTTCTAATTTTCATCAAATGGTATAGGCTATGACTGAATCAAAATGATCCTTATAGAACTATTATTCAATATGATAATGGATTTACAATGATTAATACAAGGTCATTTGAGCCAGTTAGACATGAGCCCTATGTTCTTCCAAGCCAATGTGAGCAAGTTTTTTACATAGAAGTTACACAAAAACCAGGTTGGTCATTTGTTGTTAGAATTGATCCAAGAGGAAGGCCGGTAAAGTATAACGTGATGGAAGAAGAAGAAACCAAAGATTGTGCAGAAGAAGAAGATGATGAAGAAGAAGAATAAGATGATGATGATGATGATGATGGTGATGCTAGTGATAATGATGATGATGATGGTGATGATGATGATGATGATGATGATGATGATGGTGATGATGATGATGGAAATTATGGTGGTGGTGGTGGTGGTGATGATGATGATGATGATGATGATGATGATGATGATGACAATGATGGTCATGATGATGATGGTAATATTGATCTAGTCATATAATTTATTTGACTTATATGTTTTCATAATTTTTTTATTATGTATTAAACTCTAATTCCATGGTACAATTAAATTAATGTGTTCATTTCTAATGATTATAACATATGTGATTTATGATACACGTGTTTCAATTATTACTCGTATATTTAATGTATTTATTGTTTAATAAATTACCAATGTATTGTTTATGATGCTCAATTATTGGTGCTGATTACATGCATATATTTTGTGTGATTGTAACCCTTTGTGGAAATAGGCAATTGACTATAGACATCGTCACCCCTTTTGTTGACAATCCTGAATAACACACATAAAGCGAAGGTAAGGAATTAAAAAATATACAATGATTATCATGAATTCATATTGTTCATGTTGTTTTCTATGTAATTTTTAGAATAGGTATCATGTAATTTTTGGCTAAATTAAGATAAATGATTCAGATATGCAGGAAATTTAACCCTTTTTACAAGGATCTTGCATAGTGATATGGATCGGCAGGTATAAGTCAATACACCCTATAGATTATATCAACATTAACCTCATTTAGCAAAATATCTCTCTCCTTACCAACTATATCTGTCATTTGATGGACTGCAGGAACTACCTAATAGGTACTTGTCAGATTTGTCTTCCTCGAGTAAGGGAAATGCAGTAATAGAAGACAAAAGTGAGACATGTAGTAGGCCTAAAATAGGGAAATCAACCAAAGGTCAAAATATTAGAAGAAAATTCAATAAACAAATGCAAATTTTTCTTGCTGAAGGGGGGTCATGTTCTTATGATGATGAGACCATAGATGACATTGAGGTGCCGTTGAGGTACACACATCTATGAAAGAATCGTTACCCAAGGAACTACCTCCAATTAACACTGATTTTTGTGTTAATGAGAGAATATATCATATAGCTCCATCATCATTACATGGTCTGGGCCTATTTTCCATGGATGACATAAAGGTATGTTACAACAAAGTTTTTGAATTGATGGAGTTTGTTAGACCTTTTTACAATTACAATAATTGGATGCGGATTGTTCAATATAAAAAAAAGTATCTTTAGGTATGCATTGTCAGCAAATTATATACAATGGAAAGAAAATGATTAGAGTAAAGGATTTTCTATGTAAATTGATGGAAGGACAAAAGAAACAAGGAATACTATGGGTTTTATAAATAGTACGTGACCTCAGACAAATAATAAGAGTGCCAATTGCATATTTGAGGCGCGTAATGGGAATCATGTTTTTATATGTGTAAGATCAATAAGTGTAGGCAAGAACTGCTAATAGATTACTATTTGAATTGCATAGATACAAAAAAAGACACTATCATGGGGGTGGTAAGTACTATATACCATTTAAACTAAATTCCAATTTATGACTCCAATATACCATTTTATTAATAAGATTTTTTTGTTAAGTCTATTTCTTTCATTTCACTGAAGTTTTTATATTTAATCTTTGTCACAGGACGACATGGATCCACCACATGATGATAGAGGTGGGGATTTTAATCCTACCCATTCTTGAGAAAAGGTAAACCTAATTGTAATTGTACAAATAATATAGAAGAAAAATGTTATATTATTATGTTCTTTTCTTTAAGGTTTTGGATTTATTCTCATAGTTTTACTGATATTCCTATCATAAATTGATGTTCACGGAAAGGGAAAAGCGCATGAAACAACAATGAAAATAGTGTCAGATATGGATGACATGATCTTAGATATCCCTAACCCCATGAATATGGTCAAGAATAAATTACAAAGAATCAGTTCAGAAATTCTTGGCATTTTGCTCGATCCAAATCCAAGTGAGGAGACGATGGCAAGGAAAGAGGAATTGATGCAACAAGCACATAGTTTGGAAGTAAGCAGTAATGAATCTTTAGTTATAAAAAAATTTCAATAAATTTTTATATTTTATACTCTTTTATGTCATGAACTAAAATATGTATGCATTCTTACAAGATTTTTTGTGTGCTCAAGCAACTTCTCATGGACATCGCGGTGAGGTCGGTACTAGTACAACTCCTGCAGGTAAAATAATCCTTAAGTTAACAGTTTAAAAACTTCATTGGTCTTACTGATTAGAAATCTACATTTTTCATTGGATTTACTATTTTTTTATTCAAACTCACATATATATCTTGAATCCTCACTTCAAATTGTACATTTAGGTCATGATGTACTCCAAATTCCTCCTCCTATGAGAACGCCATTGCCGAGTGCAATGTTAGCAACAAGGAGAATGAAAACATCCACTTTTGAATGGTCTATACTTGTTAGGTCCTTGTTTTTCTATATTTAATTGTGTTAGTTATGATTTGATTTGTACTTTAATCTTGGGTGCATTTCATAGTGGAATAATTTTGTGCAGTACAAGATACACCTCCTCAGGATACAAAGACCAATACTAGTGATAATTCACCATCATTTCCTAGATCTACCCATGTTGTTAGTATGGGAAAAGTGTAGACATCATTATTGTTGACCAATGAAGATATGATTCCCTTAAAATTACCTAAGCTTCCAGGTACTTTAAAATTATTATTATTTATATTCTAATTTTAATTTACTTATTCATTACTCATTTTGGATTGATGATTCCATGATGTGTTTGCAAGGAACGATGTTTTTTATGAAAAGATTAATGATATCACATGGTCGCTATTTGGGAAAAACATATGTAGAAGGTGGAACATCATATGTTAACTAATGCTATCCCACTTCTTTGATTTCATATCATTGCTAGAATATTTTTTCTTCCATCTATTTATTATACTATATCCAAGGTACGTAACTTCAGTTAATTTTTCTAGCTAACAACTTGGTTTTTTCTTAAAAGGTGGAATTTACAAGATAAAAAATTAAAAGATCAGCTTGTTAAATCTTTAGAGGAGCTCTTTGGAAGTAATATTTTTTACAGCACCAAAGTTCTTCAGAGAGATTGCAAATATCTGAAGACTGTGAGGGACACATGCAGAAGGAATCTAGTAAAAAACCCAAAGTACGAGTGTCCTCCCTTGATTCTAGAGAAGCAGTGGAAGGAATTCATTTTGGATGCAAAGGAGAAAGTGCAAATCCAAAAAGGAATTACACCAGTAAAAAACAATAGAAGGTATGCGATAGTATAAAGTAGAACGTAGTTATGCACTAATTAGTGACCTTTATATTTATATAATGTAACATATTTCAAACTTTTCATAGACTGGAGGACACATCAAAGGCTAAAAATGTGAGAATAAAAAATATTGGCCAACACAAACTTGGATCTGGTGGTTATCTGAAACTTCAAGCAAGAATTGTAAGTAGCAGTAAATGAAATTTTGAATCAATTTTTTTTTAATAAATTACAAACAATTTTGTTTAATCAAACAATACCTGTAGAGGTGACGATATTAAGCCAAAAATGAAGGGCTCAGATTTTAATGTAGTGCCCATGGAAGAAGACATAAATATTGTCTTAAAGGAAGGCTATAAAGTCGTGGCTGAATGCCTACACTAAAGCCAATAGTCTACTGCATTGGTTCATGTTGGAAAGTGACAATGCAAGCAATTGTTATTTTGTCATTGATGTCAAACCTTAACTAGTGAGACTATTGTTATCTATTTGAGTACCATATCTATTTATTGATGAAGAAGATTTAACAAGAAGACCAAGTGAATGGTTGAGTTAAGGAAAATAAAAGGGTACTTGATCAGTTGGCACTCTGGCAAAGCAATTAGTTGTTTATCTTTCAAAGACAATTTTTCTGGCTATTCTGTGCCCAGCAAGTTTGGCTTGTGCCGAGCAAAGTTGCTTGTACCAAGAAAAGTTGTTTGTGTCGAGAAAAGTTTTTTGTGATGAGCAAGTTTGTTCAGTGCCGAGCACCAGTGAAATTTTTGAGTGAAAATAGTGATGTTCTCCGACTTACAGTAATTGGATTAATGATGAGATTTGAGATCTCTGGCCAACTTAGTTAATTTTATTGGGATATGTAAAGTTAATTAAAGATTGATCCATGTCATTTAATGTATGGGTAACCATAGTTAATGCATGGTTTCAAGATTTAATTAGAGACTACTTTGTAGAAGTAAATTTAATGTAATGATGGAATGATCCGTTGGATCTGACCTAACCTAAGATCTACGATCTTGATTAAGCGGCAAAGATTTATTTGACCTAGGCAGAGAGGTATATGATAACCTCAAGGGTTTATTCATTAAGTGTGCAAGTGGATGTGTGTATGCAAGAGGATTGCATAGTTGATTTACTGTTTGGCATGACCTAGCAGAGAAGGCTGAATACAGAAGCAAAAAGTTGCATGTGTGATTGCTTGACAGATTTCCAAGTAGATTAGAAGATTGAAATGACAATGCATGTCATCCAATAAATTAGCATCAGAGCTATAATTGGATCTGAATTCAAAAAGTAAGTTGTATGTATCAGATCACAACTGTTGATTACTTTCTAACCATTGTATCAGTTAAAATCCTATAACAAGGTTGACCTAACACTCATTTGTATAAATCCTCTAACAAGGTGACATTCAGGTGGAATGTTCTAAGTCCTCTGACAAGGTCACTCCTGACAGGGTGATTAAATCCTTTATCCAGGTCACACCTAACAGTGTGTTATTGTAACCTTTAATAGGGTTGCCTCCTCACAGAGCTCACTTCAAAAGAGTGAAACTTGGTAGCATGTTACTGGTGGTTTTTCCCATATTGGGTTTCCATGTTAAATACTTATGTCAACTTGTGTGAATGCTTATGGTTTGTTTTACTGTTATGTTTCTACAAGCTAATTACATTATACAGTAAACTGCATAATTAAATTGTTGACATATGCTACTGCTGCCGAGTAGATCTGAAATACATAAATTTTTATTTTCTACATCTAGACCTAAGGATAAATGATTCACCCCTCCCCTCTCAGTTATTCTAAATTCATTCTAACAAGTGGTATCAGAGCTTTGGTCTCCTGAAAATAGTTTCAAGGTACTTGGAGTGAAAAGATCAAGATGTATAAGAAGGAGGTTCCAAAGCTGAACAAAGATAACTTCCCTACATGGCAGAGTTTGATGAAACTGCATCAGGCTGGTATTGGAGATGGTGCTAAGTGACTTATTGAAAATGACTATGTATCACCTACTACTCCTCTCACAACTGCATAACTAAGAGAAAAGTAAGAGCACAATCAAGAAATGTTGGAGATTGCATCCTCATTGAGCTATTAAGAGTTTGATGATATAAAGAGCTACACAAATGCAAAGTAGATGTGGGATAAACTAGCAACTGTCTATGGTGGAGACATAAATGTGCTAAGAGATAAATCTGAAATTCTAAGAGGTAAGTTTGATGAGATGAAAATGCAAGAAGGTGAAAATGTTAATCAGTATTATGGTAGAGTAAAAGAAGTTGTAAATGCCATTAGAGGAGCTAATGGAACAATAGATGAGAACA
>MU221643.1:91581-113486 GCA_018584345.1 Thuja plicata
TCTTGGTCCGAAAAGGAAAGACAATGAGGGGCTATGAGGTGCCCTACCATGTTCTGAAATTTGTCTTCCTCCAAGTTTATAGGAACCGTGGTCTCACACAAGGCTTTTTCTAGAATCTCCTTGTGATAAGGAGATTATTTTAAGAAGTCCAAAATTGATATTTGGGCAGGAGTTTTCTGCAATTGATCCACCAAACTATAAGGCTTTGTGGTGGGTGGTGTTTGTTTAGCCAAAATAGTTGGTGCCTTAGGACCAATAGTAATAGAAGTAACCCCTTGTAAGGTAATCTTTTAGGCTTGCCCCCTTGTGATGGCATTAGCAAACACTTGAATAGGTTGGTCTTTAACCACAACAACATTGATGGTATTGTCATAAGTATGGGCAAAGTTGACATTATGACTTCTTTTTACATTATTTGCATTGTTTCCTCCATTGTTGGAATTAGAAGATTCTCCCTTTTCATGCTTATAAAAAGGAGTTTTAAAGGCTGTGTGGTCTTCATTAGTTTGAGGTCCATCCACCTTTATCAAACCATTATCTATGAGATCTTGTACCACATGTTTGAGACGTAAGCAATCGTTGGTCTTATGTCCCCTATTTTGATGATCGTCACAATGGTTGTTCTCATTCCACCAGTTTGGCTTGATATGTGGTTCATAGGGTTGGGCCTTTGGTAGATCAATAAGCTTATTTTCAATAAGTGTCCTTAATGCATTTTCCGATGGTTCACCCAAAGTAGTGAATGTCCTCTTGGGTGTAGGTGAAAAGAACGGTTTAGGATTAGAAGCCCCTTGATTATTCCCAAAGTTGTTATTAGTGTTTTTGTTGAAGGGCACTTTGGGTGCTTGATTCACATTATTGGCTTGATTTGAGTTTTGAGTGAGATTAAAAGGGATAGCCTTTAAAGTATTATCCTCCACCACTCCATCATTAACCACTCCTTTATTGTTTTTGTTGTTGTTGTTATTATTTTGATTTTGATTGGTGTTGGAGGTATTGTTGTTGTTGTTGTTATTCTTGTTATCTTTGTAGAGTTTGATTTCTCCACTTTTTACCAATACCTCTTCTATTGTCACCCCATTCCCAATTAAGTCTTGGAATGATCTAGGACATTGTAGCCTTAATCAATAGTTTATTTCATGATTCAGGCTGTTCACAAAGATATCCATCTTTTCCTTTTTGGGTACACTTAGAGGGTATCTAGAAAATACCGCTCTCCATCATTGTAGGAAAAGTAGGAATCCCTCTCCATCTCTTTTTTTGGTATTGCATAGATTTAGCATTGTAACCTCGTGCTTGATGTTATAAGAATAGTGGTTTACAAATTTAGAGGCCAATTCCTCAAAGGTCCTAATACCGGAGGGTAATTTTGAGAACCACTCCATTGCCATGCCTCCCAAACTTCTAGGGAATAACCTCATAAGGTAAGTTGTGTCATGCATGAACTCTAGACTTAGGGCACATAATTCCCTTAAGTGATCTTGAGGATCAGATGGTCCTTCATATTTATCATATTTTGGATAAATAGCATTTGTTGGAAATGGTATCATGACTAAGGACTTGTCAAAAGGAAAAGGACACAAGGCTTCAATAGAAAAAGGTTTAGGAGCCCCACTTTGTTTTAATGTGTCCAATTGTATTTGAAAAAGATGGAATTTTTTGTTCATGATATCAATGGGGTTAGCCTCTGCTTCTTCTTTCTTGAGTTTGGTGAAATCATAATCGTGTGGAAGCCTGAGACCCATTTGTGATAGGTCTAGGAAGTATTTATCTTTGTCTTTTTCAAATACTTTGTCCATGAGTTTCATGAAGAAAGGGCTTTGCATAGCCTCGGTAACCTTTTCATCGGTTAACTCCTCATCATTAGGGTCCATATTACCTCCTATTGGTGTTGTTCATCCCTTGATTATTAGGATCTATGTTTTTCCCTCCATTGGTATTGGTGTTAGATCCTTTGTTGTTAGATCAACATTTCCTTGTTGGGTCATATCCTTGTTTATGTGATTAATCTGATCATGATCTATATGGCCAAATGGGAAAGACATCCTTGGTTCTATTTCTTTGATGGGTTTGTGTATGGGATTCACAAAAAAAGGATCACCCGGGAAGGGACACTCTTGTCTCAAATAAGACCCGTCTGGTTGTAGGGTAGTCTTTATGTAATGTGATCAAGTAAAAACTGACATTAACATATGTCAAGAGAAGATCTCAGGTTTTCAAACTCGTTTAATGACCAATCCATGTATAATTTTGCAAAATGTCTAATAATGGCAGATTCTGATCAAGTTGGGTATCCACAGTGATATAATGTCCAAAAAGGTATCCAAAAATCAAATTTTCTTGTTTTCAAAATTTCGGTAGGTACCCACTATTTTCCTTTTAAAAATTCTAGGCAGATCTTACCTATGTGTAGGCGGCCTTTAAATGATAATACGCGGTTACTGGAAAATCTGTACACAGCGCTCTACAGTTGGCAGGCGGCATTTGTCTGTTGCCAAGCGTTTTGTAAATATTTGTACGTGGCTCTTTCCTATTAACAAGTGGTTGTTTGATGTTACTAAGCAGTGTTTTATGTTTAACAAGAGGCCCAACTTTGTTTGTAAGCGGTGCTGAAATGATTATACATGATGCTTTGCTGATCAGAGTTGATTTTGACAATTTTATTGATATTTTTGGGGTTTAAAATTTTAAGGTCTTTAATCAGATTTATCAAAAAAAATTCTTGCATGAAAATGAAGTACAAACTCAACACACATAAAATTTGCACCATATCCCTAAAAACCACACTAAAAGTGTATGTTCTTGGATGTTTTAACAGGTTTACACAAGAATTTCTTCCAAGCAATCTACCTTACCATCAACAAATTTGGCTTTTTAACATGACTCTACAAAGGTAGGTTTGCTATTTTATTAGTTTCTAACCTATTCCGGTCTAAACCTTGACAAGATCCTTTACCCCTTTGAGGGCTTCCCACATGCACAAAAGTATAATTTTGCACAATCCTGAAGGACTACTAGAGGAAGTGAGGATGGCTTGTACAAGTTTTAGTCACTTCCAAATTTAGGAAAAGTGCGTTATTTATAGTGGGTCGGATGATATTGTGGTAAAATAAAATATCTCCCACTTTGGGTCATTCTCTCTCACCATCCTCATAAGGAAATTCTCGGGAGGTAGGCCCTTTAAAGCTCTAATTAGCTAGCATGTTCATGAAAAGAGGGAATTGAACTTGGTCCAACAAGTTTGGGAATTTGTTTCACTCAAAGAGTGAAGAGCATATCCCTATTGTTTTCCTTTTGTTCCAAACACTTCAAACATATTTATTCATTTTCAACCCCTTAACAAGGAGGTTCTTAGAATTGAAATGTGTGGTTCAATTGTTTATCCTTGTCTTTCTACTTGGCTTTGCACGTTTGTCTTTTTGATTCACTTTGAAAAGTGAAGAGCATATGCCTAATGCTTGTTCAATTTGGATGAAATAGAGGATTTTCTACTTATGCTAGATTTAAAAGAAAGCCACAATTTGATCAAATGCAAGCTTGATGAGGTAAGTACCTTATTTCGAAGCTAGTACAAGGCTAGGCACATTTTTGAGTAGTTGGCTTGTTTTTACTCACCTAGTGGCGATCGTTCCCACTCCATCTCTTCCAACAAGTTAGTCAACACAAAGCACAACAAAGTGAAGAAAACTTGGAAAAACCTTAAATGACACAAATACCTCCTAAAAGATCTTTTAAAATGAACAATTTATCAATTAAAGCCTTTAAAAAAGTAAGCATGCAAACTCAATTAGAGAGTAGCAAATTTTCGTTTATATGCAAAGAACACCCTTAATATAATGATCATACAAATGCTCTTCCTCAAACAAAATCTCTAATAAATTTGCATTATGTATCTCTTTATCATTCTTGGTTTTGATTCTTACCTCTTTGTTAGGTTTGGAGATCCGCTTCTCTGGTTTCTGTACCTTTGGGTGATTTTTAATCTGCAGAACAGGAAAACACAAAGAATTACACCAGTGACATTATTAATTAAAACCTGATTTAAAGTAAAAGAGATTAGGTGACATTTAACAGCTAAAGAGCGGCTATCAAATATTACTAAGTGTAATTTAAAGATTTAAACATGGTTGTTAAATTCTTAAACGCAACTCTTAAAATACCACATGCGGCTAAATAAAAGTAGCAAGCGGTGAAGGAAATGTAAAATGCGGTCAGAGATAGCTGGTAGGTGGATGTTAAAAATTCACAGGTGGTGCACTTTATCTAACAGGTGGCACAATTTATCTGGTAGGTGGCCCACTTTATCTTAGATGCCGCAGCAAAAAGAAAGACAGAGACGAATCAAGCTCTGTAGGCAGCATTTTATTGTTTGTAGGCGGCTCTTGGTGTAGCATACACGACTCTTCTCCTATTTTCTGCAAGAAAAACACCAAGAACAAAGAAAATAGATCAAATATTATCACAAAACTGTTAGTAAAGAGGCTTAGAGATCCACGGTGGGCGCCATTATGTGTGTAAGAAAATACACCTTCATGAAATTAAGATTAAAAACAATAATTCTATGGAATGATAAAATAAATTAAAATAAGAATTGAAGCTAAACAATCTATATCATCTCATGGTTCTCTATCCAAGCTTTGTTAAGAGAGCTCTCAGGCTTAATCTCTCTCAAGGATAATCCTAGAATGAGGTATGTATGAAAATTAAATGCTCCAATCTAGCTAGAATGCTCAAAATTCTAAAAAATGATCCAAGATCATATGAGAAAATAACAAATGCTCCTGAACATGATATGCTAGAATGCTAATGCAAATGCTAAAATTTTCTCAAAAAAGCTCTCAAATGCTCCTCATATGCTTTCAATGTGCCTATAATAAGGATGATTTTTCTCTTGAATTCTTGGATCCCAAACACAAAGGAAATGATTTGTATTTATAACATTTTCCCAAGGGTAGGGGGTAGAGTGAGTTGATCATGATCAAAGCCTGGTTAAGTCAAAAATTTTGAGGTGTTTTCAAATGGAGGGAAAGTTGGTTGGTTGTCTCAAAGATATTAGGAATTAAATAACTCCATTTAATTAAATTAGCCATGGAAGGGTGATTGGGTTGGATTTGATCCTTTTGATTTGAACTATACAATTGAGAAATCAATTGCATAATTTGATTAATCCCTTTAGGCTTGAATTTAATTATGTGATTTCATGATTATTTGATCTTTTAATTTTATTTGAATTTTTTCCATTTGATTTGATAAATTTCCATTTGATTATCATTGAGATGAAATTTTAAGGCATTTGGCTGAGATTTATAGTTTGGAATGCTTTAGATACACCTAGTCAATTTTAGGTGTCTACATATTTTAGCCCAATTAATTTTCTTACTATTTTTTATCACCTCAATAAAATAGAACATACAAGTCTCAAAGTAAAAGTCAAGATCAACCCCATTTATCACTAAGAAAATTAATCATATTATTAATTATGTGTATGATTTTAGGTTTAATCATCTAGTGGTCATTGATAACATCTAAGCAGATGTTAGGTCCTTTCTCATACATCTACTTTGTTTAATATTTCGTAATATACACCATCACAGGATGAGAGGAATTCCAAAAGGTTCTATAATTGATTCTATAGAGAATCCTACTAGGATCCTACCATCAAGAGATAGAACTTTCATAGAGGAGGTCAAGTGATTTTTTTCAAATTCCATGACCAATTAAAGACACTAGACTATGGGAAGCCTACATACTGGGCTATCCAATTTTCAAGTAATTGTTTTACCTTTATAGAGAGTTTTTTTTCAATAAAATATCTCTTTTAAGGAATCCATGTCTAGTGCAGAGTGCAAACAACAAAAGTGTATGTTGGCCTACACTCCTTCTCAATTGGATGATGTCTCCAATTATTCTAATCCTTCAATAGGATTGTCTACAACTTCTTTCTTTTCCAAGGCCTTTCACTCTTTGAATTCCCTCCAAATCTAATAAATCCAAACTGATGGTGTTTCTAAGGACACTTATCAATCTCCAACAATGGGTGACTGACTCACACCAATCCCTGATTTCATTAAGGATTAAATAATTCACATAGAATTCTGATGATCCACTTTCACTGACAATTTGGACTCTACCAATCCTTCAGACAAGAAAAATCAGAATTCACCCTTACTCTTACTAAACCTAATATAGTGGTCTTTTCCTCCCAAACACACATTGAATCTTAGATCAAGGTTGATCAAAGAGATTCTTAAGGACCTCTTATACTACTATTTCAAATTCCAAAATAACTAGTTTGACAAATTTGACAAACACCAAAATTTTGGGTTTATACTCATTCTCAGACAGACTACAACAGTGGATTCACTTTCAATACCAAAGTTGAATATGGGACCAAGACCAATGGTTATATAATCTCTAATCTTCCAACATTCTACTCACAAATCCCAAAATAAAGATAACAAATATTCTAATCCTGTATCTTTAAACTTTCACACAAAATACTAGCCTAAGTGATCAAATTAGGCTAGAATATAATGGAATGGTGTAAAGATGGGTACTTAGGATAGATGTTTCCACTTGGCAGGGTTTTGTGGTCTTTAAATCCTTCAATTAATTCAATAACTTTATCCCATTCAATTTATGTCCTTCTATTGCTTGTCTCCATCCTTTTCGCTAGCTAAATACATATTGTATATCTAGCCTAGGGCATTAGGTTTAAATCCGTAGATCAACTCCCTCAACTATGAACTTTTGGATTCCTACAATACACTGCCTTAACTTACATTTCACCCAATGGCATTGATTCCCAATGGTAAAATTGTAAGTTAGGCGCACATCTCCATCACAGACCCCAATTCTTGTGATTTTTTGACTTGCAGTCATAGTTTCCCTTCTAACTCGAGAAACGGTTAACCAAAACAAAAAAAAACCAAGTGAAAAAGAAATTTATTTCAACAATAAATTCTATTGTATCACTTGATCAAAACATGGGATCCTTTCACAGCTGTGCCACTCAGGAAAATGCTCAGAAAATAGTCATTTTCATAAAAATTCCTCTAGAATGTGTTTTTTGTCCAATCTCTCACTTGGACAGGCTTCAACCAATATAAAACCAAATCTCTAACCAATCCAACTGATTCAAAGTCAGTTGTGGTCATTGGGAGCTTAGTTTCAATAGTCAAGCAACATTTTGAAATGTTCCATTGGCAACATTTGCCAAAAAATGACAACTAATGACAAAACTAACAACATCAACCTTGCTGCATCCCAACAAGTAGGGAATGACTCTAAACATCTGCTAAGACATAAAAATGGTCAAACATGACCCTAAAAACTAAAACCAAAACCAAAAAGTGCATTCTTCAAAGGACATAGTCAAAAGCACCAACACTTCAGTTATTTTCAACTTCCTTTAGACAATGTTACAACCTTGACAAATTTACACATTAAAGTAATATTCCTAGCCTTAATTTTTAAGTTACTGTCTTTAACAAACAATCGACTTATCCCTATAGCAATGAGCCTGATTCAGGAAACTATGATGAATATATGCACAACCATGACATTCAAAATCTTTGCATGTGAAATGACTAGAATCTCAAAAATGACATTAATAGAGTGCACTCATGCATCCTACCAAAAATTTGAAACTATTCTAAATTATACTCTCAAAGGAGCTTTGGTGGTTCTTCTTGATCATGACATTGTATGGATTTTCCTAAATAGCATTTGTATTCTTAACATTTTTAGCTAATATACTAAGATTGCTTATTAGTCTCTACAAAGATATGAAAAGAAATCTGGAATTCGACATACATGGGGCATTAATTTACGTTTTGTGTATTTTTAAAAATTAGAAATCTAGAATTAACATATAATGTGTGTGTGTATGTTTGAGGATCAGGAGAGCTCTATACAAAAAGATAAACATGCCATCTTTTATTTGGATAAAGCTATCAATAAGGTACAAATTTTAAAAAACTTTATCACAAATTTTTGAGGCCCAAAAAGAGAAATTCTTTCCCATTAGTTCCTTTATGTACTTCTTTAATTAGTAGTCAGAGAGATGCAGGTGTCAAATATATTATTTTTAATATTCCACATAAATGTTATCAATCTACATTGTGATACTTATTAAATATGAGCTTTAATCATTGATCAAGTTAAATTGAGCTCATGGAATTGGTCTAATTCTATTTCTAAATTTGTAGTTACAGCCAGAGGCTTTATTTCTACTTGGTGGTATACATTTAGGTGGAGACTATGTTAAAAGGGATCTAGAATTAGCTGCATGGTATTTCAAATGGTAAAATAGACTCATAATTTTTAATGTATTACTTGAATGATTATATTCCATGTGAGTGTGATATATTTCAATGAGACATGGTGAAGATGACATAAACAAATAAAAAAATGTTCTAAAATATGTGTCTTGATTACGAGAGTAATGAGATTTTAGTTATAAATTTGATACAATATGAAATTTTTAATATTTTTGCATGTGTACAACAAATGCATAGTGGAATTCTCATTTACAAGTGTAGTATGCATGACATATAAATAAATAAAAATTTTGTGGAATGACAGGCATGTCTACCTAATATATCAAACACATTTATTTGTGTTACTCTTTATGATATATTTTCATCTAATATATCCTCTCTGTTATGTGGTTATTTTTCTCAACTACGTGAAACTGCTTTGCTTCCACATGTGTATCTACCCAAGTCATTTGCTAGCTTTTGACTTAATAGCATATTAAGTTTTATCTCCCTTGGTAAGTTTCTTTTTTGTAAGTGTTTCTCTATGGGGTTTGTTTAGCTGCCTTAGCACTGTCACTAGCCATAGTTAATATATGATTTGTTCAAAATGTACATATTGTTTTGAACTTAAATATAACATTTCCTATTTAATTCCCTATATAAAATAGTATAAATCAATATAATAAATGGTATAATATTATAATATGTAAACAAATATATAAATATATATAAATCATTATATTAATTAATATATAAATAATATTAGTAATGTTTTGTGTAAGGAGTAAAGTAAATTAATAATAAATAATCATAATTCAATGATGATAAATATATTATTATCAAGTTATTAATAAATATAAGTAGAAACAAATAATAACTAGATAATAGGCAATAGTTGGCTGAGAATTCAAGCGACAATTTCTATATCGAGCATCGATTTCATTATGAAGTAACATGATTAACAAAAGAATTGAAGAGCATTGACCTATGTAATATAAACTAATGAAGAATATCCAAATTAGGTTGTGATGGAGAGACATCGCTTATCATTTCTTAAACATTGATACTTGAGAAGGATCATCATCGATATTTCTTAAACATTTGAAAGAAAAGAAAACTAAAAATAAGCCTTCATTTTTCCTTTGTAACTTCACTCATGACTGTTCCTTCAATTATTATTATAGCTATCTCTTTGTTAAACATGAAACAATACCTACATTGAAAAATAGTCAACGACATCAGATCATTATAGTCGTATTTGAGGTTAGAAATTTAGAATAGGTGAGGGACCAGGCCATTGGTAGGTGATTTCATCAACTATAAAAAGTGGAGTGACAACTACTTTTGCCCACATTTCAAAGTTCCTACATTTTTAAGGGCCTTTGCAGGTGGAAGACTTTTATAAAAGGAAAATAAAATTCTAAATGGTTCTTTATATTATAAAGGAGAATTTCAACAAGATTTTGTGAAGGAAAGCTTCATACTTGATCTATTTTTAGTTCTATTGTTTATTGAAATTTTCCTCCTATTGGGCTAATCCTGGTTTTGAAGATGATTCCACCTATCTTTTCATGTGGTAGCATGTTTTTTTTGGGGGGTAGGGATCATATTTTAGCATTCCTTTCACATTTAATCCTTCTATATCCTTGGTGATTTTCTTGTACCTTCCAAATCAAAATATTTAACTCATCAATTTATTTTTTCCATACATCACCACCAAGACCACTCGTAGCACTTGAAAATGTTATTGTTGCATGCACAGGTTCTATAGATGAAAAATTGCAAAAGGTAATGCTTTTCAGTTTATACTTAATTACATTTTATCATACAATACTGGAGATTTTCAACATCCACTTGTCTATGACCTATTAATTACTACAATTTTTATTCTTATGAATCATTCTTTGTTCTACTACTATACCAAATGTGGTAAAATATGTTGCTAAGGAAACAAGTTGAAGTTCTATTACCTGATAAAAGTATTCTCAAGTGAGCTATTACCATATAGCATAAGTGTCAAAAAGAGCACAAGGGCACAAGAATTAAAAAAATATAAATAAACTTTTATCTCACTCTCACGAACAACTAACACAATGGAGAAACTATCTAAATGTATTAGATTGGATAGGATGTGAGGAAGATAAGAGGAATTAAATAGAATGGAATTGGAAGATAATATGATTGGAGGATAAGATGGATTGAATGGAAGAGGAAGGTATTCACATGCTGAATTTTTTATGATATCCACTTAATATATTGCATGATGACCATGATACCTAAACCTGCACAGTGAACAAAAAAATTAGATAAAACACTGAATTCTTTGATTTGTTCATCTTCCTTTTTGCATTAATTCATATTTGATCATATGCATTATGAGAGTAAGGTGTGTTTAAGATGATTATTTATAGATAAAGATTTGTGACCTCAAGATTTAACACAACCTGTTTTCTCTCCTTGTAGGTTCTCTGGATTCTTGGGTACCTTTAGCTAAGGATAAATATTTTGACACTTTTTTCAACCGAGATTCATCATTCTAGGCAATGCCAGATTCGATCTCTTTGTTTATACTTCATTCCTTTATACACATTTTTCTCTTTTGTTGTATCTTTCTAGTTACTCCAATGACTTGTGTGGGATTTGTACCATACCATTTATAAATAAAAATAAATTTTAATGAAAACAGTTGTATGTTTTTCCATTGTAATACATTTGCATGAACATAATGTGTTATTATTTATCAACATTTTTCTTCCAGTAATAACACTTAATTTGAAACCAAATGTGTATCTTAGATTTTAGTTGTAAACACACAACCAGTGATGAACCCAAGTAATGAATCTATTTTGTTAGTGTTTTCTCTATTTGGTTGTCTTTATCAATTGTTTGGTAATGGTTAAAGGGTCTAGAACTTGGTTATTAAGTATTTTATGATGTTTAGCTAAACTTGATATCATGGTTATGAACTTATCCTTTAAACTCCCCTTTTGATGACAAAAACTCCTAAATGATTATGGATATGTAATTTATCCATATTAATTATATTTATGGTTTGATGAATGTTATGTTGACACGAAATAGATATACCTATGTTGTTGTGCACTCTAATGCTATAATGCAGGAGAAATTAAGATGCATAATTAGTCAAGCATGTGCTCAAGGAGATTCATGCCATGCATTCACTACATGTATTGATACATGTTTTGCTAATTTATAATTTATTAATTATATAAAATTGATTATGTTGTAGTTCCTGGGAAAAGTTGAGATAGAATATGTATTAAATCGATAAGATTTCCACAATTCATTTGAATTTAAAGTTTGAATTTCTGGTTCTGATTGTGTATGTTTTTTAGCATCAACGTTTTAGATCACACTTCATGATCTTTCATGCTCTTTTCTCTTACATCCTCATGATGGATCATGGAGTGTGATCTAAAATGTTGATGCTAAAAAATATACACAATCAAAACCATAAATTCAAGTTTTTAATAGAATATGTAGGAAAAAAAGCTAATTTTGAAGATGGGCTTCATAAGGACTTCAAATGCATGTTCCATTTTTTTTTCATTGGGAGATTCCTTAGCTAGTGGAAAAAAGGTGGGTCTATTCTTAAATAACTTTCTATGTGGATTCTCAAACTATTTTGTGTCGTTATTCTTCTTTGTTTTTAGATTTTTCTTCATAATTAAATTGGAAGTTATTTTTTTAGAGGATGATAATGTAAAGGAGAATGTAGCTTCAAATCTGGCAGAAAAAAATAAGTTAGACTCTAATTCAGATGAGGAGGATGAACAAGAAACACAAAAAAAATAAAGAGGGGTCTCAAATAAGAAAAAAAGTTCTTATATGTCTCATTAAATATTATATTTTTTATATTTCTATTTGTTTTTATAGTAAAGACTAATTTCTTTTTTATCTCGACACAGCTTCAGCGAAGAATGAGAGACACTAACATAGTCCAAGGTCAAAGTACCAACTCAACATGTGAGACACTAACCTCATCATAATACAAGAGATAAAAAATGTTGACCATCAAATGACTAAAAAATGCACCCTAAAATCACTTGAAGAATTAGATTCCCTAATGACGGGAAGACAGGGAGATATACAAATGAACATCCTTCAAGTATGAATTTGAGAATTGGATGCCCAAAGACAGGAAGAGAGAAATACAAACAAACATTGTCTCTCTCTTCTTGTCTTTCGGGCATCCAAATCTTCAAGTCATAATTAACATCATCAGGTCAGTTGACAACTTCACTATTTTGTCTTCAAAAACATTGCCAAAAGAAGACATCTGTGAGTGGTTTGGCTATATTTGAAGCCAAGTAATTTGAATAAATTAATTTTATATTCTTGTAATTTGTTTGTTGATATTAATAATTGTAACCATGAGTACATACATGAATAATTAATGTGTATGAGCACGAAACATATAAGGACATTAGAGAGTGGATAGAAGTATGTTTTTAAGGGCACTACTCACTTTTTCTCTTCCTAGTCTAGATGCCTTTTATCTTCAAAGTTCTACCTTTTCTACCTCCAGCATATTTGAATGAAATATGTCTTTGAGAAATTAACAATGTTAGATATGTTGTAATTCAAGAAGAATCTAATGATTGCAATTTCATAAGAATTATGAATATTTCTAGATGAAATTTATAAATTATTTTTTACTTTTATATGTAACTACCTATGCATTCTTCCTTATTTTTCTTTAGGGGTAGCAATGGGATCAGGGTGGCAATCTCATGTTTCTTTCATAATGGGTGTTACTATGTGATTGGTATCCCTTTTGGAGTGATTCCATGTTGGGTATTCAAACATATGTTTTTGGTGAGTGCTACTTCTTTCAAGGAGAATAGGATAATCTTAATGACAACTTTTTGCAATCCTTTCATTCCACTATTTTAAGGCTCTCTTTTCCCTATTACAAATATTTTTTTCACTCATGCTTTGATACATATTGAATCCCATTGGAGTTAGGGAAGTATTGTAGTACTAAGACTCCTAGATGATGATTCCACTTCAACACTATATGTTTCTCTGAACCATTATTGGTGTATAGCTAGGGCCTATGCTTACCTTCCTTTATTATTAATTTTGTTAATACAACCCTTTTCACTGTCATTGCATCAATTTTTGGAACAAAATTTCAAACTTATTGCACTGCTCCTTGTTCTTGTAATAACCACCATTGATCTAACATTTGATGCTTCCTACTCTTAATGATGGGCTTTCTCTCTACAAAACATCATTTGTGACTCTTCGATGAGGATTGTCTCTACTTCTTGGATTTTTCTCACTAAGTTTGATACCTTTCACTACACATTGATGTAACTATAGAATCACTTAAAATATGTAACTATAGCATCACTGTGTCATTAAATTTTGACCATTGACTATTCTTCATTATCCAAGAGCTATCACTTGATATGGATAATAGAAAATTCCATGCTCTCTTCAATATTAATAGTCCTTCATAGTATGATTGTTTCTCCTATACTATGGCTCATGACAATCATTATATTGTTGTCCTAAAATTTTATTCCATGTTCTAATCCAAAAACACTATCTTGAAACCTTCACTAGTGACTAAATGCTTCATAAAATATTGAGGAAACACGTCATAACAACAACTACACCGTATGAGAGTAAAAAAAATCAAAGGGAAACCAAATGTTTTAAATAATAATACAAATAATTGTGTATATACATATAACTAAGAGGGAAAAGAATTTTCATTAAGGTAAATACGTGATCTTGAAATGCTACCTCCAACCATTAAACTTGTTTCTCTTTTCCTTGAGATCATTTTCACATCTTAATTCACTATTGTCCCTTTGAAATTTGATGCTTCCATAAAAAATCTCTTCTTATGACTGAAACCTCCAATAATCAGGAATAGTAGTCTTTCAACATTCATTGGGCCTAGGAGTCTCAAGAGGACTGAAAACAACCTATGACATACCATCTCTTCACTTCAACAAGCATAGTAAACAAGCTCCCTTAAGACTAGACCTAAACTTACTGTGCTCAATCTCTTTGCTAGTTATAAGCTCATTTTTAAAAAAAAAATGTCATCACTTTTTTTTAGTCACATTCACAGGCAATGAATTGATCAACTAATTGTCATCTGTATTTTGACGACCGCCCATAGTGTTTCGATGACTTCCTCATCATTTATATAGCATTCCTATCCTTATTTTTCAAATTTGGTGTTGTATGTTCGTCGTACAAGAGACAAAGTTTGAAAAGGGCTTAGGGTGAAAGGTGAACACAATACCTCACCCAGAACCATTTTTTTTCAAACTTTGGGTTGTCAGTTTTACAGTGACTATGCCATTCATCGTAAGTTTTGACACAATAATTTCCAGGACACATTTGGTTGATTGATCTACATTTGATAGTCGCAAAATCAACATATGATCATCAAAATTTGAGTTAAATTTTATTAGTGATGATAATTTACCTTCTTCTCTGTTATTCTTGCTAGCCTTGCCTCTATTTTGAAAAATTAATTCTGCAATGAAGTCCTTGTCCAAAAACCCTTGTATGATCTCTGATGTCCATAGTATGGCGGCTACTTGATCATCACTTGATCAACATACAATAAAAATGACATCATAGCATTAAATATATAAAATCCTTGACCTAATTAGGATTTTAGAATAACTTACAAAACCTAATATCAATGGTGTACAAAATTTACTTTGATTATCTAAACATAGGAGATATAAACAATTAATGGTGTGAATCCATAATTAATGTTCTCCTTGATCATTGTAAATTGTTATCCACGTTGGCAAAAAGTTCTTACCTAGATTGATGTACCATAACAAACTTTTATGTAACCTCTAGTCCACTCGATAAAAGTTGTCTCTCAGTGTTCTCTAGGTATATCGATTATACTATGTGCTCAATGTAGATTTCTTCTTGGTAAAATATTTATTCTCGGTAATCACTGCACTCGGTTAACTCTACGCATGATCAGTGCTCTTAGTTAACTCTTCACTTCGGTGATTATACCGACTGGTCTATCTGTGACTCTATTACTGATTGTTCATTTGAGTGCATGGATACTAATGACAACCTTCAAATTTCATTTGGAGTAACATTCTTTCCCTTTGGCATTAGTATCAAAAACTTGTATATGGAGATGTAGTATACACACTTAAACTTATATATAGTAATTATACATAGTGACTCCTCCTTTGTACATTCTCAGTATATGCATATGTATCCCCCCTATATACATATGTACATATATTTCCCCCTTTTTTGAAAATAATGAAAAAATAAAAACTTACAACTTATCAAAAATGTTAGGATGGGCTTGCCTGAGATTTTCCATTAACTTCTGCCATTCCTCCTTTAGGTGCTCAAGGGTCAATAGCTCTAAGTTGAGTTGAGCATGCATATCATATATTATTTTTGTGACTGATAGTTCCAGGGTAGCAATTAGGTTCTTTTCCAATGTCACATGTTTCTGTATCATAACTAAATGTGTTAGTAACATAGCCTATAGCTCGGTTACCTGCTCTCTGGTTTTGTCCTCTTCCTTCTTTAGATCAAGTATCAACCATTGTGTTTGTAAAAAAATGGTGTAATGCATGTTTCTCGGTTGAAAGACTTGTTGGACTATCTTTTAGATCGCTATCTAATGTCTTCATCTTTTCACTAATCTCAGTAGTGAAGTGATCTAGAGTGCATAAAGTCTATATAAATGTAATGGCTTCAGATATAATAGTTTATTAACCCGTTAAAAATTCTGATAGTGTTACCTTGTTTACTACCATGACCTACCTGATCTTCTTAGTAACTGTATACTGAATCTTCTTTTGTGCTCTTTCTTCTAATTTCTGCTCAACATCAATGTCTAGACTATTTATTGCCTTGGTTAGAAATGCAAGTTGATCGAGAATGCGGGCTAATTCATCTATGTTCACATCTGGAAAAATTTGCATTAGAATCTCCTTAGTGGTCTCTAGCACCTGTGCACTTTTACATTCTTTCCTCAGCTTATATTGTGCTTCTTTTTAGCTGCGTAGTTCACCATACCTTGTCAAAGTGTTAGGGTCAAGTGTCTATGGAACACAATCAAGAATGTCAATTATTTCATCAAGTGTCAGGGGACCCTTTCTTTCTTTCTTCAATTTCTTCTTCTTTTCTTGTATGCTTGACTAAATAGACAGTGTCAGTGCTATTTGAGCCTTTTGCTCAGTTTCTTGCTTTTTTGGTTTGGTACTTGGTGTGCTGACTTGGGAAGGTGCCTTGGTAGCTGACCTGGTATTAGTAGTAGAAGTATCTACCATCATTTTTTAGTGTTACCTTCACCTTTTTTTTCTACATTAGTGGTATCTTTAGGTGCATCACCTTGTGTCGTCCCACCACTATGCTTGGTCTGTGTACCTTGTGTATCACCCTTGTCTTCAGTTGCTTCTGTAACTTGCTTGGGTGTCTACTTTTGTGCTTCATTCTATATATTTATAGCCTATACCAAAATAGGTAGATTTATTGGTACCATTACTTGGGTGACCTCTATTGTATCCTTTTCGTATATGGTCTCGATATCTCCAATTGTCTCATCTTCTTTAGCTTTATCATCAGGATCAACTTTAGGTATATCATTAATTATGATTTCTAGATGTCCTAGATTTGTCAACAGTGTAGGAATACTGTCTAGTACATTGTCAACTGTTGCATCATCAATTGTTATTGGTTCTTTACTAGGTCGATATCCCTCAGTATCAACTGTAGATGTAATGTCCTTTGATTCCTCAATATCCTCATTATCCTTGTTTTATATGCAGGTGCTCTCTTCATCCACTTCCTTCAAATTTCCTTGTAACATATTCAATGTGCATACTTTCTTAAAGGAAATTTCTTAGCATACTACTGCATAATATCATCTATTTTCTCTACTGTACAATCATCTTTAATTAGAGTGAGAGCTACCTTTCTCATCTATTTCTCAGTGTTGAGTGCATATGTCCATCGGGATGATATCTTATCAAATAATTCAGATGGAATGTAAGTAGAGAATTCAACAGGGACTTGTTTGAAGTTGATCATCTCACCTATGATAGCTTATTCAAGTTTATTTTTGTTCTTGGTAGTCAGATCTTCATATGCATGTACCTTAGGATGTCCTAACCGTTCGGTTGTTCTAATTGCCTCTACAATTTCATCAATGGTCTGTGGTGCTTTTTTCTGCACAACCTTAAATTGATCAGGATTGTCATTAGAATCATCCTTTTCATGCTTATTCTTCACATATTTCTTTCTTTGTCTTGGTGTAGTGGTTTTCTATTTCCTTGTTTGATAGGTGAATTTTCATGATGGTCTTGTTATCTTTGCAACTCCTTTCATTAAAGGTGGTGAATCTATGGTCACCGACCATGATCTTGTCCTTGGTGGAGACTTGATCTTTTCTTCATGTTTACCAACTGAGTTCTACTCCTCGATATCATAAACTGACTTATCTAGTTCTTCATCAGTGATAGAAAATTTTCTTTTTACTGTTTTCACTACCTTGGTCTTCTTTCTACCCATCTTTTCAACTTGTAGACCAATAAATATTTGGGTCTTGGCTTCATCATATGTGTCAAATCTCATGGAAGATTTGTCAACTAGTTCATTTAATAACTTTTCTATAGCATCAGAAGCTATGTCAATATCTAATTCATAATCCATTAGAGGTAGCCATGTTGTCCTCAATTGTACTACTTTGATAAGAGTAGTATCTGTGTCAACTACAAAATAAATTTCATCTTTGTATTTCTCTACCAGCTGCATTGGTATCCTTGATCTCTTTGCCATTCTAGATTTGAACTTAGTAAAATAATCATTCATAACAGGTTAAAATTTTTTCCCTAGACTTCTAATAAAGTCACTGATTTGTAGTGTAATCGGTCAGTTTGTCTTCCATTTCATATTACTGATAGAGGGAAAAAAATTCTACAGATAGAAGAATGTACATAAGAGGAGAAAACCAAACTTACATGTGTTTGATTTGGCTGATCTGATTTTTCTCATGTTCTCTTCAAGTTATCTCTATAATAGCTCAGTTAGGTCAAGTTGTAAACCTTTCTTTACAATCTTGTATCCAATATCAATAACTCCATATGCAACATTGTTCGGTCTTATTTACTAGAATATTGTGTATCCAATAACATAAGTACCAAACCTTAGTTCAAGATCACTGATGGAATTGATTTGTAGACCTCTACCATCCCACTTGGCTTCTATAAGATTTTAAATCTTGGTTCTGGGTAGGTGCCTTAGGAATTTACATTTATCCATTATAGGATACCTTGTTACTCCATGTATAACATCTTTGCTGATCTTTTGCAGCTCATCTAGCCAAATATTTCCATCATGAACTCAAATCAAAACAATGTGTATCCATTTGGTTCTGAATACATTTGGGAAATTTAGGGCATTGGTTAACCCTTTCACTTCCATATACTTATGATCATCTTTTAGCTTTCCATCTATGCAAAGTGATTGGTAAGTCGATATGAGCTCAAAATCCCCTATTTCACTTATCTTGCAGTGAGTGTATGCTCGCACATCTTGAACTAACAGAACCCTAGGCGGTATCACTAAGAAAATTCCTTTATCATCAAGTTGGGCTACAGCCCGAGGATGTATCTTGTAGTTTGGATCTGTTCAAGTTCAATTCTTAACAAGAATTACCTTCTTCTCTTTTTCCATATTTGCCTTCATAGTTCGAGATGAGGACGCCACTGATTTTGAATTTAGGGGTTCGAAAAAAGAATTCAAACTAACTTGGTAAGAGAAAATGCATGCAATTTCTAGCCTTCAACTACTCTAAATAGGCTCAGAATCTCTATAAAATTCTTCAAAGTGCTCTGCTATGTATTTTCTTTCAATTTCTCTTCTCTTCTCTCTAATTGTTGTGTGAACAAATGAGTTCACAACTCATGAATTTATACCAAATAACTTTAGTCATCACAATAAATTCTCATTACCAACCACTCAGTAGATGAATACATACTTGGTTAATACTAAGGACACTTCATCTCAGTGAGTGAACCAAATTATTGGTTTCCTTAACAACTAGGTTCTCTCTCACATATTCACCGACTGGCATTACTGACTCGGTATAGATTAATCGACTCAACTAGATCAAAGTAATCAAAAATATAATACTATAGTGCATCTTAATTCATGCTAATTTGGAATTTGTACAATGAATATGGGAATTGATGTAAGATATATATTTGTAAAACATAGTTCCATACCTGTGTGTATTGCTTAGGTAAAGATGGTGGAGCCACCTAATCCATTAGATCAAGTGTCACCGACTGTTGTGCTTGGTCCTGCATTATCATTTGATGCTTTCCTCCACATTTTATTTATGATCCTCATGATTTATTCAATTGTGTTCCCATTTCCATAAGTATTTATTTTGTCTACAAAATCTCTGCTTAAGTGACCAACCTTGTGACAGTGTGAACAAGCCCTTGTAGAGTTTGACCAATTCCTAGACTTAGTTTTCCATTGTCTCATACAATTTTCTGCTATATGTCCATATTTACCACATGTTTTGGAACTATCCCAAGTGTTATAATCCCAAGCATAAGAATTACCTTTTCTTCTTGGTTGATTTACCTTTTCCTATCTTTTAGGCTTCCATATTTTCTTTGTATTATTTCTACATTCTAGTGATGTATGACCATGCATGTTGCAAGTTTGACAATATATATCCATGTATGGTTTCTTTTGTTTTTTGTTCAACTTGGATCTGACTCATGTGATTGATGTCCATGCTTATTATAGTTATAGAAATTTCCATTTAATTTAGGAGGGTTTCTAGAAATACCTTTTAATTTGCTTCTGTAGACTTTTGATGTGTGACCTAGTTTTCCATAGTGATGGAAAGAGGGCTTCTTTGGTTTCAGACTTGAGTATACATTCCTTTATTCAACTTGATTTTACAATTCTCCTTGCTCAATATACCCTAATCTGGTATTGTTGTTCAATCTTCTTTGATAGTTCATAAATTCATCCATTCTCTTAGTACTTATTCAAATCTCTTAATCACTTCATTATGTTGTTGTAAAATCTTAAATTCATTTCTCAATTTTTCATTCTCTTATTTCAATACACCAATGTCTTCTAGTCTTCTAGCAAGCTCAATATTCACTGAGTTTGCCTCATGATTCATAGAAACCACTTGATTGGTGATCTCAAAGTAATATTCAGTGAGTCTCAATATCTCAGTTTTTTTCCTTGTAATTTTTCAGTCATCTGTCTTTTATCATCAATAGCCATTTTTCTATCTTGTTCAACTTTCTTTGCATCGTTCAAGACTTCAACCATTCTAACCATTTTTGTATCTTGATTGATCTGTAGTTCTTTCACTTGTTTAGTAATTTTTTGATTTCTCTCAGATAGATTTGATATGATTCCTTCAGATGCATCAATTATGCTACCAGATTCAGATCCAAATGTGTCAAGTGGGTCATGAATCTCTTCTTCATGATAATCAGTCTCATGGCATCAAAGTGCCATGTCCTTTCTCTTAATCAACATCTCCCTGAGTTTCTCTTTGGCTTCTTTTAATTGTTTGACATAGATATGCAACTGTAACTTCTAATTTTCAATAGTTTTACCAAGTGTATACCTTTCCATTGTAAGATATTTTCTCTTTAGTGATTAAAATTTCCAAATAGGAGAAATATCTATGATACCAATTGTTGGGATAATGGAGAGGTGTGTACTGAGAGGGGAGAGGTGAATGAGTACCCTTAAAAACTTTTAAACAAAACATTATAACCAAATGTTCTGTAATAATCGACTGAGTAGATTGCATACACCAAACATATAATGTCAATGTTGAAATGTAAATGAATGTAATGTAAACAATAAACATACATCAAATTTGAATACTCATGAAACTAGTATTTAATATCGCAGAAAACCCCTAATAGAAGGTGTAAAGGTAAAAAAAAATTATTTTTATCATTATGTTCACCAAAATGTAAAGATACAACTATAGTGTATTTTTATGTATTTGTTTTATAGGGGAAATGTGGATGTGTGTGAGGAAGATAAGATGTTTGTTTTGACCAAATGCACAAAGGAAGGATCCAAATTGATTAACCATAAGAGAATGGTCAATACACAAATGAATCAATCGATGTGAAATGAGAATAAAGGGGAAAACCCTAAATTACGTTTTAAAGAAGAGAGTGTGTAATAGATTTAGGAATATTAAAAATTTAATTGAAATGAGTTGAAGACAAGTAATAACCTCAAAATGCAACAGATCTGAATAATGCTATTTTTGGGTGTCTGTACTGAGTTTCTAAGAATTCTACAACCGGATCTGGAACAAAAACATAGAGATAGAGAAAACCCATAAATCTTTTCTGAATTTGGCTTAGGTACAGTTTTGACCCAAAAATGAATGTCACCTTTGACCCAAAGAGTCTGATTTTGACTCAGAAAGTTCATTTCTAACCTGCACCGTCCACTAGAAAATTTGTTTCCGGATCCTAACAGTTTTCCAAAAAGGGTATTCAGATCTGCACTCCAATTCGTTGTTCCTGTTAGAATACTTCAGAGATAACTGAGAGGGGGGGGGGGGTGAATCAGTTATCTGCAACT